>JAIEZT010000013.1:20000-232120 GCA_019594935.1 Periophthalmus modestus | reverse complement strand
CGGTCAAAATGCCGAGCTTTTACGGGAGTCAGAAAGCCCTTACGAGTCACGTCCCTCTGTTTCTCTGAAGGATCCACAAGAAAAAGCACATTTTACACCATTCCTCTGACATAAATGTGTGTAATAGACTGTGCTAAACAGAGGGTTCAGTTACCTATCTGGACCTGCAGGGGGGAGGGCTTGTAGTGGAGAGCCACAGTTTCTCCTTTGGAATCGGGTCCGCCCTCTGATGAGGAGGTTGCTGGGTCCTACAACACAACATTATTATTTATTATTTATTCAAATTTAAGCCGTTAATCATAACAAATCGTTTAATAGAGTAACGATTATTTGATGGATAAAACTACTTGGCGATTAAAGGGCCAATATTAGACTCCTCATCATAAACAATATCTGGAGGAGTTTGTGTTTTGTTTCATTCACACATGTACAACACACAAACCCTGCGTGTTCTTTTCTCAAACTGAAAACACTCTGTTCCACTTTGTGATGTCATGTGGTAATACAGAAGTGCTCCCCTGTATTTCAAACTCCCCACACCTTCACTATATATCATGTGGATAATTTGCAGCCCTGGAATTGCCCTATCTCTGCTCAAACCAAACATAAAAGGAGCTGTTAACTTGAGAAACTACTGTGTCGTGACATTACAAAGAGGGACAGAGAGCATTTTGAGCTTTGGAGATGAAGACAAACGAATAATAAATGGTTACTCAAACATGTGTGAATGACACAAAAAAAAAACTAGACAAACTCGACAGAATAATAGTTGAAAAGTTTGCCAAAATAATTGTTAGCTGTAGGCCCTACTCAAATTCAACTATTCACAATAGTGACACTGGTTTATGTCAGGAGCAGAGGACATGGAGTAGGCTGTCGCCATAGTTATAATATAAACTCCAATTCATGATCAACGGATAGATTATTTTAGGGGTCATTATTTATGGAGGGGGATTTGTCTTTGTACCAGTGGAGAACTTTTTCCTATTTCAGATTTTTAGTATGTAAGAGCTAATAAATGACTTTAGATATGAATAAATGTGTTATCATGACAGGCCAAGCTGGAGGATTATTTTGCATTATTATTTTTGTTCTAAAGTTGATGCGATGTCAGAAGTGCTGTAGGGATGGTATGATAAAAGAATAACATAAGATATTCCCCATTATATCTTCAGAATGTGCAGAACAAAACCACTTCTGAGGATCTCTTTTAAATGGTTGTTGTTTTCACTTATAGCCAAGTATAATTCTCTAACAGCTGTTTAAATATGGAACCTATTAATAATAATAATATAAAAAATTATACATATTCATATCCAGAACATTTTGAACTGCCAGCAACTTTAATAAATTATCGTAGATTGTTAAGTGCAATTATTTTGGCCATGATAATCGTGACACCAAATTTCACAATCATCCCATGCTTACTGTGCTGCTCAAGCTCACTCCATACACAAGCTCCCAATCAACATACAGGACTACTACACCCACTCCCTAGTCCCTCGCCACCCTCTCCTCCCTCTCTCCTCTTCACCTCTCCTCCTTCTCCCTCCCCCTTCTCTCCCCCTCTCTCTTCCCCCTCCATCTCCTTCCCATCTCTTTCTTCTCTCTAACCCTCCTCCTCCTCCATCCCCCTCCCCTCCCCGTCTGCTCTTGTATCCCCAGAGCACAGCCTTATGTCACACAGGATGTCTCTGTTGTACAGAAAAAACATGCTCAGACCCTCCTCTCTTTGGGTTTAAAAGAGCTCATTCTTTCCAACACAAACAACTACATTTAGAGAAAAGTATGACTTTAGACCTCTACAAACATGAACTGATATGTCTCTGTGTTGGTCAGATCCCCTCCCTGAGTCTCCATAGGTTCTTTATTCTGTGTAAAAGCTGCTAACCCTGTAGGTTAGACCTTTTACAGAGATGTTCTGAAAAGCATAGGATTCTTGGAGGATGGGAGGGCATCTGACATACACAGATATAGGATGATGGGAGGGCATCTGACACACATGCGGGGATATAGGAGGATGGGAGGGCATCTGACACACAGGGGATATAGGAGGATGGGGAGGGCATCTGACACACAGGGGATATAGGAGGATGGGAGGGCATCTGACACACAGGGATTTGATGGTGATCGGTTGAAATGCTGACACGGCATTGTGGATTACAACGCTCAGCTTTTCAGCCAATCACTGAGCTCCATCAAATCATGTGACCACACCATCCCAGAATCAGGTGATCTTGGTCTGATGAGCCCATTACAAATGCATTTACACTCCACTCATCCTCTTTAACCACTGTCATGTTTGAATACTTAGACCAAAATACAGAAACACACAGGACTACACCATAGGACTACACCATAGGACTACACCATAGGACTACACCATAGGACTTACACCAAGGACTACACCATAGGACATAGGACACACCATAGGACTACCACCATAGGACTACACCATAGGACTACACCATAGGACACCACAGGACTACACCATAGGACTACCACCATAGGACTACACCATACTACACATAGGACTACACCATAGGACTACACCATAGGACTACCACCATAAGACTATTCAGAAGCTTCAGTCACAGGGACTTAACCCTTTATTTGGTTGATAATGTCTTGTATAGAGATAGCCGACATGCGAAAAAGCCCAAATATCAACCTGATATTTGGGCAAAAATCTGCCCAAATGGGCGACGTCACACACACTTCTAGTATACAGTCTATGCCATGACCAGTCTAATCCTCAAATAGTCACTCTATAAGCAGAACTCCAATGTTGTTGTATGGAATCTGCATCACTGTCTTGATTACTAAATAAGAATATTCATAAAGAGCTTTGTGCAGTGACTTGTAGGACCGGGTCTGATCTCAGATGCTAATGCCAACCCTTGTCTCCGTCAGCTGCTCTAACACTATATGAACTCAGGTCTGTGTAAACTCTAGATGAAGACTGGCTCAATAAAAGGACTCCTTTCTTTAAATAATACTACATAATTTGAATCCATGAATCTAATTGGCAGGGCGGTACCATCACTAAAATCACACACAAGTCCAAATGCTGCAGTCATAGTAGAATCAGGTCGCGATGAGGTTGTGAGGCTGAAGGACAGTGTGTTTTATTGGACCCAAAGGAGTAGAGGTCACAGGTCAGGTCATGACCCTGTCACTACTGATCACAGCACCATAACAGATCCTACCATTGCCTGATTTGGAACGTTATCTGATTCTTCAAACTGAGCATGCCCAGAGATCCTTCACAAGCCCGATGATGTTGCTATAGTAACCATACTTTGGACAAAATCTCAAAATTTTGAGATTGGCTGGATAAAAATTACTCTTGAATATAAACTTTTTTACTGGAATTTTCACAGACACAGAGTAAATATTTCAGTATTTAAACTGTTGACAAAGGTTAGAAAACAGAGCAGAGCTGAGTAAAGTCTGACTTTCAGTAAAAACAGAACTTTTGCTCCAATACCATCGTTTTGTTTCTGTTTTAAAAAATAAAATATGTGAAAGAGTCCAACTTTGATATGATGCATTTAAACTGAGACACGTGTGACTACAGCCACAGAACACAGGTTAAACACATTAGGTGCCAAATTGGCCAGGAGGCAACAACATTATAACAGATGAGAAAAATAGTGTAATATGGGGCTTGTAAGGTTCAGTTTTGATCTCCATTACACTGATGATGCCTGGCAAAGACTCTCCTCTATGTGTATCAGACTGGGCTGTGTGTTGCCCCATGGTCTCGCTCCCTCCTCCTCCTTTGTGACTCCCCCATCTCGCCCCCCTCTCTCACCTCAGCATCCATCCCAGCTCTCCTTCTCCCTCCCCTCTCTCTCCCACACAAGGATGCAATTTAATTGCAGTCTGAATGGACACAATTAGGCTGCAAGTTTTGAAGTACCCTAATTTCCTCCCACAAACAACAACATCTCCTGACATATTCTGCATAAAAAAACTCCTAACCCTGTAATTTAGATCAAACATGTTCTGAAATATCCCTATGTGTCAGATGCCCTCATTGTGTGTCAGTTTGCACTCATTGTGTGTCAGTTGCCCTCCCTGTGTCTCCATGGGGTCTTATTCTGTAGTTTCCCCACTGTGGGACTAATAAAAGGCTTATCTTAGATCTGTACAAAACATGTTCTGAAATGTTTGTTTCTTGTATTATTTTGTCAGGTCATATTTTCAATGTTTTTGTCATTTCTTCTGGACTAGTTTAAAAGTGAACTTTGAACAGAATCCCACTATTAAAACAGAAAAATCACCAATTTAATCACAACTGCAATCATTCAGCCCTCTCTCCCCCACTCTGTGACCCCACCCGTCTCTTCCTAGCACAAAGCTCTCATTCACAGAGATCTCCACGTCACATTCAGGGCTTGTCCTACACCACACTGCTGCCTACGTCACAGGAAACTCCACCAACACTCTCCTCCTCTACTTGCGTTGGTGCCACATGCCTCCCTATGTGTCAGATGCCCTCCTATGTGTCAGATGCCCATCCCGGTGTGTCCATGTGGGTCTTATTCTGTGTAAAAACTGCTAACCTGTTGTTTAGACAGGTAAAGACCATTTGGAATTACATCTTTGTGACTCTTTACTTTTTACAGTCATAAT
Organism: Periophthalmus modestus; assembly: GCA_019594935.1. NCBI lineage: Eukaryota > Metazoa > Chordata > Actinopteri > Gobiiformes > Gobiidae > Periophthalmus > Periophthalmus modestus. Next base: position 227,479 of record JAIEZT010000013.1, on the reverse strand, counting down.
CCTGAAACCCATCCCATTTGAAGAGTAACAGCCCAAGGTCCCACTCAGTTTTACAAGGAAGATAATTATAATAATAATGCCTTACACTTGTAATGCTCTTTACAGGCTTGTCAAAGCCTCTCAAAGCGCTACACTAAAGTCATTATTCATTCACTCCACACTTGGTGATAGTAAGCTACTATTGTAGCCACAGCTGCCCTGGGGCAGACTGACGGAAGCGAGGCTGTCAATCTGCGCAATCGGCTCCTCCGACCACCACCAATCATTCGCACACACACCACTTTCATACTAGACAATGTGGGTGAAGTGTCTTGCATAAGGACACAACGACAGAACTTGGGCCAAGCAGGACCTCAGACCTTCAGGTTGAGGGACCAACACTCTAACCACTGAGCCACTGTCGCCCAAATGTATGTACATATCAGCTATCAACTGCTACATTTAAACATGGGGAAGGTTTAAGGTACATTAAAAGCAATAAACACAATAATAATCAAACTAATTCAGATGAATCCCAGAGTTTCCCCATACATTTTGTTGATAATACTGGCAGCACAAAATAATTTTGATTTGAATCATTTCAGAGTATATATGTAACTTACTGCCTAGATTTAATTTTTAAGCACACATTTTTGACAAGTGTAGTCTCTAAATTTATGATAACACAATGAAAGGCCAAGTCTAATTTTGAAATGCCAATACAGTATATAATCCAGATTATTTTTAGACTATGGGGGTACTGAAAATACTTATTCGGAATACTTATTTTGAGTAACTGTATTCAGGTACAGTTATTTTCTCATTTGGTGGTATTTTATCAAATGAATACCCAACAGTGCCTGATCACACAATTCTGGCTTTGAACTGCACTGTATTAGTGAGAGAAAAAAAAAAGAAAAGCTCTTACTTGTGTGATTTTTACAGTAAAAAAATCAGAATACTTTCACCATGTAACAGATTACATTACTAAATATTTAATGCAGTATTCTGTAACTAAATCAATTTTCAAAGTATTCTTCCCATCACTGCCTGTATTTATGTGAAACTGCATCGACAGACAGCTTTGACCCAAGCTGTTCAGTAGTAGGCCTATTTCACTGTCTCTTGTTTCTGAGGTGGTCCCCTTGTTTATTTCAAAATGCACTGCGACCTGTATTTGTATTTTAGTATATTCAATCACAAATCTATTAATTATTAGTGAAATTGCAACTAGACGTTTTTTTTTCCACATTGTTCTAGCCTCGTCTCCGCTAGTGATGCTGCAGTCCCGCATCCCCGGATCATCTATCATCCGAGCCCGGGGAGCTGCGCCCATCCTCGGCCCGGAGACACCACCCCTCCCCGGGCCACAGCTCGGGCCTGACCCCACTCACAAAGCCCTCTTGCCCCGCACACACGCTCACATAGCCCGGGGGTAATCCTGTCTCCTGTAACAGGCACAGAGAGCATCACAACAACGGCTAAACACAGCGGCTAAAGCACGGTCGGTCTCTCCAGCGTCTCCTCCCCGTTCACCGGAGGCACCTGGAACCGGTCCATTTCTTCCATCATTTTGGCGGAAAAAACGAGCTGGAATTGCCGCTCAGTGTAAAATAAACCTGTGGTGCGGTTTGATCGCTCGTTTGCGCCGGTTTTAGGCTGAGATTGTCCGAGTTTTAGCGAAATATTAGCTCGCTCTGCTCCATCCTGACAGAGGTGACTCTGCAGCAGAGAACCATGGATCTATAACGCAGCGTAAACGCCCCATCTTCCGGGTTCAGGGATATTCATGAGGACACCGACCAATCAGAAACCAGGACTGAATCAGGACTAAACTAGGTCTAAACAAGGACTAAAACAGCACTAAACTATGAGGCTAAAGTCGGACTAAAGCAGGTCTAAACATTTGTCTAAACCAAGACTGAACCAGGACTAAAGCAGGTTTCTAAACCAGGACTAAACCAGGACTAAACCAGGACTAAACCAGGACTAAAGAGGACCAAACACGACTACATCAGGTCTAACCCCATAGGACTAAACCAGTTCTAACACAAAACTAGTCTATGTGACTAAACCAGGATTAAAGCAGGATCAAAACAGGACTAAATCCTGAAACTAAATGATACAACTAAATCAGGACAAAAACAAGACTAATCTATGTGACTGAACCAGGACTAAACCTTGTACCAAAACTTGTACCATGGGGACTGAAACAGGTCTAAACCATGAGGCTAAACCCAGGTGATGAACTTGCGCCAAACGTGCAAACGTGTGTGAGCGCTGGCATCCCGTCGCCATGGAGACAAGTACACACGCAGCTTCACAAACGGGACATTGAACATATAGGCAGGTTTTATTTTATATTTCACTCAAATAAAGTGATGTTTGTACAATATTAAACTCCAGAAATGCCCGTGTCGAACGTCGCCATAGGAGCTTTATCCCGAAAGGTAAATAACAGTTTAAAACGTTAGCTCGAATAAATAAATATACGTTAATCGAATACCCGTGTTTAGCGTTAGCCTTCGCTAGCTTTTATCATCCGCAGTTTTACGTTTTTGTTGTTTTTATACTTTTGAAAACTTAAATAAATGTCAAATTTGATTGGCAGGGCAATCCAAATCGAAATGCAGCGAAAGGAGCCAAAGAAAAGGGTGAGTATATGATTTTTAAAACATCTGTAAACTTCTGTCTTTACCTCATAGACCGGTATGCTATAACTACGACAGGCTAACTTAATATCTATTATCTTTTTTTTTTTTTTTTTTTTTTTTTTTTTTTCAAATATACAATGGCATTAACAATAACATTGCTAGAGGCTTCAGCATGTTTACACTGGCATTTACCGGGCTCTAATATGTACAATGAGGCAGTATGCATTATGCAAATGTAGAAAAAAAAAAAAATAACAGGATTTTAAAATCTGTACATAATACGTTTGTTTTCAAGTCATCAATAACTTTCCACGAACCACAACTGTAATTTAGAGTCAGTCACTTAAATTTTCATTAATAAAATGACAAGTTACTGCTTATTGGAACTTACATACTTACTTTTCTATTGATACTTTGCAGTTCTAGGTATATTTCTATGTTGGAATGTTAAGGAGTTGCACATTGTGACACAATGTGCACATGAGCAAACACTGTCAAAAAAGTAATAATAGTCTGAAAACTCAAGAAAAAATACAAAATTGATTTTAAACAGGATATTTCTCAGGAGGTGAAAATGATTAACCGAAAAAACTGTTGGCTAATGCTACCTAACATGTGACTGTAATGTTATCTGAGAGAGACTTGTTTAACAGCGTAAATCATCTCACCTGTTGTAGTTTCCAGCTAAATCAGTTCTTTATGGTCAGATTGAGTTAAAACAAAGCACAGTTGGTTTGAGGTGAGAGTAACTTGTTGTATTGTTGTCTTTTTCTTGAGGATGGTTTGGAGGTCGCAGACTTTGGGGACGATTTCACCCACAGCACTGCAGTGAAGTCTACTGACCAGCAAGAGCTCTCTGAGGCTGTGAGTCTAAACCAGGATTAAACCAGAGCTAAAAGTGGACTAAAAGGAGGGTTGGCCCAACTAGTGTCTTTGAGTGACTAGGGTCCTTTTCTAGATCAAAACTGGGTCTGGACTTCTCCAGATTTCAAAACCAAACTTGAACCAAAGAACAGTTAGAACTCCAGGACATGTTTAAAGCTGCATTATGTCAGTCTCCTAGGGGAGGGACTACCACCTGATTGTCTCCAAGGCAAGGCAAGGCAAGTTTATTTGTATAGCACAATTCGTACACAAGGTAATTCAAAGTGCTTTACAGAATAAGAAAGACTTTAAAATCACACAAATCAAACATGAATAATCACAAATAATCATCATAAAATTGACATTAAAACATTAAAACAAAAGAGTGCAGAATAAAAAAAAACCTTTCCAAGCTCCAAGCACTGGACATAGGGTCAAGCCTCCCTCCAAGGAAAGTTACGCAATGTACCTTTAAGGACCATCTCTGTAGAATAAAAATGTATTGTTTGATGTTAAATGTTCTGTATGAATATTGTGTTTTTGCATGATAATACAACCTATAAGGTTCCTGGTTGTCCTCTTTGGTCTTTCTGTGTGGAGTGTGTGTTGCATGTCCTTCCTGTGTCTGTGTCGAGTTTGCATGTTCTGCCTGTGTCTTGGTGGGTTTCCTCCAGGCACTCTGGTTTCCCCCACCAGCCCAAAACATGCACAATAGGTCAAATCCTCCAACTAAGGTAGTTCTGCCCAAGACTAGCTCAAGATCTGGAAATGGGTCCCACTGCTCAGGTTTGAACCCAGAGAAGGATAGGTCAAATGCTAAGGACAAATAAAGTGGACCATAACCGTACCCATGTGTTTTGTGCAGGAGCTAAAGGAGGAAATCACCAGGATCCTCACAGCCAACAACCCTCATGCCCCAGACAACATTGTACGTTACAGCTACAAGGTCAGTCCAGAACTAAACAAGGACTAAACCAGGACTAACAGAGGTCTAAAGCAGGTCTAAACCAGGTCTAAAACCAGGTCTAAACCAGGTCTAAACCAGGACTGAACCCAGGTCTTGTTCTCAGGACGCGCTCGTTCAAACCTATCTCAGTGGACCAGCTCACAGTTCATTTTGTTCTGGATGGGAGTCTGCTCCATCAGGATTCTGAGGAGCACGGAGGCTCAGAGCCAAGGAGAGGCTCACCGGTCAGTACTAATACTACTATTACTACCACCCGCTACTGCTGCTACTAATACTACTAGTGCTGTTGCTGCTGTTACTACTACTACTACTACTACTACTGCTACTGTTGCCACTAATGCTACTACTATTGCTACTACTGCTACTAATACTACTATTGCTCCTATTACTACTGCTACTGCTGCTGCTACTGCTACCACATTTCCAGTACTGCATTGCCATAGTGAAATAAGCTTGCACTGATCTATTAATGAATTTCTCTGTAATACATGTCCCAACCACCAGGGGAACCTTAAGTGCTAACATTGTGAATGATCTGAGCCTACAGTTAGGTACCAATAAATGTAAAAATCATTTGTCTTTGTTTTTTATGTTTAGCATCTGTGGAGGTGGAACATGAGGCTGAGAAACCAGAGACTCCGGTTAGTTACACATGAAGGCATTTAAAGACAATAAAAACAGTGGTTTGTGATAAGAGAGTGTATAAGCTGTTTTTAAATACATTTACATCTATAGGATTTTGAGTATGTTTCCATGTGAGTGTGCAGGCGACTCCAGTGGAGGAGGGGGGGAGGAGCCTGCAGATGAGGACAGACCAGACAGCGCCGCCCTCAAACTAGACAAAAAAGAACCAAAGCTCACAAACCAGTTTCAACTTCAGCGAGAGAGCCTCACAGACGCTCAACAACCTCTGAGGGTATAAAACATGTGTATTTAATATAATAGCTCTATACAGGTATAAACGTGTATTAATAACAGCATAACTCACTACAGATGTCTGTGTAATCCCTCAGTTGTCCAGGTATGATTCATAGTAAAAGAGAAATTGAGTTCTGTCTGAACCTGAACACCTGAACCTGAACACACCTGTTGTTTACAGTTTCTGTTTGTTGGCTAGGTCTATTGAGCTACACTAAGTGTGAACTGTGTGCCTGAATTATAATAATAATAATAGTATACTGGCTAGCACGATTGTTTTCCGCTTGTTTTAGATTTAGGTCTGAGGATGGAGTTATAAATGGAAGGTAGATGATGTCTAAGGCCCCTCGGAACCCCAATCTGCTGTACATCTCCATCTCAAAGCCACTAACCACTCTTTTGAAGACAGCAAGGTACAGATCTTAGCCAAAGAAAATAAATTATTTGAGAGGGGAGTTAAAGGCAATACATCTTTGAACAGGACTGGGGGCTTTGACAAGGAAACAAACAAGGAAAACAGTAGGGCTTGCCAGTATGCTAAAAGCTGTGAGAGCACCTACGAGGGGTCTATAATGACTATGCTTAATATAAATTGGGCACAGTTCACACTTACTGTAGCTCAATAAACCTAGCAAACAAACAGAAACTGTAAACAAACAGGTGTGTTAGGTGGTTTTCACACTGCTACTAGTTGGGTTAGCGTAAAAGAGCATTTGCTTTGTGAGGGGGTGTGCATGGGCCGGTGTGAACCCAACAGTCAGACACTGGACCGGTCCGAGAGCACTTGAAGCAGGAGGTCTTGGAGCGGCTCCACCCCACACTCTGGAGCAGGGTGAACGTGGCTGACCTCAGGTCGACCTATGCAGTCCAGGGTAACAGTAAAAGTGCTTGGAATTGGACAAAAAAGTGCTCAGATCACTTGTATGAATGGGCACTGCAGAGCTGCTGTTTGACACTTTCGTTGGACGAGGCAATTTGTTCAACTTAATATCAGTCTCCAGAAGGAGACTAGTCTCCTCCTGCCTCTGTCTGTGCCAGTGCTCCTGAGTCTGTCTGTGTGTTGTTCCAAAAGCTTTTTCTCCTCCACCAGCGCGTACAGTCTTCACAGTGTATTTGTATATTTATATGTATATATATATATATATGTGTGTATATTAGAGTTATTCTTGAGTCTATTTCTTAAATTATTTCTATTTATCTATTATCTTGTTTTATTTTATTTCCTTCTGTTCTATGTGTGCGGGTGCAATGCTGGAATTTCCCCACTGTGGGACTAATAAAGGCATATCTTATCTTATCTTATCTTATCTTATTTACCCAAAAGAAAAGACCACCGCGTATAGGGGAAGGGAGCGTGTATGCACATATTCACGGGGGCTCTGTCTGCTCGAAGCGCATTGTCATAGAAATAAGTTTGGTGATCAGCTGATGGACTTGTGGCCCATAGTGTGCTCTTTGGGGTGAATGATGTGCGGTGTACATGTATGACCTTAGTTTCAGTGTAGGTAGCTCTTCCCTTCAGATTGGGGAGCAATCTGACCAGAACTGAAGAAACAGCTTTAATGAGCATGTAAAACGTCTTCGCTCAAACAACGTTTTGTCCAGTTGGCCGATATTAGAATGTTTCTTTTACTTTAACTTCTCAGTGAGAGATGTGAGCCCTGGTTAAACCTGATGACAGACTCATATTAAACGTGCATTATGTTTGTTGTTCAGGACAGGAGCTGTCAGACTGAGCCTCCTCCAAGAAGCACCTTCTCAGACACAGCCAACCAGGTAATTTACTTTTTAAAAGTCCAGGAAACAACCAGCTACTTTACTTTATATAAGACAATACAGCAACCAGGCACGTTACTTTTATATAAGACCACACAGCAACCAGGTACTTTATGTAAGAAGTCATAGCCAACCAGGTACTGACTTTATCTGAACTCACATACACCAGATAGGAGCATTTCCATTTCAAAATGTCCTACTTACACCAAGAACTGTTGGATGTCATGTCTATATCAAATCATCTCACTCATAATATTAATGTGTGTTTGTGTGATTGTGCTTCCAGTGGGAGATTTATGACGCTTATGTAAAGGAGCTGGACAAACAAGAGAGAAACAAGGACAAGCAGAAGAGCAAAAGAGAGGAGACCAAGAAGAGACTGACAGCAGACACACAGGTCAGAACTAGGTCTAAACCAGGAGTAAATCAGGTCTGAACCAGTCTTAAACAAGGTCTAAACCAGAACTACAAAAGGACTAAACCAGGACTAAACAAAACTAAACCAGAGCTGAACCAGGTCTGAACCAGGACTGAACTAGGACTGAACTAGGACTAAATCAGGACAGAACCAGGACTAAACCAGTTCTTGTATTTCCAGGGTGATGGTCTGAACAAAGTTTCCAAAAGCGGCGAAAATCTTGGAGCGGATGGTGAACCAGAAACAAGTTTGACCCGATTCTACAGGGTGCGTCCTGAGTCACTACCCTCGAATAAACTTTTATGTTTGCAATTTCTGTTTTACTAATATGATTCTGTTCAAAGTTCACATTTTAAACATGTCCAGAAGAATTGACAAAAAGACTGAAATCTGAACTGATAAACTAATATAAGAATCACATTTCAGAACATGTTTGTACAGATCTAAACTACAGGGTTAGCAGTTTTTATGCAGAATATGACCCCATAGAGACATATTGTGCATATTTCTGCTTAGTGTTGTCACAATACTAACATTTTGATTTCAATACTAAGGAATAGATCAGATACTTGATACCGATTCTGATACACAATGATAATAAAAACATTATTTTTTTTAGACAATAGAATGTGATACTTTGGACAAACACTAGTCAGGGTTTATGGGTTCTGCTCTTGTTTCGGTCTCTGATGTTAAATATCTTGATGTCCTGTTTGTGGTTTATGTGGTTATGGTTCAGTTTTGATTTTCATTCCCAGATTTTAAAATACTTTGAGGATCCTGCAGACGAAGGGCGACAGGAGGGAACGCTGCTTCCTCTGTGGAAGTTTCAGTTCGACAAGGCCAAGAAGCTGTCCGTCACTGCCCTCTGCTGGTAGAGTAAACTCACTGCTCCAGTACAAACATAAAAACAACATTTAACCCAAACACAGAGGAGTGTGAACTCCGAGAGGAAACAGACGGCATTAGATAGCTCTTAAATGTGATGACAAACTTCTGGCTTTTACATGATTAACTTTGATTATTTTCAGGCATATAAAAAGATCCAAAGTTAAGTTGGAATATTTTTATATGAATCATTATCAAACTTGGGACTTAGGCTCTGACAAAATCGTACATTTATTCCTTTGTTTCTATTAAAACCACAGTATGTAACTTCTTAGGAAAAAAAAATAGACTAAAATAAAAGCATGTGAATTTTGGCGGTGTTTACTGCACTGAAATCCATACTAAGAGCAGGCTTGTATCTCCACAAACCTAACTCTTATTTGGCCTGGTGGACCCTCTTCCTGCTTGTTTCCATGGAGATGTTGTTTCTTTGGCTATAAAATCACACAGTATGGCATAAAATGTATCTATCTCCACGGAGGATGTTTGTTTTAACTTCTAGTTCCCTATAAAACATGGAGGTGATGTCAATTCCAGAAGCTGGATACTGTAGCTTTAAAGTCCTTAATCTTGTAACAAATTTAGTGACAAAAGGACTGGACATTTAATGATTGTCTGTTTGTTTCCAGGAATAAGAAGTACCCTGATCTTTTCGCCGTTGGAATGGGCTCATGTGAGTACAGGAGTACAGGAACTAAAGCAGTTTGAGCTTTGTTCATAGTGAGATGAGTGGTGGTAGTAGTAGTTTTTAAGTAATGGTACTTTTCGCTCTTGTCCCCAGAGAAGTCTAACCCTCAGTCACTGCAATAGTAGTAGTATGGTAATTTTTATTTTTATTTTTTTTTCATATAGCTTAACCTGTTTAGTGGGGGGGGGTTATAGTAGTAGTATTAAGCAGTAGTATTATTAGTAGTAACAGTACTTTTGTTTCAGATGAGCTTAGCCACCAGTCGCTGTAATACTGTATTAGTAGCAGTATGAGTAGTTGTAGAAGCTGTAGTAGCCGTAGTAATTGTACTTGCAAAAACGAGTTCAACTGCCAGTCTCACTGACTGCTCTGCAGCAGTAGTTGTAGTATCAGTATTAGTATTAGTATTAGTAGTACGCTTGTTGTTGAGTTTAACCATCAGTTGATGTAGTAGTGGTAGTAGGATTGGTAGCCGTATTTGTTGTAGTAATAGCACTTGTTTTTCAGACAAGTTTAACCGTCAGTCACTGTAGTAGTAGGAACACTAGTAGGGTTAGTATTATTATTTTTTTGTAGTAATAGTACATGTATTCCAGACGAGTGTAACCATCGGCCTTGTGGGCTACTCTTTTTCTTCTCTCTGTAGCAGTAGTTAAGTAGTGGTGGTGGTGGTGGTGGTGGTGGTAGTAGTAGTACTAGTAGTAGTAGTAGTAGTAGTAATAGTAGATTTCCTCCAGACATGTTTAACCACATGTAGTAGCAGTAGCAGTAGTAGTAGAGTTAGTAGTTGTTGTAGTATCATTTATTATTATTATAGGTAGTAGTAGTAATAGTACTTTTAATAGTAGTAGTAGCGGTAGTTTCCTGCAGTGGCCATAGTATTAGTAGTATTGGTAGTCGTTAGAGTTGTAGTAATAGTACTTGTATTCTAGAGTATTTAACTGCCAGTCTTGCAGGCAGCTCTTGTTCCACTCTGTAGCAGTAGTTATAATAGTAGTAGTAGTAGTAGTAGTAGTAGTATTTGTTGTATTAATAGTACTTTTGTTCCTTCAGACGAGTTTAACCGTCAGCATCGCGGGCTGCTCTTGTTCTACTCTCTGAAAAATCCATCCTACCCGGAGTACTTCTTCTTCACGTGGTCGGGTGTGCTATGTGTGGACGTGCATGAGCAGCGCCCCCACCTGGCAGCGGCGGGCTTCTACGATGGCTCTGTGGCCGTGTTTAACCTTCAGGAGAGAGGCCACGATCCCCTGTACAAGAGAGCACAGCCAAGAGCGGCAAGCACACCGACCCAGTGTGGCAGGTGAAATACTACACAAACCCTGTGTGGCAGGTGAGAGGTACTACACTGACCCCAGTGAGGCAGGTGAGAGGTACTACAGCGACCCCGTGTGGTAGGTGAGATACTGCACCTGGCAGGTGAGATACTATACTGACCCCGTGTGGCAAGTGAGATACTATACCGACCCAGTGTGGCAGGTGAGATACTGCACCGAATCACTGTGGTAGGTGAGAGGTACTACACCGACCATGTATGGCAGGTGAGATACTGCGCCAAATCACTGTGGTAGGTGAGAGGTACTACACCGACCATGTATGGCAGGTGAGATACTGCACCAAAATAGTGTGGCAGGTGAGATACTACTCTGACCCAGTGTGGCAGGTGAGATACTGCACCAACCATGTGTGGCAGGTGAGATACTGCACACCGAAAATAGTGTGGCAGTGTGAGATACTACTCCGACCGAGTGTGGCAGGTGAGATACTGCACCAACCCAGTGTGGCAGGTGAGATACTGCACCAACCCAGTGTGGCAGGTGAGATATTGCGCTGAATCAATGTGGTAGGTGAGATACTGCACCGAATCAGAGTGGCTGGTGAGATAGTATATCGACCCAGTGTGGCAGATGAGATACTATACCGACCCCCGGTACAAGAGCATGGTCAAGAGCGGCAAGCACGCTGACCCCATACAGCAGATGAGAGATACTACACCAATCCAGTGTAGTCCAGACAGCATCGGTCACAATAGAAAGTGAATTGGAGCTGATGGAGCTGGAAGCACGCCCCTCCTCACTTCTTCTTGTTTGGAATGCAGTGGCTAGTGGGATGCCTGTGTGGCAGGTGGGAGGAACAACAGGCAATTTGGTTAGCAGTATGATCCTGTACAAGGCTCCACCCACAAGCCTATGTCACCCATGCTCCCACACAACAATTCTCCATAAATATACAAATACATGATACAAAACAATACACTACAACTTGACAAACCTGATTTGATGTGCATTAATTTAATTAGCAGGATGCACACTAATTGTGTTGTGATGTCTTTCTGAAGGTGAAGTGACTCAGCGCAGAGAGCAAAGCGAGGGGAGACTCTCAAAAACAAAAGTGAAAACTTATTAAACATGTTAATGCATTGTTTTGGCAAACAATTTCATAGCAATTTCAAATCAATAAAAGGTAACATGGTCATCTAAATATGTTATGCCTTAGCAGTTAATACCTTATATAGAAGTAAAATACACCCTCTTTAATACCCCAGAGACGTAAAATGCTCCTTCTTTAATGCTCAGCAGTTAGCATTAGAATTTTCACTCACCATGGTGTCTCTAAGAAAACAAATTATCCTCCTGACCAGTGTCCTGTTTTTCTTCAGGTTCGGTGGCAGAATGACGACATGGACAACAACCACAACTTCTTCTCTGTTTCGTCTGATGGCCGTGTGGTCTGCTGGACTCTGGTCAAGGTCAGGACTGTCATATTGATATTTTATAGTAACATCACACTGGGGGTTTTCTTCATGTATGTCTATGTTGGAATATTGAGGAGTTTCCATGGGGACAGACTCCAGACATTAGCAAACACAGCCAAAAACTTTTAAAACTGCCTGAAAACTCAATACAAAATTGAAAATGGATTTAAACAGCACATTTTCAGTTCTGTTTAGGAGTTTTTAGTTTAAAAAAAAAAGGTGAGAATGATTAACTGATCATGTTCAGCTAATGCTAGCTAGCTTGTGACTGTAATGTTATTTGAGAGGGACTTCTTTAACAGCACAAATCAGCGCATCTGTTGTAGTTCAGCTAAGTCAACTCTTTATGGTCAGATTGTGTTAAAACCAAGCTCAGGTTTAAGTCTAACTTGAATAACAGAGTTTCAGACAGAGCAATGCACACAGTTAGAATCACACCTCCACGGAATGTTGATGATATCAGCTACAAAGCAATTAACATCAATAATGACTTCAGGCTCTGTGTAAAAAAATAAATGACAACAGCTTTGTTTAGTTAAATAAAGCTTTAAAGTGAAAAATGTCTTCCTTGTGTGTAAATTGTCTCTGCATTGTGGATGGCGTTTTCTGTGTTGATGACATAGGCACAGGGTTCTGTTTTACAACTCAGCACTACTTCCTGTAGTTTTGTACTTGTCTTCATGAAATGCCACTTAACTGATAAATATTCAGTGCAGGTACTACCCACCAAACCAAGTCACAATTAGACAAATGCACTTTAACTGCACTTCTCTGACCTGTATGTTTCTCTCAGAATGAGCTGGTGTACAGTGACATCATCCACCTGACTGTGAGCGTGTCCGAGGAAGAGGCCATCAACGGTGACGTCTCAAAACTCAACACACATTTTCTCAAAATATCATCTATTTTGGACATGTCCAAAGTATCGAAAATCAGATACTAATCAATACTAATACTAATATCTAACCTAGATACTCATTTGAGCAGTTATCAATACTAAAAAAGTCAGACTAGTATACGTTCATGGACTACTATGGAACCTACTGAGGGATTACACAGATATAAGGCCACATGGTAATATAAAAGAAAGTACTACAATTTAATGTTGAAAATCACGTTCTATTGTCTAAAGAAAGAGTGTTTTTGCTATCATCGTGGTATGGAATCAGTATCGAGTATCAAGTCTATCGAATTCTCAGGTGGAGTTTGCTGTGTAACTGTCAGATGCTTATGTGTTGACATGGTTTATGGTTAATATCTCTGTAATCACGGGGCCTAACCACATGAAACAAACACTGATGAAGTGTCTTCTCTGTCAGTTTAAATGAAAAAAAAAACATGATTCAGAAAGAGGTGCCATTATTCAACCCCAAAGATGTGATTTTTGTCAGTTGAACAAAAATCTGTTGACTTTAAGTCATAAGATTAATATGACAAGTTTGTGGAGCCAATTGTAACTAATAATGAGAAGGTTCAACATTTGTGGAGCAGAATTAAAAAAAAAGAGTTATAAAGGCCCCTGCTCTGTCTGACCCAGCTCTGATTGTGTTTTCAGCCTGTCTCACCTCTTTTGACTTCCACAAACAAATCGACTACCTCTTCCTTGTGGGCAGTGAAACAGGAAAGATCTACAAGGTACTGTGCTCTTGTCTGCTCCTGTCTGCTCCTCTGGCTCTCCTTCTCTGGCTCTGCCCCTCTGGCTCTGCTAGTGTCTGCTCCTCTGGCTCTGTTCCTCTGGCTCTTCTCCTCTGCCCCCTCACCACCTCTAGCTCTTCTCCTGTCTGCTCCTCTAGCTCTGCTCTCTCCAACTTCCCTCTTCTCAGAGATCTCTTTTATTCAGGCTCATGACAAAACATTGACACATGCTGTAACTCAGCTCCTCCTTCTAACAACAGCAATCGGTATTTTCCCGCACAACATCTCCTGACCTCCTGTTGAGGTTTTACAGGTTTTAACCTTTCTCCTGCATTTATTGCTTTCCCGTTCAGATGTTTTTTTCAGGTTAGTTGTCTACACAGATGTTTACACAGTTGTTTACACAGTTGGTTACACAGTCTAACATTCATTAGCTTAAGACTAACTTATGGCCTTACCATATTAACTACTTCTAAAGTCTAACATTCCTGTCCCCCACACAATTCAACGTATAGTTTATTAGATGATAAAAATACAAACATAATTTTATTCACACAGTGTTCTAAGAGTTACTTGTGTCAGTACTTAGACATGTATCTCTCTTTCTCTCTCTCTCTCTCTCTCTCTCTCTCTCTCTCTCTCTCTCTCTCTCTCCCTCGTTACAGTGTCCTAAGAGTTACTCGTGTCAGTACTTGGACGTATATGACACTCATGTGATGGCATCTACTCTCTCCTCCTCTCTCCTCAGCCCTCATCTCTCTCTCTCTCTCTCTCTCTCTCTCTCTGTCTCCCTCTCTCTCTCCCTCCCTCATTACAGTGTTCTAAGAGTTACTCGTGTCAGTACTTGGACGTATGTGACACTCATGTGATGGCATTTACTCTCTCCTCCTCTCTCCTCAGCCCTCATCTCTCTCTCTCTCTCTCCCCTATTACAGTGTTCTAAGAGTTACTCGTGTCAGTACTTGGACGTATATGACGCTCATGTGATGGCTGTAGATTCTGTGAAGTGGAACCAGTTTCATCCCAAAGTTTTCATGTCCTGCAGCTCAGACTGGACTGTGAAGATCTGGGATCACACCATCAGGTACTTTTACTGTACTTCAATTACTGCTACTACAAAAGCAGATATTCAGAATCAGGAATGAAGGACCACAGGTCATTTCAATGGCACAAATACAGCACATTAGGAGTAAACTTTGCCAGATCTGTCCAGAACTTGAACAAATGTCACACCAAGGGTAAGCTTCTCTTCTGCTGGGTCTCTGCAGTGCTCCCATGTTCACCTTTGACCTTCGCTCTGCTGTGGGAGACGTGTCCTGGGCCCCGTACTCCTCCACTGTGTTTGCGGCTGTCACTACAGACGGGATAGTAAGGATATATAAACCTCCTTTAACCTCCTCTGCTCTTCTGTTCTGCTCTTTCCTCTCCTCTCAGGATTGCAAGAATATACACAACATCTCCTCTTCTGCTCCAGACCTGTTCCTCTGCATCTCCTCTACTTCTCATCTTCTTCTCCTCCTCTGCATCTCCAGGGTCTTCTCAGGATTGTACGATTATGCACAAGACATCTTCATTCACCTCCTCTTTAATTCGTCTGTGCTCCTCTGTCACCTGTGTGCCACTGTCTTTGCTTCACCTAGCACTTATGCACCAGAACTATAGTCTAGTGTTGTTACGATATTCAAATTTCACACTCGAATAGACTCGATACTTGATACCGATTCTGATACCACAGTGATGATAAAAACACGCTTTCTTTTGACAGTAGAATGTGATTTTCAACATTAAATGGTAGTACTTTAGTTTCTATTCCCATGTGGCCTTATATCTGTGTAATCCCTCAGTGGTCCAGGTTGGTTCCATAGTGGTCCATGGGCGTATACTAGTCAATGTGGTCTTACACTTGTTTTGATACAGCTCCAGATCATTCTAAAGATATTCAGAAAAGGTTCATTCCTGTCCTGTCAGTGGAACTTTTTTGACATCGATACCTGCGAACAGCGAGTATCTAGTTTCAGTACTAGTTTTAGTATTGATTAGTATCTGATTTTCGATACTTTTGACAGCCCTTCTTTGGAGAAATATTCCTAATATTCCTATTCCTAATTATTCTGTCTGTGTGTCTCATCAGATCCATGTCTTTGACATGAGTCTGAACAAATACCAGGCTCTGTGTCAGCAACAGGTCACCACCAAGAAGCACCTGACACACGTGACCTTTAACCCCCTGCACCCCATCCTCATCGTGGGGGATGACAGAGGACATGTGAGCAGCTTTAAACTGTCTCCTAACCTCAGGAAACAGCCAAAGGTACATCCTCTGCACCGAAACACCTTCTCTGCACCCTCTTCTCCTCCTCTGCCCCTGCTCTGTTCCTCCTCTGTTATTTCTCATCACCTTCATTTATAAACCATCACCTTAAATCCTTGAGACATTTCAGCACCAGAGACAGCGTCCTGTGTCTCAAGGGTCACATGTTCAGCCATTTTACACACGAGGCAGGCTTAAAATAGTGTGTGTGTGTGTGTGTGTGTGTGTGTGTGTGTGTGTGTGTGTGTGTGTGTGTGTGTGTGTGTGTGTGTGTGTGTGTGTGTGTGTGTGTGTGTGTGTGTGTGTGTGTGAGTGTGAGTGTGTGTGTGTATGTGAGGAGAGGAGAGTATATGTGCCCCCCAGGCGTAACTTTCAGATAAGATTTCTTGTTGCGTTCTTCAGCTGTCTCCCTGCTCCCCTTCACGCTCTCTCCCTATCTCTGTCTTCTCTCTCTCCCGCTCTCGCTCACCTCCCTCTCTCCCTCTTTCTCATTCTGGGAGGCCTCCAGTTCTAAATGTTCAACAGTTTAAAAATACCCTTCACTCTGTAGAATATAAACAACACTGCTACTCCTAGATGACTCCTGGTACTACTACTACCTCTACTACTACTGCTACTACTACTACTACTACTCCTGCTGTTACTACTACTGCTATTACTACTACTACAGCTACTACTACTACTAATACTGCTACTACTACTACTGCTACTACGACTAGAACTACTACTACTTCAGGCAGACCACTTTGTCTGGAGTCTATACAAACCTCCTCCTCCTCTTCCTGCTCATCCTCCTTTCCTCCTATTCCTCCTCCTCTCTTCCTCTTCCTCTCTTCTTCCTTCCTTCCTTTTCCTGCTCATCTTGCTCCTCTCCTCCTCTCTCCTCCTCCTGCTCATGCTCCTCCTCTCCTCCTGCTCCTCCTTCTACTCCTGCTCCTCCTCCTCCTTCAGACAGAAGATAAAACATCTCGTGTGTGTTTTCCTCTGTTTCAGACGAAGAAGCACCAGGAGCAGTCCAAAGGCCCAGAGGTCGAAGTGGCCAAGATGGAGAGGTTGCTGTCTCTGCTCAGGGACCCAGAAAATAACACTGCACACTAATGCAGGAGCTAATACGGGGCTAATACAAGCAGCTAACAGGTTAAAATCTACATTAAAAGTGATCTAAAACATGTGCTGTCTCTGCTCAGGGAAGTAGAACACAATGTTACAGTAGGGTAAGCAGATTTTCAAAATCAAAAACTGGGACACTCCCCGGTTTGGGGTCATAATAAAATTGTGTAAGAGTGCTCAACTAAGGAAAATTGTTATGCACTCTTATGACTTATATGAATTCTGCACTACTTACTGGTGAGTTGGTCTACGAGACGTCAGCCAGTACAGCTGAGAACAATGTATTTGTCTTCTGGTCATTTTCAAGCATGTTTTTCTGTATTGTGGCTAATCAAATGACAATGTATGCCCCTATTTACTGTTGGCAGGGATTAAATTGCTCAAAAATAGGGACACCTGGGACATCTCTTGTATAAAACTGGAATAAATCACTGTTTTTGGATAAATCTGCTGGGACAGGGGACAGGGGCTCAAAACTGGGACTGTCTTGGTTAAATAGGGACATCTGGTCACCCTACTCTACAGGCTAAAAACAGGTAATTGGAGCTAGGAGGAACTAATGCAGGATCTAACACAGGAGCTAATACAAGAGCTAACACTGGAGCTAACACAGGAGCTAATACAAGAGCTAAAACTGGAGGTAACACAGGATCTAATACAGGAGCTAAGAACAGCTAACAGGCTAAAATCTACAATAAAACTGATCTAAAAGATGTACTGTCTCTGCTGAGAGAGCATAAGACCACAGAATAATACATGAGCTAATGCTAAGGCTAAATATACCCTTAAAATGTTCATACAAAATGTCCACTGAAGCTATAATACAAATGTCATATCAACGTCAATGTATTTTTGTGCAAAATAATGCATTTATTCTTTGACGTTTTAAACTTAAACATGTTAAACAACAGAAACGTCTCTGGAGTCATGTTTTGTTTCATTCAAAGGTTTCAGTATTCAGCCTTATTTCTCCTGCTTTAAAGGCTCACTATGTAACTTTTCTAATGGAAGATGGAGATGTAATTGCTTTGTTTGAAAAATTCTACAATATGGCAAGTATACATTGTTTGAAGAAAAACTGCTTAAATAGAAAATACAGGCACTAAGTAACCAAATCTATGTGACATAGTGATTACAGGCAGAGTAACAACACCTATCATCTACAACCCAGTGACAAACTTCTACAGAAAAGTGACAGTGCATCTTTAATACCGTTGCCATGTACACAAATCAGCTTAAGACTTTTTTATATTCATACATTATATTACAAAATGTGAAATACAAAAGTTCCCCCAAAAGACACAGCGATAATATGAGACAAACTTCTCTTTTACTTAACCTTTATTTTATGCAAATTTCTTCAAACGTCTCATAAAAAAAGTAAAATTGCAAACGTCAGTCTGTTCTCTGCTTCTCTGTGATTGGCTGGTTTGTCTGATGCTTGCTGATTGGCTGGAGTTGTTCTGTAATTGTCTGACACTCCTCTCTGATTGGACAGTTTGTTTGATGCTCCTCTGTGATTGTCTGCTGCTCCTCGGTGATTGGCTGATTTGTTTTGAGCTCCTCTATGATTGGCCAGCCTGTCCATACCAGCGGTGCCCCCTCTGGACAGTTAGGCACTCTGCAAGCTCGGTAAATCACCACACACAGCAGCAGCATCAGCACCAGGAGCAAAGCATTACAGCTGATGGCCACCAAAGCCGCGTCGGAGAGCATCCTGAAAGAGCTTGAGCGGAAGGGGAGTTGAGGGAGGGGGGGCAACTTCTGACGTCTGACCCAGAAGTTCTCAAGGAGACCACAAAAATGTCCTTAGCTCAGACAATACTGCACCCTGCATTTATTCTCCTTTGAGCTTTGGAATTGACACAATCTGTATTCCTGATGGAGAGGGCTAACCACTCTGCCACTGTAAAACTGCTTCTCTGCCACCTCCTGTTCATTTGGGGGTATTGCAACCTGAAGAGTACACTGAAATAGTTGTGAAGTCATGCAGATTCAGAATATCTGGTGAAGAAAACAGACAAAAAGTTGAAAAAGTGTTGATAAAAAAATTTTTCTGTTTCATTTTTCAGTCCATTTATTTTTTTGTGCCAAATTTAAATCTCATCCAAGACTTCAGACATTACAGACACGGTTTAGCACATGTCAGATGGACTTTAAAATAATAATATCATCTCCTCAATATCAGTATAGTCTGGATACAAACTCACACTCAGCTGTTTAGGTAAAAATCCACGGAGCCGGTATCTTGTCTCTGGTCTCTGGACTCTGCTGCTCCGATCCAAGCTTCAGCGGGTTAGGAGGAGAGAGGGAGCATAAGAGGGACAGAGAAAGAGAGACAGAAGAGTGAAGGAGAGAGTGAGGGAGAGAAAGAGAGAGGGAGAGTGAAGGAGTGGGGGAGAGAGAGAGAGAGGGAAGATGAGAGGGACAGAGAAAGAGTGAAGAGAAGAGACTGAGAAGTAGAGAGATTATAGAAGTCTGAGCTCTGGAGGTTGAGGGAGAGAAGCAAGGAAGAGAGGGAGAGAAAGAAAAAAGAGTGCGAAGTGGAGAGTGGGAGAGAGAGAGTGAGAGGAAAGAGAGGAGCGTCCTGTTATTTAAAGGGTGTAATGTGAGAGGTACAGACTGTAAACTGAGGGTTATTAAAGTAACTGTGGGTCTACGAAAAGCACCCTTCTTCATCTGAGCCAGTTTTATATCTAAAATGAGCTGTCGATCTAATGTTATTTTTTTCTTATTTAATTTAACACAGTGAGTTTATGAGAATGTTTTGAATCAGGAACTGAACTTAAATCTGAATTTCCAAAATTCTGTCAAAGAAATTCCACCTTCCCTCGTTCACACTCGCTCCTCACACCAGCAAAACGCCAGCGCCAAAAAACAGGTGTAAAAACAGAACAATACTGAGACACCATATTATCCCCGCATGTCAGATGTGTTCCCATTCTCCTCCTTTATCACCGTGTGTCAGATCCCCTCCCATCTTTGTATATACCTGTGCGTCGGACACCCTCACATCCTCCTATATCCCTGTGTGTCTATCCCATCCCTTTGTATCCCTGAGTGTCATCCTCCCGTGTCCCTGTGTGCCAGATGCCCTCCGATCCTCCTGTGTGTCAGATGCCCTCCCATCCTCCTGTATCCCTGTACTATTAGACCAAACTGGGGCAAGTCAAATGTCTCCAGTGAATCTGCAGATGTGGTGGTGTGTCAGATGCCTTCCCAGATGTTGTGGTTGGAGAGATACAACTGGAGAATGGACCTCGTCACTGATTGCAATTATGTGCGCATGAAATCAAATCATAGATCCTCAGATTTAAATTATCCTGAATGAAACATGTGCTGTAATGTCTGTAGGTGAACACAAGAGGGGGCTACACTTTCAGTAAACAGCATAACTCCATATTGTGGCTCATGTATAGATGGATAGATGTCATGTGATCTCTTGTTTTTAAGTGTTATTGTTCCTTTTGAAGCACCACTATTTCAAACGCCTCCCTGGAATGGATTTATCTAGTCTGTATGTTCAAACCAACAGCTATTGTTTTTAGTCTCAATTGATCTGTGATTACATTTGCTTTAAATACTTTTGAAGTTTTCTACATAGGACAATTTGAATGTTTTCTCAACATTTTCCTTTGAATGGGAAAAAAGTCCTCAAAATGTCGCTTATGACAGGAGGCTCAAACACATTTTAAAGGAACTAAAGAGCTCTGGGTCAAAGGTCTCAAAACAACCTCCAGAGCTCTGCCTCGCTCCATTCATAAAACTGACCCCCACCTCTACAAACACTACTCTCTCTCTCCATGTTCTCCTCCTCTCTCCCCTCTCCCTCCATCCTTCTCTTTCTCTCTCCTCTTTACCCCTCTGTCCCTCTCCTTCTATATCTCCCTCTTCCCTTTATCTCCCATTCTTTTCCCTTTCTCACCCTCCTTTTTCTCCACTCCTTTCATCTCGTCTCCCTTTCTCTCTTCATCCCCACCCTCCTGCACTTCAACCCGCCCCTCTTCTCTGCCTCCTCCTTTCATTCTCTCCCTCCTGCTCTCTCCCCTCTCTCTCTCCCCCATTCCCCGTCTCGTTCTCTCCTACCCCCCCTCTCCCCCTCTCTCTCCTTCCTTCTCCCTCTCTCTTTCCTTTTCTCTCTCTCTCTCTCTCTCCTCCCCTCTCTCCCTCCCTCTCTTCCTGCCTCTCTTTCTCCCCCTCTCTCTCCCCTCTCTCCCTGCCTCTCTCTCACACAGAGGCGTTTTCTCTGTGGTCAGCTGTACTCAGGAAACTCTCTAAGCTCTGACTCAAACTCAAACCAAAAACAGTCCACCACTCCGCTCCCGATCTCACCATCTGAGAGTGAAGAGGAGTGAGAGGAGAGGAGGAGAGAAAGGAGGAGAAGAGAGATCAAAGAAACAAGGAGTGAAACTGAGAGAGAAGAAACAGGGTCTGCAGCTCCACACCTCTGCTCTTTATCTGACCATCTGAGAGAGAGAGAGAGAGAGAGAGAGAGGAGGAGAGAAGAGAGAGAGAGAGAAGAGAGACAAAGCGAGAGGGAGGAGTCTGAGGAGGATCAGTACAAGTAAGTGTCTGTGTGTGTGTGTGTGTGTGTGTGTGTGTGTGTGTGTGTGTGTGTGTGTGTGTGTGTGTGTGTCAGGGTACTTGGGTAACATGGGAGTGAATGGGTGAGTATGCTTCAGCCAATGCCTTTCAGTCACACTGACTAAGTTTGTGCATGTGACTGATAATGTTTTATTTATTTTTCTTTTCTTTGTGTATCTGAATAAACTTACTGAACTGAACTGAAGTATAAGGGGAGCATGGGAGTGAACAGGTGAGTGGGGACAGTGTACTGCTACATGAGTGAGTGTAACATATTGATTACACATGAACAGTGAAAGTGCTGATGGGTGCATCTGTGTTCAGTCTGTGCATTCAACTGTGAGACAGGAGCAGGCAGCAGCAGACAGGAGCAGACAGAAGCAGACAGAAGCAGGCGGGAGCAGATAGAAGCAGGCAGGAGCAGATAGGAGCAGACAGGGGAAGTAGGTTTATAGGGGGACAGGGGAAGTTGGACAGACACTCAATAGAGGCAGCGCAGAGTCAGAGTCAGTGCTGGTTCAGTCCTGGTTCAGTCCTGGTTCAGTCCTTGTTTAGTCCTGGTTTAGTTCTGGTTCAGTCCTGTTTCAGTCCTGGCTCAAACCTGGTTTAGTCCTGGTTTGGTTCTGGTTCAGTCCTGTTTCAGTCCTGGCTCAAACCTGGTTTAGTCCTGGTTCCTGGTCTTAGAGGAAGTTAAGAGGATTACATAACAAAGCTCATTCCTTTCCCACATTTGGATTGTTCTGTGGTACAGGAGCCTGTTTTTAGGAAGTACTGCAGTACATATCATCAAATACTATTAAATAATGTGATTTTTTTTTACATTCTGTAGTTGTAGCAGCAGCAGTAGTAGTAATAGTAGTAGTAGTAGTAGTAATAATAGCAGTAGTAGTAGTAACAGTAGGAGTAGCAGTGTAGAAAAAAACTGTTGTTGTGTCCTTAGGCGAGATATGTCACCCATATTGCCTAGTTTGAATGTGTTATGTGTGTGAGTGTTGGTGGTGGGAGGGGCTGATGGTGCAGATTGGCAGCCTCACTTCAGTCTGTACCAGGGCAGCTGTGGCTACAGGAGTAGCTTATCACCACCAAGTGTGGACTCTCTTTAAAGCATATTTAAGAATCCAAAAAGGTGCCATATGAATCCTATGCATTATTATTGTTTTTAAACTTCAGTAGTGTTGAGTATGCAGTACAATTATGAGTACTTACTTCCTTTTTTGGAGTGTTTGGAATGAGAGGTATTTCCTGTCGACTGTTTCCTCCACATTATGCATCACAGCAGGAATTCACCACTGTCATTTACTTTCATTTATTTTATCTTTAAAAATAATAATAATAAAAGACTTTAAAATCTTTAAAAAAAATAATAATAATAAAAAGACAAAAAAAAAAAATATATATATATATATATATATATATATATATATATATATATATATATATATATATATATATATATATATATATATATATATATATATATATATATATATATATATATATATATATATATATATATATAATTTTTTTTTTTTTTGTCTGATGCACAGACAGGAAGTGACATCATGTGTGCAACTTCCTGTCTGATAGACACATGATTCTTCTGTTATGAATCTGTCACATATTTTATAAAATCCATTTCACTAAACCAGGACTAAGCCAGGGGACTGAACCATGAAAAAAGCAGGGCTAAACCTGGACTAAACTAGGAACATATCAGGACTGAACCCGAAAGTCTGAAGACAAGTCAGACATGGCTACAGAAAATTGTATTGATACTATGAATCTGAGAGGGGGAATGAGAAATGATACTAGAATAATAAGAATAGCGTTATTTGCTTGGGTTTTTATTGTTCAGGAAACGATAAAGATTTTTAGATCAACCATGGCAGATTATTCACATGGTCTGGAATGAATTACAACATGGACTTTTTTTTGTTTTTTTTATTTCACAGGTTTAACTCAGGTCTGTGCTTCTGTATTTCAGCAGTGGGAGCTACAGCCTTGACCCCTGACCTTTGACCCTGAGCACAGACACAGATGCCCTGAGTCCCGTCTCTGAGTCAAACATGAGGTACTTCTGTTTAAACTGTTTTAGAAATGACTGGCTGTAGTGTCGGGTTCAGAACAGCAGAGGCCACTGTTCTGTTTCCCTGTGCCCATGATTTTCAGAATGACAAATTAGCACTGTTGCCATAGCGATTAACAATTTAAAACTCAATATTATATTTCTCCTCAAAATGTCACATATAACAGGAAGCTGGAATCCATGAATAAGCTGTAGTACAACTCTACTAATACTACAGTGTAATGATATGCTACTGTGTAATAATACAGATGTGTAGTTTTGATAGCGAGACCTCAGAGGATCTGGATCTGACGGTTTGATCTCAGATGCTGTTCTCATTGTTTAAAGGAATCCAGTATTGCAGTAGTACATTCTTCTGTTATCGCAGTGCTTCTGTGTACTCTGTGTACTGTCTCTGAAATGAATTAAATGAGTGGAATCTCCGGTAACCTCTGACCTTTGCGTTCTCTGCGGTACTGCAGTGTCTCTGGGTTAAACCTGTCAGGAGCAGTGGGACCCAGCTCCAGATCTTGGGCTAGTCTTGGTTAGGACGACCTTAGCTATTGTGCACCCAGACACACAAACACAGGGAGAAGACGCAACTCCAACTAGACACAGGGAGAACATCCAAACACCCCCAGACACCAGGGGAACATGCAAACTCCACACTGGAGGGTTAATGTCATATCCTCCTGTAAAATTCTTGGTCCTCACCTTGACCTCACCTTGACTTCAGCTAAAAATGTAAAAGTGATAAAGTTTGAGAGTTTCATCATGAACGAGTCTGAGCCTGTTTAGATTAATCTGAAATGTGATACCAAACATTCACACCGTAACAGGAGTTGAAGTAGTCCTAGTAGTAGTAGCAGTAATACTCCAGATGATGTGGTTGGATAAATACAGCAGGAGAATGATCTAGAGTTTAATCAACTAATCATGAGTAATCTATGTAAAAAATAATGATAGTTGTATTCTGATCATGGTAATGTTCTAGAACAAGCAGACTTTAAAACACACACCAGACCTTTAACAGAGACAGTTGCATTATTCAAGCAAAATGTCCAAATTTAAATACTGTTGGTTTCAGATTGTAGAATGTGATGATGTCATACTCCAGATGATGGGGTCAGGGGTCAAGGGTCAGACACAGATCCATAGATTACACTATAGTACTTATAGACTAGAGCAGGCATTCCCAAAGAAGATCACACGGAGCCTTCTAATAATATTTGACACTACTGTAAAAGACTATGTCATGTTTTAGATAAGAGGGACTTAATGCTGATATAAACACATATCTTATGTACAGTTCATTAAGAACTCAAGTTTGTTTCTTGCTTGTCATGTGTCTGTGTGTCTGCACTAAGTAGTAGTTTCAATAGTAGAAGTAGTTGTTGTAAATAAGTAGCCTAGTAGGCTACTAGTAGTAGTAGTAGTAGTAGTAGTAGTAAAGCAATGTGTGTGTATTTGTTTTCATGAGGAATAGTTCACAGAGTACACAGGGACAGCAGTACGCTGGAGGAAGATCATCAGCATCTGCAGCGTCAGCTCCTCTTCAGGTTTACTTACAGTTCACTGTCATTCTACTCAAAACATTTTTACTCCAGGACTAACCACACTTACTCCTCTCAGATTAAGCACACTTTATGGATATGCAGTAACAGTAATGATTCCAGGTACAACATGTAAATACGTCAGTACTAGCTCTGGCTTTATCTACAAAGTTTCACACGTCTGTTTACACTGTTTCTGAGTGTTGTGAAGCGTGTGTCTCTTATATTCAGAGAATGAACACGGCTCCAAACATGGCTGTTCTTTGGCTCTGACAGTTTTACATTTATCAGAGTGAAACGCTGCCCTTCAGAATGCCTCATTGAATAACAAGAGTATTTTTTACTTAAAATGTGTCTGAGTTGTATTAATATTTCTTTAAAAGTTTGTGTTTGCATACAACCATGTCTCCTTCACCTAAAGCTGAATACAGTTCAAAATGTTTAAATGTGTGCGCTCTGTGGGTCGTCTTTATGTGACGGAGTGACTGCAGCTCTGTACTCCACAGAGCCCTGAGGCAGCTGATCAGCTCCTGCTGCCTGTGCCCAAAGCCAGGCTCAAGACCAGAGCAAAAGGGAATCTTTTCTGTGGTAGTTTAAGACTAAACCCACCTCTTCTCCCTGGCATTTAATACTAGACAGGATATACAGGTGTTTTATTGTTCTTTTCTTATGTATTGTGTTATCTGTATGTTTGATTTTTGTTGACTTTGTGAAGCACTTTGGGCTGAAGATGTTTTAAATGTGATATAAACTCGAATTGAATTAAAAGCCAAGAAAGCAACGTCTGTATTTCAGCAGACCCATGCAGTAGTGGCACTTATATTTGTATAGTAGTACTGCACTGTACTACATTACAGTGCAGTCATCATAGTGGAGATAAGTTTGAGGGCGGAGCTTCAGGGGGCGGGACTGCTCCTGCCTCACACTCATAACACACTGTGGAGAAATGAGAGAGCGAATACATGAAAAAGCAGGGAGGAAGCAATAATCCTTGAAAAAGAGAGAGGGAACGAAAGAGGAGGTAGAGAGTAAGAAAGGGAGAACGATGAGAGGGGGTGGAGAGAGAGGAAGAATATATGAAAGAGAGTGAAAGAGCAAAGGAGAGAGGGAGGAGAGAGCACATACGTAAGGGAGAGAGAAAAGGAGGGAGGTATAGACAGATAGAGAAGAGAAAAGAGCCACAGAGGAGAGGGAGAGTAGAGAACACACAAAACCAAAAGATAGTAGGAGCTGCTCTGGATCTTTATCAAGTTTGGATTATTATTTTTTTTTTGCCTGGATCAAAACCCGGATAATCTTTGACCTTGGTTCACCTTTGACCCTGTGACCTTACAATGGGAGGAGCCCAGAGTCAGAAGAAGGGAAGTGTGAAAGAGAGAGGAGGGTCTAAACGCAGCAAGAGACACAGCACCACGTGAGTCTAGACCTCTGTAGACCTGCTGTATACACACACCTGAGTACACCTGTCATTTATACACACACCTGAGTACACCTGTCATTTATACACACACCTGAGTACACCTGTCATTTATACACACACCTGAGTACACCTGTCATTTATACACACACCTGAGTACACCCGTCATATACAAGTGTCATTTATACATACAACTGAGTATGCCTGTGGTATACCTCTGTTATATATGAATACACCTGTAAATACACATGTCATATGCACCCTCCATTTATACATACAGCTTTATACATTTACCTGAATACACATGTCATATACAGGTGAGTACACCTGTCTGCCTTTACCTGTAGCACCTGTCTAATACCTGGGGCTGATAAAACATAGATTGCTTCATGGATTCAGTATTTCCCCTAGAGCTTGTGGGTTTTTGCTTGCTGTGCCTTGATCAGAGATTTGAACCTCTGACATTTTTTCAGAGGGTGAAGCATTACAGAATGTGCCATTGGAGAAGTCATGTTCATTCAGTCTCACTTTGACTGTGTTTATTCTCAAAACTGGCCAAAGGTTTATCTCCAAACTTGAAAGAGGGGTCAAAATCATCTGTCGTGTGTGTCGTGGTACAGTGAGGAGAAGTAGCACTGTTTGCCAACAGCAATGATCTGTTTTCGGCCAGTCATGTTAGAGATACATTGAACAAAAATTTTAATTGCAGTAATATTAAGAAGAGAAGTAGTAGTAGCAGTAGCAGTAGCAGTAGCAGTAGCAGTAGCAGTAGCAGTAGCAGTAGCAGTAGTAGTAGTAATAGCAGTAGAACTAGGAGCAGCAGAGGCCATTTTCTTCTTATGACTCATACATTTGTTCTGTGGGGTTTGTGTGTTTACTGTGGAGTTACGCCAGTGTTTCTCAACCTGAGGGCGCGGCCCAGGGGAGGTGGGGCCAGAGGTGTGGGCGTGTACATATCTGTGTACTGTATCTTTAATCTGTGATTCTTCTGATGAAAACTTCAGACAATGGATCTACTGTTGGCCATATGACACTAAAAATAGAATCACCTCAAACCACAAGCGTTTGATCCTCACAATAGTAGTAGTAGTAGTAGTAGTAGTAGTAGTAGTAGTAAGTGGTCCTAGGAGCAACTTTATTTTCTTTGTGCCCTGTGATTTACAGTATTGTTTGGGTCCAGTGCTGCTGTTGGACCAGAGCCTCCAGTTTAATATTCACACTGAGATGGAGGAAGGGCAAGTGATCTGTTTTGACACCGTTTTGGTCGCTGTTTTGATGCTGGTTCAGTCCTGGTTCACACCTGTTTTGGTCCTCATTTCAGTTGTTGTTTTAGTCCTGGTTTAGTTCTGGTTTAGTTTTATCCCTGTTTTTATCCTGGTGTTGGTCCTTGTTTTGGTCCCGGTTTAGTTCTGGTTTCGTCCGGCTCCTTTGTCACTCAGATGCAAATTTTCACAGCTTCATCTGAACTCTGGACTTTGAGTGTATTGTAGTCAAACACATTCAAACACATGAGGTGTATGTCCATACTACTCTAGGGTTGCTGGTTCAAAGCCCACCAAACTTCACCCACATCACCTTACTCCAGTGACTTGTGTCTGGTTGTGAGAGGAAGGGCATCTGTAGTAAAATCTCTGTGAGCCTCATATAAAGCAGCAGTTGAATTAGTTTATTGGTAGCATTTGTGATTTTTTTATCCAAGTGAATGAAATCTAGAGTTGTACGATTAATCCCAATCTAATCGACATTTGAAGGGATGAAATTAGCAAATCTCAAAGGCCTCAGACAACAAAATCTCCTATCTTATTCTGCATAAAAACTACTATCCCTGTAGTTTAGATCTGTACAAACATGTTCTAAAATGGGATTCTTGTATTAGGTTGTCAGTTCAGATTTCAGTCTTTTCATCAATTCTTCTGGACAACTTTAAAATATGAATTTTGGACAGGATTACATTATTTAAACAGAAATTTCAAATCTAATACCAATCAAAATGTTCATCAGAAAAATCAGTTAAACGTTTTCACCAGCCCTGATCCTTCTGTGTGAATGTGAGTGTTAGCTCATTAGCCTGGGGCAGAGGCGGCTCAGGTCTGATCCACAGGGCGAGTCCAGGTCGTAAAACAAAACTGAAATCTCCTTCGGGTTTAATTCTGTTTTGATTTAAAGCTAAAGGAAAATACAGGATTACTCAAACATGCAGGTATATATATTACAAAATATAAGATAGTGATGAAGTAACTGATGACATGGTTAAGGCAAATATGTCTCTTCTAACCCTGTTCTAATGTGAGGAAATGTTCTGCAGTGAGGCTTTAACCATGTTCTGATGTGGTTATCAGTCCAGGGATGTTTACTCCTCAGAAACATCCCTGGAGTAGTGTTTTGTTTTATTCACACGTTTCAGTAATCTTGCTCATTTAGTCCGTCTCCCTCTTTGACTGAATAAAAAGATCCTTTATTGTGTTTGTTGGAACGGTTACAATTACCGTACAATTACTGCCGCCATTTTGTATTGTTAAAAATTGCTAGATCACGCCCTCTTCGATGAATACTGTCACGCCATTGGTCTAAATCACTGTGGCCACAAGTGATTCTGCGTGAGCCTGATGTGGACTTTTGAGAATCAGAACACACTTCTATGGGGTATTTTACTTCTATGAGGTATTAAAGAGGGGGTATTTTACTTCTGTGGGGTATTAAAGAGGGGGGTATTTTTACTTCTGTGGGTTATTAAAGCGAGGGTATTTTGATGAGGGAACAATGTTATAACTTGGTAGAAACATAAAAATCTTGCAGAATAGCGGATCTTTAAATGCTGTGGAAAAGCAGTGATTTCTGAAATAATAACACCAGAAGTGTAGGATATTTCACATTTTATCAACAAAATTTAGGGTTGTCATGACTTTTTTTTGTACTTAATAATGTCCTGTAAATGGTCCCATTCAGATGACCTCATCGTTTCTCAGTGATGCCTTCTGGGAAACGCAGACACTTGTTCGGTGCCTCCAAACCAAAGCTCCTCTCTTTGAATAAAGTCGTATTCACTGTCTCATGTGTTCAGCTCTGTAGCGGCCCCTCTGTGGGCCCCCTCACCCACGTTGCGGTACCCCCCTCCTCTCCAGCAGGGGGCAGCGTTTTGGCCGTGCATGTCTCGGCAAAGCGTTCTCGAGCTTTGTCCCAGTTTTTCTGATTCTTTGATTTGTTTAGAGAAGCGTCGTCCACGGCAACGGCCGCCGCAGCCCCAAGACCTGACTGAGCCTTACGGATCTTCAACTCGATCTGAGAGAAACAGAGCAGTCTGATTATAGAGAAAGAAGTCTGACTACAAAAAGACAAATCAGATAATAAAGTGGCAAATCTGATTATGGAGCTCCACAGTCCTGCCCACTTCAGGGTCCGCTCTGGTTCCCGAAGTAAATTTTAAACAGACTTTAAATAAAAGTACAAGTCTTGTGTGTCACCATAGAGATGACTAGCCCTGAGCTCTCAAACTTTTTTTTTTTCAGAAAGTCTGTGAGAAAAATTTATGAGAAATTTACTTCCTGAACCAAACTGGTCTTCGAAGTGGACAGGACTGTGGAGCTCCATAGAAGAGGCAAACAAAAATGTAATATGAGAATCAGAATAGCGAGGGCAGGGCGATATGGCCACATTTTCATCATCACAATACAAAAGGAAAAATTGCAGTAATGATATGACTGACATAATTGATATAGCAGTTTTTACAAGAAAAAACTTTACAGTCAGATTACTGAGTTTGAAATGGCATCACAACATTCTATAAGCCAATCATATTTAACACAGAAGGCACGGCTCAAATACAGTGAGGTCTTGGCTCTAGTCACTAATAGAAATGATCAGATTCTACATTTGTGCATTTGCCTTTTGGATATTTCATAACAAAGTAATCAATAAAGAAATCTGTCTCCGCCCCCATCTGGGAGTATGACATCACATTGTACAATCTAAAAGCCACCAGTGCAGAGAAAGACCGTGTGCACTGTCAGCTGCCTCTGGCTTTGAGACATCAGGTTAAATCTGCCTTTATTTCACACATTTAACACCCCTTGTTTGCAACAATTGGGTTTGGGATCTTTGGGATGTACACAGGGTCTCAAAAGGATTATTCAGGCTCAGATTCATAAACAGGATTAGTCTCTCACCGGGTCCCTGATGCCGGAGCCCTCCTTCCCCAGACCCTCTCCTTTCTTCCAGCCCATCTTCTCCAACATCTTCCTCCCTTTGTTCCCTTCACCAATCTCTCTGTGGAGCACAAAGCACTTTTAGGCACCTAGATTTGACAGTACACATTCGGAGGTACAGTGAGGTTAGTCGTTCTCCACAAAGTCCAGGTTTAGTCCCTGGTTAATAATAACAATAATAATTATTATTATAACAATAATGATAATAATAATAATAATAAGTTATAACAACAACAATAATAAGGACAACAGTCTGCAGTAGTCAGTCCTGGCTTCAGCCCTGGCTTGGTACAAGTTTAGCCCTGGTTGAAGTCTGTATTGGGTCCTGGCTGTTTCAGTCCTGGCTCTTTCAGTCTGTTGAAGGCGTTTATAGAGTCGGTGGTGCAGATACAGATAAAATGTTTCTGACTGGTGCACTGAGGCTGGAGCATCATCCCTTTGAAACACGCCCTCGCTGCCCACAGCCTGCCTCCTGGACTCAGCTCTGTCTCTGTACTGAGGGTTCCTCAGGGCCGCAGACTCCTCATTACTCTGAGAAAAACAACACCATATCAGAGAGAAGCAGAGGAGCAGAGCCAGAGGAGCAGAGGATGCAGATGAGAAGAGTAGGTGGAAGAGCAGAGGAGCAGACAATGCAGAGGAGATGTTTACCTGTATCCCGTACTTGGCCTTGAGGTTCTTGAGCTCTTTGACTCTAAGCATTTCCTTGTCCTCCCTGCTGGCTGCTCCCCCTGACTGTGGTCGGGGGTACTTGCTGAGGTGGGCAAGGATCTGTCCTGGTTCACAGCCATCACAGGTGTCGGTGCCGCGGTGAATGTGGAAGGAAAGTACTGTGTCCCCCATTCGGACCTCATCCCCGTGTGTCAGGGGCTGAGGTGCAGACTTCTGCTTAGGCTGAAACACAGACATCAAGTTTAGGCAAGGTCCAGGGCCTCTACTTTAGCCTTTAGCAGCTAGGTAAGTTCTGTGGCTCCCCTGCCCACTGAGCATGTGAAGTAGTACTCTTCTCCCTCCTGTGAACACACCACGTTACTGCCCTGACCAATCAGAATGAGTAGCTAGAAAGAGTAGCTATACGGGTGCTATAGGGAGCAGAGAGAGCCAAGGCTAACGATTAAAAAGCAGTTTTTAAAATAACTGAATGATTTTAAGCTAAGAAAAAGTTTATGATCCAATTTTGTTAAAAATGGACATAAAATGGAATACCCCATCCAGTTATTTGAAAAGATCTATGGGTTTAGTTTAGTAGCAATTATTTTATCATTACATTCTTTTTTCATTTTAAAAAAGGTCCATTAAAAAAAAAAAAACTTACATGTGTGTGCCTCAAACTTTTCACATCAAGACAGGAATAATCATGGTCTAAATAAGGGGAGACCCGGGACTGGACCCAGGACTGGACCGAGGACTGGACCAGGGACTGAGCCTGAGGACTGGACCCGGCACTGTGCCCGGGACTGAGCTGGGGACTGGATCCAGACTTACCTGTAGGATGCGGTTCCCATTGATGACAGTCCCATTCTGAGAGCCCTGGTCCACGAGCATGTAACACTGCTGCTCCGCGTCAAAGAAAACCTCTGCATGAAACTGAAAGACAGAGGTAGAGGGTTGGGTATATACTCCTAGCCCTGTACATATCAGATTTAATGAGACGTCACTCGTACCTTGCTGACTCCCATCTCTGAGATCCTGATGGCGTGGTCCATGTCCTTCTCCCTGTGAACACATGAAAGCCGAATCTAAATGTACAGAAATAGAATGGGAGTGACTTTTGTAGGCTGCGTCATGTAAAAGTGAATGCTGCAGTTTTCTGTTTTGTGACCAGTGCTGTTGTCTTTGGAACATGAGGGTGTGACTAAAAAATCATCCAGTGCAAAATGTTGCTGGTGTAATGTGTGTTACTATGGTCAGTGATAAACTCTCATTCTAACTGATGAATGCTGCATTAAAGCAGAGCTATAGTTTCTATAGTTCTAATGTATGACACCCATGGATTATTATGTTATCACATTTTAAATCACAGTATTCATCTAAAAAGACGTCATCACAGCAAAGCACTGCGTGCTGTCGATCCCTCCTTTGGATAGGTGCACATCTCACGAGCAGCCAAATGTGCCAAATTCTGAAAATAAAATTGAAGACGGAAGTGCGTACGTCACAGGGAGTATGTACCGGTGGAGGTGAAAACGGGGGTAGATCGTAGATCGTAGAGCAATGATGTCTTGAATACAGGACAATAAAAGATTACTTAAACATGCAGAAGGAAACGATAATATGATTAAAAGCTCTGAAAAGTGTATGTGCTTTAAAACTGCACACCCTCTTATGGTTTAATCCTGATGTCCGCTATAAAGTTAAATAATCAATTGCGTACCGTCCAATCGTAGCTGTGCAGTCAGCTGTGAGGATGAACAGAGTCCCGACCTGCAGTACAGGAGAGCGCACCACCGTCACGCGAACACAAGGGGGCCACACTGAGTGATAAAAAAACAAACTATATCATTAAACAAAACCTCTGCAGCGTCACCTGTCTGCACCTGTCCTCCCTGACCTCGAGGGCTGCAACGCGCCATTATTTGAGTAGTCCATTAATATACTGTACATTGACTTTTTATAAAATGATTAAATACATTATTAACAAAATAAAGGTTAAAATCTGGTGACTGAACAGAATAATTATGAATAAGTTAATTAATTCACAGAAATAGTTTATGACATTTTCACATAAAAATGGGGTATTTTACTTGTATGGGTTATTAACTGTAACACATAACATATTCAGATTACCATGTTTCCTTTTATCGTTTTGAAAATGCTATATTCACTGAAAACAAGGTATTAAAATGTTATAGGTTTGACTTTCATTTTTGACACTCTGACTCCCCCCTCTCTTTGGCCTCCACACTAAGTCACTCCCCAATCAGAGCGTTATCACAACAATCAGCTGCATCCCACTAATGTAACTACTGCACATCACATCAGGTTTGTCAAGCGGCTGTGTACAGTTTTATGGCAAAAGAAGAAGTTTAAATCTGTCAACTGGACAAATCGTTGTAAGATTGAAGACATTTCGCTGCTCGTCCAAGACGCTTCTTCAGTTGTGTACAGTTTTGTATCATGTTTTTGTATATTTATGGATAATTGTCATGTCGGAGCATGGGTGACGTAGCCATGTGGGCACTGTTAACTGCAAGGAGGGTTTGAAAAGAGCCTTGAAAAGATTGCTAAATTACTCAAACATGGATGACATCGAAAGTGTCTTCAGGCATGTTTTTGATGAGGGGACAACGTAAAATAAATAAATAAATAATGCCACCATCTGTAATAAAAGGTCTTTTCACGCCTTTACGACTACCATTAGTTTTTATTTGGATAATCACGATTAGTCCATGAATCGTTGCAGCCCTACTCACCTTCCTGGGCTGCATCCAACTCCATCTCCACCTCCTCCAGTGTCTCCTCTTCTCCTAGCTCCTCATCTCCTCTCCTCCCTCTATCCTTCCTTCGTCTCTCCTCGTCTCCTCTCTCCTCAGACTCAGAAGGTGTAGTCTCTCTCTCGCTCTCCGATAGCTCTCCTTCCTCAGGTTCACTGTTCACTTCTGACCCGTTGCTTCGTGCCTCCTCTCTCCTCTTCCTCCGTCTTTTCTCCTCTTTCCTCCTCCTTTGGGATCTGGACTTGTCCTTTGACCTAGTTCTAGACCTGGATCTCGCCCGGTCCCGGCTCAGGTCCCGGCTCCGGTCTCGGCCCCGGTCCCGGCTCCGGTCCCGGCTCCGGTCCCGGCTCTCATGAGGCGACTCCTCTTTATACTTCCACCTCCCATCTCCTCTGGGTTTTCTTCTCTGGTCTGGACTCCTGGATCTAGACCGGGATTTTGATCTGGACTTTGGTCTTGGTTTTCGGGGTTCTTGGGACTTCTTGTTGGTGGTTTTCAAATCTTCTCTGGCATCCTTCTTTGCCTTGTCCTGTCAGCACATAGTCCAAATTGAGGCGACGAGCATTAGATGCTTTGGCTCAGGGCTTCAGTGCTTTTGTCTCAGTTTTCAAATATAGTTATTTCTCCCTCAACATGAAATTGTTTTAAACTGACACTGACAAATGACGAAATGTGGAAATATTACAACAAAAAACGCAAATGTCCATTGAAAGCATGATTTTTGTTTTATTTGTTTGACTCCTAAACCTTGTGTTGAATACTGTGTGTTACAAACACTGAGGTGAACTTGTTTCTCAGTAAGAATGCAACATAGAACCTTCTACTTCGGTTACTGGATATGGATCATCATCTTTAGGTTGACAACAGGCCTTGTAATACATCTTTTCACTGACTGCAAGTATCTTTTTAGTGTAGTGTTTAGTCTACCTTCCTGTAAACAGTTAACGGTATATCCATTTATGACCTTGTACAGACAGTATGTAAAATTACTTTAAGTCCTTATAGAACCAGCCTTCTATAGATTGTACCTTTCTTGTAATGTAACGCATGTGCCTGCTGTCTAAACTTCTTTCAACTCTACCTGGTCTGCAATCGCTTCCTTCACAATTACAACCATCACAAACCGTGGCCACATTATTAGGTACAACACCATGGTATAAACTAGAGACTAAACTGGGACTAAAGCAGGGACCAAAGCAGGGGCTAAAGCAGGGACTAAACGAAACAAGGACAGTTGTGCCTAGTAAAGTGGCCTGTGTGTATAGCTGTTTAAATACCTCTGAAGGGGGGCATGTTCCAATAAGAGGAAATCTTCATTTTGGCCAAAGATTTAGTGACGTCCTCGACCTAAATCAGAACAAGTCTTTAGTCCAGACGCCCCAAAGCTATTAATTTACTTTAACCTTTAACTTTTAAAACTAAAACCGTTTTAAGCACCTCCTTTCCTTTGATTACGCCTAAAAAATGTCCATATCTGCACATTTAGTTTATGAAAATTTGAATTAAAAGTAAAGCAAATCTTCTCTTTTAAAGATGCAACATGTAACTTTTCTGGCAAGCAGATGGTGGACCTCTCCCCAACAAACAAATTTGCTACCAAACCAAAGTTGCATATTGCACCTTTAATAACTTGGCATGACTCTTAGACCATTGTAAATGTGTTTTACTTCTTTGTCCTCAGTAAAAACACTCATATCTGAAAACTGAGATCAGCAGCACCGAGCCTGTGAGAGATAGAATATAGACTTTTCATTTTTCATTACTTTATTTTCAGACATCGACCTGTTGTGGTATTATAGTGCATTAGATTTGATGTTCAACCTTGTGTAGTGTTGTATAATTTAATATACCGTAAATTCCGGACTACAGAGTGCACCTGATTGAAAGCCGCATGCTTTAATTTTAGAAAGAAAATCAATTTTGTACTTGTACAAGCCGCACCGGATTTTAAGCCGCAGGTATTCCATGTAGTAATATGAATAATTAGCTCAAAAACATTCATTACAGTGGTCCCTCGCTATAGCGCGCTTCACATTTCACACTTTTTCTTTTACAGTGTATGAAGGCGCGTGTTCTGCGTCCTGATTGGCTAAAGGAGGTGCCGTGTCTCCTGTACAGGACAGAATGCGTTCAGCCAAATTTACCAAAATGTTCGATCCTACAGCGTGACTCTGAAACACCGAGGCGTCAAGATCGCGTTGGACACCTTTGCATTTGAGGACAAACGCCTCCGCGTTGTGGACTCGTCCGTTGCGGTCTGCGAGTGCCTTTGGATGTTTAGTTTTCCCTGTGTCTTTGTGAACGCTGCAGACCAGGTTGAGAGAGTGACTTTAGTGTATTTATTACATAAAACTCATCAACGGAGCTGATCGGCTCTGCGGCGTTTGAGAAACGCAGCGCAGCCAAGACGCGCGTCCACAGAGACTTTACATGTGAAACAACATAAAGGAGGAGGAAAATATATAAATATAAGGACGACAGCAGAATAATATTTAACAAGGAGCAAATAGGGCTGTAGCCATGCAGATGGAGTCTGCCTTAGTTTGTGAAAAAGAACATTACAGCGGAGCGGCGCCAGGACGACGAGGCGGGGACAGAGGAACTAAGAAATACACCTGCAGCCGCAAAACATATAGCATAATTGTAAAAGAAATAATGTTTTCTACTTCGCGGCATTTATCACGGGTTATTTTTGGAATGCAATAAATGAGGGATCACTGTATATCTTATGAAAAAAAATGAATAAGCTGCACTGTACCATAAGCCGCAGTTTCTAAAGTGTAGAAAAAAAGTAGCGGCTCATAGTCCGGAAATTATGGTACTTTTAAATTTGTCACCTTGTTGTCATCCTTTGGTTTGTTTTTGATCTAGTTCTTGAGATTCTTGAGTTTAAATTATTATAATATATTTATGACCTTCTGATATTATAGTGCATAATTATGTTGAATGAGAGTTTATATATCTGACCTTATTATCGTCCTTTGGCTTGTTCTTGATCTCGTTCTTGAGTTCGCTCATCAGCTTCTTGAGTTTCCAGCTCTTCCACTCGCTGTAGCTCCTCTCAGTGGACGGAGTCTCGTTCTGCAGTTCGATTCTGGAGTGAAATTCATATTTTCCGCTCTCTGCGTCGTAGTAATAGTAGATCCCTGTGTTATTGTCATAGTACAGCTGGTTCACCTGAGGGGGCATTTGAGGATCAGAAAGACAAAAAGATGTTTTTGTGCTTGTACAGGCTCACACTGCTAACCACAAGGAAGGTTTGAATAGGGAGAGGTTGGTGCTCCCCAATAGTCTTGCTATTGTCTGCATTTCCTTTGGGGTTTAAAGCTTTATGATTGAAGCGGTAATAATAGTGGAAGGAGTAGCATTAGTTGCACTAGTAGCAGTAATAGTAATAGTAGTAGTAGTGATGGTGAAAGCATTAGTAGTACTTCTCACCGAGTCGTAGTAAAATCCTGTGCTGTGGTCGTAGTACATCCCTGTGTTCTCGTCAAAAACAAACCCAGTCTGACACATGGCCTGTTCCGCTGTGGATCTGAGCATGTCGGCAATAGAACCATCAACCTCCTGAAAAAACAGAAAGGAAATATAGGAGGATGGGAGGGCATCTGACACTACAGGGATACAGAAGGATGAGAGGGCATGAGACATGCAGGGATAGAGGAGGATGGGAGGGCATCTGACACAGAGATAGAGGAGGATGGAAGAGCATCTGACACTGGGATACAAGAAGATGGCAGGACATCTGACACATAGGGATAAAGGAGTACGAGAGGTCATCTGACATACTTGATTGGCAGGGGTCTCTGTGGCATTGGGGTCTTGGCTGATGCCCCCTTCTGCAGCTTCTACTGTAATAGAGGATGCTGAAGAGTCCTCTGGACCCCCTCCTTCCCCCTCCACATTCCCGGTGGTTTCCAGAGTAACAGATTTAGCATCTGCAAGCTCACTCTCCTCTGGCTGGACTCCAGGGGGCTTCAGCGTGTCCTGAGCCCCGCCCTCTGCTGCTGTGTCCTGGTAGTACCCTCCATAGTAATAGTTGTAATAATCTGAAAAGCACACAATATAAAAAAGGGATTTATAACATATTGTGCTTGTTGTGGAATTGATACTTTGCACTGACATGATGCTAGGGGATGTTCTACATGTATCTCAATGGTGGAATTTTCAGTAATTACCATGGTGATAGAATGCATACATTACTCAAACACTGTCAAAAAATATCAGATTGTCTGAGAAAAAAAATTAAAAATAAAAATACACAATGGATTTAAACACCAGAGCTTGTGATCAATGTGAGCTTCCATGGTCCTGTTTAGGAGGTAGATTTTTTTTTTTTTTTTTTTAAAAAGGGAAAAAATGTTGGCTAAAGCTAGCCAACTTGTGACTGTAATGTTATTTGAGAGGGATTTGTTTAATAGCACAAATCAGCTCACCTGTTATAGTTCCAGCTAAGTCAGCTCTTTATGGCCTGATTGTGTTAAAATGTTTAGTCTAAAAGATGATTTTACTGCTTAAAATACCTTAAAAATATGCATTGTTATTGTACAGGGTCTCCTCTCCACAGATCAGGCCTGTAGCATGGCCTAATTGTGTCACATGCTAGTCTCCATGGAGATAGGTAGGTTTAATGATATACAGCGTAACATTCCAGGGAAAGCAATAACATATCCGTGGAGAATCTGTGGAGACGATTAAGGGCATTGGGTTTACATGCAAAGTCTATAAATTGCGCGTTTGGTGAAATTTGCAGTGCATTGACATGTTTAAAGTAGTGCTGTTCTGATACCTTTTAAAAAAAAATGCGAATCAATACCAATACTTGGCCTTTGTTCTCGCCGACACCAATACCAGTCCAGTACCACATAGTGTGAAGAAGCAAACTAAGGCTACTCTATTCTGTAACAGTACAAGAGCAAAACATAACTGAAGTAAAAGTCTCTAAAGAACATCTACAAGAATAAATGGGATTTTGAGGACTTAAGAATTAGAGTCACATGTATAATGCTCCCGATGATGAATTGTGCTGATTTAAGCACTTTTACTTTTGTACTTGTTCACTTTGTACCACAGAGTGTGGATAAAAACAGCAGTGAGGCCTGTAAAAAGACCTCATCCTGGAGCATGTGGTTAATTATGCAGAGTAAACAAAGCCAGTGTTAGCGCTATTAACGTGTTAGGACTGGTGACGTGTTGCACTCTCCATAGTTATTTGAGCGTTAGTTCAGCATCCACTCGAAAGGCTAAATGAATGATTTTTTTCTGTTATTATTAGCATGTCGTAAGTGTCTCCAGAGCCTTGACAGTATGTATTCAATCTGCTCTGAGCATTAGCATTAGCCACAGCCTCGAAAAAGAGGGATTTTAATGCTGTGATCTGAATGTAGCATACTTTTAGCTGTTTAAAAATCTCACCAGTGTCAGTCCACGTGTACTCCTCCGTCTGTGTCTCTGCTTCAGTTTTGTGTCTCTCTTTTTTCTTTCTTTCATGAAGCTCTGCACTCAACTGCTCCACCTGAGATCCACAATCACAACAAACAGCGGTCAGAAAACTCAGAGACAAGTACAAGGCAGCAGGTTTAGAACTGATACATCTATAAAATAATCCCATATTATGAAAAAAACTGACTCTTGTGAGTTTTAAGCCATGTTATAATGCTTAAAAACATACCTGGACATACATGTTCCATTTCATTTACATGTTTGAGTAACTCTTTTTTATCTGTCTACATCTCCAGAGTTCAAAATGCTATGTTCCACCTTGTTATGTCATGAAGTGGTAGTTTCCAAGTTAACAGCTCCTTGCCAAGAGATTGCCAAGTCTAGGGCTGAACTTATCCGGGTGATTCTAGTGCAGGGTATGGAGTTTAAAAACACAGTGGAGCACTTCCTGTATTACCACATGACATCACAAGGTAGAAAAGTTTGTTTTTGTTTGAGAGAAGCCTAAACATGCAGGAAAATAGAGTAATGTGGGTCATTTAAAGTAATATAAAATAAGAACTAGTACTAATAATTTCACAATACTAAACTTTCAAACTCAATTTTGATACTAAGGAATAGACTTCATACCAATACCACAGTGGTAATACGTTTTTTTCTTACAACAGAATGTGATTTTCAACATTTAATGGTAGTACTTTTTTGAATAAAATCAAGTGTGTAATCCCTCAGTGGTCCAGGTAGGTTCAATAGTGGTCCATGGTTGTATACTAGTGTTTGTGGTGTATTCCTTTTTCTGATACAGCAAGATCATTCTAAAGCTATTCAGTAAAGACTAATTTCTGTCCGTCAATGGGACTTTTTTAGTATCGATACCTGAGAACAAGGAGTTGATACTAGTTTTAGAATTAATTTGTATTTTTGTCAACCCTATTAGTCCCACACATCTCCCAAACAGACAGAAAGATGTTGGTTTTGCTGTTTCTGACCTGTTTGCGGAGGTCCTGGTTGTAGCTCTCTGTGCTCCTCTGAACTCTCTCAGATTGGCTCAGACGTTTCTGAAGTTTGCTCAGTTCGGCTTTGCACTGCTCCAACTCCTGCTTCAGACTGTGGGCCCTGTATCTTAGCTCTGACACCTCCAAGTCTGTTATAGGAGCCTCACAAACCATGTCAAACTTTCCCCTGTCCCCCGGGTCAAATGCTTCACACTCTTCCTGGTGCTGCTTCAGAGTGTGGGCATTAACACACAGCTCTACCTCCTCTGCGTCTGCTCCAGAGCTTTCACAGAGCTCCATATGCACAATAGGACTCTTAGAGACCAAGTCAAACGCCTCACACTCCTCATGCTTCAGAATGTGTACTTTGTGTACTTTCTGATGCAGCTCCTCTCTGATCTCCGGGTCTGTTCTGGTCTCCTCTGTGTCCACCTCAGGAGCCTTGTGCACTAGGTCAAACGTTCCACTGTCCCCTGGGAGAGGCTCTCCATTCTGGGCCTCCATCAGTGCGTCTAAACAATGAATGAATGAAGAGATTTTAGGAGGTTCATGCAGCAAATTGCAATTCAAAGAGAAATAATTCCATACATTTGAACCTGTCTCAAAAGGGAACAAGAAGTATAAATGTATTAAGCCCCTCCCCGTTTCCAAGTTCAAACTCTGACTAATACAACAAAAACAATAACAATAAACAACACAATTCTGGATGTCAAAGAATAGAGTAGAGATCAACAGATATAATTTTTTTCATGCTGATGTCAATTATTTAGAATACAGACAAAGAGATGGCTGATAAACTCTGCCGATATTTTTGGGCAAATTTGTAGGTCTGATTTTGGTCATTTTCCACCAAATTATTTAAATTCCTACAAACTCACTCACATCACATTTTTATCATAAACCTTTAAGAGAGTAGTGTATTCAGGTTTGTGCAGCTATCTCTTCTTATCTCTTGTGCTGGAGATTTATGGTCAACAGCAATTCATTAAAGTGGTAAACAGGAATGTACTAGCAGGACAGCAACAACATTCAGCTCAAGTCAAGCCTCCTCCAGGTCTGAGCTCTCAGCAGTGGAATCTCACGCGCGCACACACACACGTACATGGTTTATTTGACACATGAGAAAAGACAACTACTGAGCACCGAGCGGGACTGTAAATATTGAAGCTTTACTGATTGAGATTAGCATTAGCATCATTAGCCTCTCACCGTAGCTTCGCCTGTTACCGCCTCCGCCGCAGTTTCCGTCTTTTCTTTGCCCATAAAATGACCTGAAAACGTAAAATAAAGACGTAGTCACCACAGAGTTGGCGGAACACAGGCCTGAACATGTTTCTGGGGGAGACACAGACAGTTACAGTCAGAACCGGGACACTTTGACACGGTTTTAAACTAACACCTCTTCGACCCGCGCTCAAGAGAAACTACAGCTGCCATTTTGGGTTCAGGGCGGAAATGACGCAGGATAGGACAGGTCATAAGTGACAGCACACCGCCATCTGCTGGGGTAAGTGAGCCACTGCCTCAAACCTGTAAATAACCAAATGAGTGGAACAAGACTATTTGTGTAGGATCCACTTTTACTTCAAAATGAACGGCCTGATTTGTAGCAAATGTATTTTGTCACTGTGTGCTGCAGCACAGGGGAATTAAGATGTAACTACTAGGCCTACTACTTCTCTATTAGTACTGCTGTTGCTACTTTGGGCCTATTACTGCTACTACTAGTATCACATGAAAAAAATCAACTTACAAGTACTTGTTTTAAAAAAAATTGAAGTATTTTTATAAAATTTTGTGCTGAATTTTTCAACAGAAACAACTGAATCAAATATTTTTTTTCTAGCTGTTTTTATTTGTATATTTTTGTTTGCTCAAATTCTGAACTTGACAAAAATACACCTCTCAGCCTTTACAGCAGGTCTCAAACTATTAAAAAAAAACCCAAAAAACTTTTCAGTCCCATTTAAAAATGTTGTAGGTTTGAAAGTACAGATACCTGCTCTCAAATATAGTGAAGTAAAAATAAAAAGTATCCACAGTAAAAATGTGCTTAAGTAGAGTACAGATACCTAAAATGTATTCTTAAGTACAGCACTTGTAACTACAGTAAATACATTTTGGAAGTGTTCTTCACATCACTGCCTGTCTACCACAGGGCAGCAGCATAGGGTTTGTTTGTGTTTTGTGTAAACTCAGTTTACACAAAACACAAACAACCCCTCCTCCTCTCTCATTCACTCCTTGAGTTATAGAGGTAGGTTGCTGTGTCCGTTTTTGTACTTAAATCTTTGTTTACTCTGAGTTTGTTAAGAAGCTTCTAGCTTCCTAGATGGGTCCTAGGTCATGACCAGGATCCCAACGAGATCTGGAGAAGGGTCCTGGTATTAGGATGGGTCAGAAGCAGTAGTCAAGTAGTGGTCAAATAGTAAATTAGGTACATTTTTTTGTCAGTAAAATCTTTCTCCACCTGTTACATACCCACACATGCACACACATGCAAACACATATGCACACATATGCACACACATATATGTATGCACACACACATATGCACACACCCACGCACACATATGCACACACACATACACACATATGCACACACACATACACACATATGCACACACCCACGCACACATATGCACACACACATACACACAACAACAAAACAGGCTCCTGCAGTAGAAGAATGATGTGGTTTCCTTTGTGAAACTGTAGCTCTGTGGGTTGACTCAGAGGCACTTTTTAGCGTCTCAGTTCTACATGTAGGACTATGCATATATATGCATATACTCACATATACTCACACACGTGC
The DNA here is from genome assembly GCA_019594935.1 of Periophthalmus modestus. Taxonomy (NCBI): domain Eukaryota; kingdom Metazoa; phylum Chordata; class Actinopteri; order Gobiiformes; family Gobiidae; genus Periophthalmus; species Periophthalmus modestus. The sequence goes on along the minus strand of JAIEZT010000013.1, from coordinate 184,009 downwards.
ATATACGCACCTATACTGTACTCATATATACTCACATATACTCCCATATAATCATATACTCACATATACTCCCACACATGCATATACAGTACTCGCATATACTCACATACATGCACACTCCCACACATGCATATACTCCCACACATGCTTTTACTCACATATACTCACACATGCATATGCTCACATATAATCACATATACATGCTTATACTCACATTTACTAACATATACTCACATACATGCACACTCCCACACATGCATATACTCACATATACTCACACAGGCATATGCTCACATATAATCACATATACATGCTTATACTCACATTTACTAACATATACTCACATACATGCATATACTCACATATACTTGCATACATGCATATACTCACATACATGCATACGCTCACATATACTCACATACATGCATATACTCACATATACTCACATACATGCATATACTCACATATACTCACGCACATGCATATACTCACATACATGCATATACTCACATATACTCACGCATATGCATAAACTCACATATACTCACGCACATGCATATACTCACATATACTCACACACATGCATATACTCACATACATGCATATACTCACACACATGCATATACTCACATATACTCGCATACATGCATATACTCACATATACTCGCATACATGCATATACTCACATATACTCACATACATGCATATACTCACATATACACACATATACTCACACACATGCATATACTCACATATACTCACATACATGCATATACTCACATATACTCACACACATGCTTATACTCACATATACACACATATACTCACACACATGCTTATACTCGCTTATACTCACATATACTCACATATACTCACACACATGCTTATACTCACATATACTCACACACATGCTTATACTCACATATACTCACATATACTCACACACATGCTTATACTCACATATACACACAAACATGCTTATACTCACATATACTCCCACACTGGTCCTACATTAGGCCTATACACACATTCATGCTTCTTTTTTCTTTATTTTCAGGGCATTAATATGGAGCCCCGCATAGGACATTTGCGAAATATAATATTAACGCGTGGCCACGAGATAATATCACGTTCCCACACGATATTATCTTGACGGGAAGGAGTTCATTATCACGAGGGAACGAGAAATTATTTTTATTTTTATTTTTTAATTTAAGTTAAATATCTCGTGCAGCAGGCGACCTCTTGGTGGCGCACATGAAGTAGTTAGAAGTACAGTTAGAAAAGGGAAGCATGGTAAAAAGAAGGGAAGAGAGGCTTGTATGCAATGGACCGGGACAGTCGGGAGCGCAAAATCAAGCATTATTTTATGCTGGGGATGAGCTACAATGACATATTAGCCACGCTTGCTTTGGATGGTTATATTTTAAGCAAAAGACATTTGATGAGGATATTATGGACTTATGGACTGGAACTAGTTGTTGGCTTCATACTTGGGCAATTAGAAGGACCAGGGAGACTCAATAGTTATCGCTGGATGTATGTCAAGTGTTTGGAACATGGTTTACGCGTCAGGAAGGAAGATGTGAGGTTACTGCTTTCACTTCTTGATCCAGTCAACGTTCGCGCTCGCCAGGGAAGACGTCTCATAAGGCGACGCTATTTTTCATCTGGGCCCAACTTCATGTGGCGCGCTGATTCTTACGATAACTTGAAGCCTTACGGAATTTGCATAAGTGGATGCATAGACTGCTATTCCCAGGGGGTTATGTGGCTTAGAGCATCTTTCACTAGCAGCGACCCATAAGTTATTGGAGGGTATTTTGTTGAGACTATAGAGCATGAAGGTGGTTTTCCAAGGCTTTTACGCATGGACATGGGTACGGAGAATGTTGTTCTAAGAGATATTCAACAGTATTTGAGGCGCAGTGGACAAGACGACCGAGCTGGCCCGCAGAGCTTTATCACAGGAGCAAGCACAGCGAATCAAAGGATCGAGAACTGGTGGGGTCAGTTAAGAAAGGGGGAACTGAACACCGGATCCAGTTTTTTGCTGACCTTAAAGATGAAGGACATTTCGGCGGGGATTTTCTTGACAAAGCACTGGTCCAGTTTTGTTTCATGTCCATCATTCAGGTGAGCCTGTTGTCTTCCCGGTCCATGTACGTCACATGATAGAGTTCTCTGCGGCTACACTGACCATGTGTCCTTGCATATGCGGTCCACCCAAGGCCACGGAGTGCGCACCCGATGCTATGCTCCGTAGCCTTGAGTGGGCCGGGTTCGAGGATGGTCCGAGCCACATGGTCAGTGTAGCCAGTGGTTTATGTAGCTGCAAACAACTCAACGGCGCTTATACCACAATGAAAGCGTCTCTAAATATGAGTAAACCAGGACTTAGGTCTAACGCGACACCCTGCATACAGGTGAGTACCGCCCTGAGCATATCCACGATCTGCCCAGATTTCCTCACCTGCCCGCGGTTTTGCCTCTGCGCATCAGCGGGTGCCTGGCCCCGAAAGAGATGCGCTTCACTGGGCACTTGGCCACGGGGCTTTGAACAAGGAAAACATGAACAAAAACAAATTTATCAAATTTCCAAACAACTTCACCACAAGGACTTGTTTTGAATTTTAAAACTAACAAATCCCTCAAAATCCAGATTTTCTATTTAGTTTTGAAATTGGGAAAACTTTTTCTATTTTGGATTTCCCATTTCAAAAAGAAAATGTATGTATAATGATTTTATTATAGCTTGTACCATTTAACATATCCATAATTTTGCACGAGGACCTAAATGACATTAAAAATGTTTGGAACTCGTATCAGGCCTTCAAGAAATACAAGTGTGCCTTCAGGAATACTCAACGTTATGCATCATACACCTCAGCTGTGGGGCACACTTTCTTGTACCCTTAAATGAGGACATTCAAGCATTTTTGGCCTTCTTATGCAAATTATGCAAACAAAAGTTGCATTCATCAGCCACCAAAACAAATTAAAATCCACAAAAAAACAAAAAATAAAAATGCAACTAATGCATCAGATAATGTCCATAACCCAGACTGAACTCATGAGCACAGTGTCAAAATCGCTTCCAAGATATGGATAGTGTAACAAATAGCCCATTTGCTACTTGGTTAAAGCACCTTTCACTATATGCACTTTAAATTGCACAAACATTTTAATGGCACACAGCACTTTTAAATAATATTGGCACTTTAAAAAGGACAATTTGCACAAAGAGATTTTAAAATGTTTATTTAACTTATCTTCTTTTACCCAATTTTAGATCTGGGGCACTGCAACGCCTTAATTGAAGGTGCATGTCCTAGAGGAGAAAGAGGATAAGATTATAATTAACTAAATTGGACAGGTGCAATATAAGTGCAATATGTTTAAGAATGTTTTAAGTGTTTGTGTCTATTGTGTAATCTGCAGTGTTTTTAGTTGAATAGTGTTTTAAAATGTTGAACTCACCTTTGCATCTTGTGTCCAGGCATCAAAGAGGTCCCAGGGAAAACAAGCTCCCTTTAAAAAGGTTCCGGGGCGGGACCAAGAGATGAAATGTGTGGGGGAAACATGTTGGGCATTTTTAAATGGTTTAGGGATTTTAAGTATATTTGGTGTTGGTTTTTAGGGTTTATTTATGTATATATTTATAACATTTATATGGTTTATTGGTATTTGGGTTTTATGAAGGTTAGAGTAAGAGCTAATGTTATCTTGTTTTTAAACACCCCTGGTATTTAACTGTGGCTTCATCCAATCAGTAGAACAGTATAAAAGGCGCCTGAGATCATCATTCTATGTTCTGCTGCTAGAGGAGATGCTGCTCCTCTAACCTTTGCACTGGCACTTTAATGATTGAAAAAAGAAATAAAACTTGTGGACCACACCCGTGAGCTGTCTTCTGTCCACCTCCTACCGCTCTCGGTCAGCCGCTACGTTACAGATAGTTTTGGTAGTCTATAGGTAGCATCAAATGAGACCCACATGTGTGTGCTTGAGGCCTACACTGAAACTGGGATGTCTCAATGAACTGAACAGTGATTGACTGGTCAAATAAGATATCTGCCCCTGTGCAGAAGCGGAGGAAGCATTTAAGCATTTTATTGTCACATTCCCCTATGTATGCAAGTGTCTTGCCACAGTGTTCTGGAGTGAAGTCATATTTTCTGGAAATTTCAGAAGTTCACGGACACGTCTTGGTGTGGGAACACGCTCCTTTGTTTTTTTTCATCAAGTCTTTCAGGATACAAGGTGTCAGCCAGAGCATTCAATACTGGTTTCCAACATTCTATAACATACATTGGAGTTTGAATAAGTGTTCTGCCAACTGTGACACAGTTTCCTTAATTGTGTCCTCTGTGGGAAGATGGTGGCAGTCATGAGCATCTAATACATCAAAAGGTTCCTCTTTGACGACAGAGTCAAATTATTCCAATGCATTTGAGAGAATCTCTTGTTCTTCTTTAGTCACATACAGGAGGAAGCTTTCCATCAAACTGGTATAGGTTGTGTCGTACAGTATTTCTTCCAGAAAAGGAAGGGACAGAAAAAGAGGGAAATATCACACACTATTCCAGCCAACTTAAAGAATCCTGGCCACTGCCTGTCATTCCTGGGCTTGGTACTCATGCCTGAGGTATGGTACTTTCACATTCCTCCCAAGGGTGCATTTGCTATAAAACTCACCCCAGAACTCAGAAAGACAATCCCGAAATACACCTGAACCTTCACTTTCCTCTATCTGTCCATTGGGGAGCCTTCTTTTGACACTAACATCTTTGTTTATTATTTCAGGGTCAGCAAAGGCTTGGAAAAGCTCAAAGAGGCAATTGCTTCTACTTATGACCAGCACTATCTTTGTCTTTGATACATCCCAAGGCAATGTGTCATCCAGATTGACTGAGTTATTCAAAGATGCCCCAAAAATCACTTCACTCTCAGTTGAATTGTCATGTGATACTGGTGCATTTTCGGTCAAACTCACCTCTGAAATTTCTCCACCTGTATTTTCATGTAGCACCATTGCCAACGCATCTGACTGGTCCTCTGCTTCATCACTGAAAACAATTTCAGTCTCCTCATTTAGGTCCAAATCAATTATTTCAGCCTTAGATTCTTCTTCTTCTGTTATAGCTTGAATTAAGCGAGGCTTAGTGTAAAAGTACAGTCTCAGCATTTTTACCTTGTTTTTTTCATATAACTACTCAACCGTGCTCTCAAGCTCAATCTTTTCCTCTAAAAAATCACAAATGCTGCAGTCATACTCTTCTAACTTCAATGATTTGCACTTTCCATTGGGGAAAAAGAGAGATTCCGCCATTGCTTTTATCTCCATAACCTTAGTGTGTTTGTCAACAGATGTGTGTCTGGTACCACCACCTTTTGCTGTGCGCACCTGTTTGTATTGATTATTTTCTTTGCTAAAGTTCATCCATCCAAGTTCTAGTCTTCTTTTCTTTTCTTTTTTTTGCATTCCCATTCTCCATTTGTATTTTAAAAATTTTGAATTATTTTCTCAAACTGGTAGATGAGATCTTTGTTTTTGTTTTACCGAGCAGCTGACTCCTTGAAATTCCTGGTTGACTTTGATGGCAAAAAGCCACCACTGCAACTCTGTCCCCAAACCGAGGGATGTACTTTGCCAGATCTGAATAAGACATGAGGCGAATGACAGAAGAATCAATCTGAAACTAAGCATGACATTAAATAGTTTGATTGTCATCTTAATTTGTAGTAGAAACAACAATTATCAATTGGATATGTTTTCTATTACTCTTTTGTGTTTTATTTTAATTAATTACAATACACTCTCACAAAATGGCTGCATTTATTAGAAAATAAGATACCTTATCATTTTGGAGCTTCAAAATGATCTCTTCCTTCACATTTCGCTTACATAGGAAGGCAAACAAGTCCTCTTCTTCACTCTCCATTACAAAAGATGCTGTAACACAGCAACACAAAATTAAAAACATCGTCTACAATAAAAAGGCATCCTTAATTTGAATAATCCACACATAGGCTACCCACAAGTTGTTATGGGCGTGGATTAGTTCATAAATTATCCTGGAGCGCCCTCTTGTGACTAAGCGTTATTACTGTTGCAATAAACAGTATTTCGCACATTATCACAGCTCTGTCTTTTACTGTAGCAACACTAATAAACACACAGACATCTCAACAGACAGCTCCAGTTCTGCTGGCATCATAGACTGTATAAAGATTCATAGATTGACTGTATATAGTCTATGGCTGTCGTATTAGCACGTGATTAGCGTGGCTGCTAATAAACTTGAAAGTTTAACAACATCGATTAACCACTGCTAAAATCTGTACTCTCAACATACGTGGACAAAGGGTCCATGTAAGCAACTTTATTCAAGCTTTCCGTGGTTTACTGATAACCTGTCGTTTATTTCTTGTTAAAGTGTTGGGGAACTGTTCTTGCTAATCTAGCAGCTAGCTTCATATATCCATGTTTCACTGCAACAGCGAAACTCTGTGTCATTCACGTAACATTAGCTTTAAACTAAACATGCACTATTTCTCATTAATACATGCAGTTTTGTGATTTAATGTTATTACCTTCATTATTACCTTAATTTAACAGAACTCTCTGTGCATCAGTGCTCTTCGAGGTGCTCCTGATCCTGCACCTGCTGCAGGCAAACTGCGCATGTCTTAATTAAGTTGTTCCCTCAAGAAAATATCTTGTTCCCTCACGATAATTATCTCGATACCTCACGATAATTAAGTCGTTCCCTCGAGAAAATATCTCATTCCCTCACGATAATTAAGTCGTTCCCTCGAGAAAATATCTCATTCCCTCACGATAATTAAGTCGTTCCCTCGAGAAAATATCTCATTCCCTCACGATAATTAAGTCGTTCCCTCGAGAAAATATCTCATTCCCTCACGATAATTAAGTCGTTCCCTCAAGAAAATATCTCGTTACCTCACGATTATTAACTCGTTCCCTCGAGAAAATATCTCGTTCCTTCGAGAAAATATCTCGTTCCCTCAAGTAAATATTTCTCCCTCCTCTCTCCCCTTTTTTCCCTCCTTCTCTCTCTCTTTCTCCCTCCTCTCTCCATCCCTTTCCCTCTCTCACCCTCTCCTCTTCCTCCTTCTCTCTCGCTCTCCATTTGCTCTCTCATCCCCTCTCTCTCCCTCCTCTTCTTCTTTCTCTCTCTCCCTCCTCTCTCTCATTGCCCTCTCTCCTCTTCCTCTTTCTCTCTCTCCCTCCTCACTCTCATTATCCCCTCTCCTCTCCCTCCTTCTCTCTCTGTTGTTTAAATGGTTTGATGCAGACTCTTTAGAGCAGTGTTTCTCAAGCTGTGGCACTGGTACCTCTGACCCCTGGGGCCGGTCCAGTTTAATCCACACGTGTACTTGTTTAACCCGGGTTTAGTCCTGTATGTTGGACTCGGATTAGACCTGGAAAACTCCTTTGTTAGACCTGGTTTAGTTCTGTTGGTATTCTGAAGTCCGTATATGTTTAGACCTGGTGATGTTGAGTCCTGTCTCTGACTCTCAGACTTTCACTTCCTCTTGAGTAATGTTGTATTTGCTTTGCTTTTGGAAAATGGCCTCTCCCTGAAGTCCAAAGCTCCTCCTCCTGCTGCAAAAACATCTGAGCGTCCTCCTCCCTCAGACATGCTGAAGGTGTGAGCCAGAGGCGTGGAACCTCTGACAGAAACTACACAGACATAAACAAAAAGACTAAACAAGGACTAAACCAGGACTAAACCAGGGACTAAACCAGGACTAAACCAGGACTAAACCAGGACTACACCAGGACTAAACCAGGACTACACCAGGACTAAACCCGGACTAAACCAGGTCTACAACAGGACTACACCAGGACTAAACCAGGACTAAATCAGGACTACACCAGGACTAAATCAGGACTACACCAGGACTACACCAGGACTAAACCAGGACTAAACCAGGACTAAATCAGGAATACACCAGGACTAAATCAGGACTACACCAGGACTACACCAGGACTAAACCAGGACTAAACCAGGACTACACCAGGACTAAACCAGTACTTAATCAGGACTAGACCAGGACTAGACCAGGACTAAACCAGGACTAAACCAGGACTTAACCAGGACTAAACCAGGACTAAAGCAGGACTAAAACAAAACTAAACCGGGACTAAACCAGGACTAAACCAGAACTAAACCAGGACTAAAACAGAACCAAACCAGGACTAAGTCAGGACTAAACACAGGACCAAAGACCTAAACCAGGGCTCTTCCCACTGTGAGTAAGTCTACAAGTGACTCGAGCTAAACCCAGACAAAAACACACAACCACAGACCACAGCCCCTCGTGTTATTACAGAGGAAAGACTCAGGACTAAACCAGAACTAAACCAGAACTAAACCAGGACTAAACCAGGACTAAGCACAGACTAAACACAGGACCTAAACCAGGACTCTTCCCAGTGTCTAAAGTGACATGAGCTTTATGTTACCAATATGAAATGATTTGAACATTCGTGTTTCTTGCAGCTCTTTCAGAATCAAATCAGATGTGACGCCCGCCAGTTACTCTTTAAGTTACTCTTACTTGAGTAGTACTTTTACCAAATACGTCTTGGACCACTGCTTTGTTCTTCTACTTGAGTAATAGTATACAATCCAAAATATAAGGAAGTAGACCTATATGGGTGCACACGGTCTGGTTATGCTGAGTTCCTGTAGTTCCAAAGTGCGCTTTATTCTCTGTATATATTCGGAGCGCTGCGGAGCGAACCATTCCGCGCAGAGGGGTAGATCTCACCAAAGTAGAGCTGGTTTAGCCCGGCTCTTCCTGCTTCCACCCCCGAAACAAGTGGATGTGGAGCGGCCCGGGCGAAGGGAGAGGTTCGGTGGAGGTTTTTTCGAGGGGAGCGGAGCATTTTGGACGCCACCTGATCAGAGCGCAGCCGAGGACACCGCGCGTAAAACCGCTGGAGACAACAACTTTGGTTTGGTTTTCCGGGCTCGGGTTTGAAACGGGAGGAGCGAAAGAAGGCGACATTTTGTGCGCTTTTGGTCCGGAAACGCAGAGGAAGACGTAGAAACGATGAAATAGCGAAAGAGGAGGGCGCATCTGGTGGGGCGAGAGTGCGCGCAGAGAGACGTGGACCGGGGGAGATATGTCGTGGCTGTCCCCGGTGTCTTGGGCCAAATGGACGTGGACAGCGGTGCGAGGAGCGGAAGACGGTGGGGATTTGACGGCGGAGCAGCGGTTGGAGGATGAGACAGCGCTCGGGGAGAGAGGAGCCACCGCGGAGGAGAGAGACGAGTGAGTACCGACCGAAGGAGATGCCGACACTGAGTACGCGGCCCTTACGTAACACCGTGTCCACTCTCTGATCATATATGGGTGAATATTCTGGTAACGGTACACAGGTGAGGGGTCTCTACTGCGTCAGGCCAGGTGGTGTTTGTCTGATCACGTGTACGCAGGCGCTGTTACCTGTTTACGCGCAGGTGAAGTGTTGTGATTCTCATTGAATTAGTCGTGATTTTAGCCCCTCCCTCTTTTTTTCAAACGCGTGAGATTGTTTACAACTCAACTCCACCTGGATTCTATTAGGTACACCCCGAGATCATAAGCAGGTCTGGAGTAAAGCAGGACAAAAACATGGACTAAACCAGGACTAAACTAGTATATTTTCATTTCATATTTTTATTTTTTTTGCAGCTAAGAGGCAAAACTGGTCTCACTTCTACAGTTCTCTAAAACTGCATTCCTCTAGGCTACAGACTTCTCACACAGTACACACAAAGTACACACAGAGTGCACACAGAGTACACACAGACTGCAGTTATGTGGTAGTGTAATTATGGAGTGATTATAGTGTAATGAGTCTTTTATTACAGACACGAACTCTTGTCTCTGCTGTCTCTTTGTATCCTTATTTAACCTGAAATCACTTTGAGAGTACATCATTAAATTAGCCCTAATAATTTCTATAATTTCTGACACCTGTGGGTCATTATGGTATAATTTTCACATTTTAAATCTCAATAACATCTTAATAAAAGAAACAAGCTCGCTGACTTCCGCGTTAGAAAACTGCGGTGCCCAATAGCAGCTGACGTCGTCGTAAACGTCATCACAACAAAGTGCCACATGCTGTTGGTGCCCCTGATGAATAGCTGCACATCACACTAGCGAGCTACAGATGTTTTTTTTTTTTTCATTTGTACCAAAATGACTACGCGGCGCTACCGAATCCTATGAGTATCACCGATTAAAAAAATAAAACTGGAGAAGGAAGGAGAAGTGGGACTGTACTGTTAGGGGTGAAAATGGGGATAGATTAACAAAATGGTGTCTTGAAAATAAGTGATTAAAGATTACTTAAACATGAATCATTCCTAATACAACTTCAGAGGCTCAATGAGAAGAGACAACTAGAACAGGGTTAAAAGTTCTAAAAAGTCCAGTTTACAGAATAGGTCTGATTTAACTTGAGCTGGAGACAGGTCAGAATTCTCAGGTGGAGTTTGCTGTTTAACTGTCAGATGCAGATGTCTTAACCTGGTTTATGGTTAATATCTCTGTAATCACTGGGCCTAACCACATGAAACAAACACTGAAACAAGTATCTTCTCTGTCAGTTTAAATAAACAAAAGTCAAATGATTTTTTCACAATAGCTTCAGAAAGAGGTGCCATTATTTAACCCTAAAGACCTCATTGTTGTCAGCTGAAAGGACGTTAAGCCATAAGATTAATATGACAAGTTTGCAGAGCTGATCCCAAACTAATAATGAGAAGGTTCAACATTTGTGGAGCAGACGTTGAGCTTCACATTCCTCTGGTTTTGTTGAAGTCAGTTATCAGCGCGTTATCTTATCTCTGTCTAATGTTATCTTTGTTTATTTAAGATGAAAAAATCCCATTCAGCTTTCCCATTCACAGAAACAAGAGACTAAAACCTCCCCCTGAGCTGATGGAGAACTGTCACGCTGTACTGGGTTGTTAAAAATACCAAAAATCAGATACTAAATGATACTAGAACTAATTTTGATACTCATTGTTCACATGTATCAATACTAAAAAAGTCCCAATGACAGGATAGAAATTAACCTTTTCTGAATATCTTTAGAATGATCTTGAGCTGTATCAGAACAAGTACGGCTCAAGATCATTCTAAAGACTAGTATATGCCCATGGACCTATATGGAACCTACCTGGACCACTGAGGGATTATATAAGGCCACATGGGAATAGAAAACAAAGTACTACCAATTAATGCTGAAAATCACATTCTATTATCATCTTTTATTATCATCGTGGTATCGAGTATCGAGTCTGTTCCTTGGTATCCATGGACGTATACTAGTCTATGTGGTTTTATACTTGTTCTGATACAGCTCAAGATCATTCTAAAGATATAGAGGAAAGGTTCATTTCTGTCCTGTGAATGGGATTTTTTTAGTATCGATACCTGCAAACAATGAGTATCTAGTTTTGATACTAGTTTTAGTATCGATTAGTATCTGATTTTCGATACACTGTGTAAATAAAAACTTTTGTGTTTCTTACAGCTCAGATTCAGATGGACCCTATGACACTCCAGAAGCAGCCAGCCCTGTGCACACTCCTCCTCAAGTGCACACTCCTTCTCACCTGCCCTCGCCTTCTCATGTGAACGCTCCTCCCTCTGCTATCCCTGGTCCAATAGAAGAGGAGGAGAACACAGCAAAGCCAACAGGTAAACCACTTCATAATAAGAATCAGCATCAGATAACTTCAACACAGAGAGTGACAGTACAAACATAACACAGTGTCACCTCCGTCACTGTGAGTTTAGCAGCTACAGGTAGAGAGGTCACGTCCTTGAGGTCAAAGTGCAAAAGCCAAAGTGCTGATATTAAATAAAAGTATACAGTGCAGACATGATAAAACAGTGATAAGTGCGATGGTCGCTGTACAAAAGCATAAGATTCTACCCCACAGACTGTATACATGGCTAACCTGGCGAATCACATTACAAACATTAAGTGAGCACGGGCGCACTTCCGCCTTCATCGACTCCAGTTCACTTTCTATTGACAAACCTTAGCCCCTCTCTGTAACTGCTGGTGTCAGGCTCGTCATTCTGGCCTTAAAATGTTTGTATTAACCCGATCTACATAATCCTGTTTTTATATCACTATTTTGGTCCTAAATCAAGATACATTAATAATAGACCAATTAGATTACTTCTTTCCGTGAGGTCGCTCAGTCCTTTTCATGAAGTTTGTAAAGACACAGGGTGGAATATTTAAGGTAGAATGACTCAGACCTGGTGGAGCACTTAAATATTTAAGGGGGACTGATAGAGCAGAGGATCCAGTTACATCACATTCCAGCTCCATGCTTCATCCACCAGGTGGAATGTGCTGTGATTTAAGGTGGAATGCATGTAATACAGGTGAAAGGTGAAATGTCTGCATTCACACTTGGTCCTGGTTTAGTCCTGGTTTATTCCTGGTTTAGTCCTGGTTTGGTCCTGGTTCAGTCATGGTTTTGTCCTGTTCTAACCCTGGTTTAGCCCTGATTTAGCTCTGATTTAGTCCTGGTTTAGACCTGGTTTAGTCCTAGTTTAGACCTGGTTTAGTCCTGTTCTATTCCTGGTTTAAGGTGGTTCTAGAGTCCCTGTGAAGTGTGTGTCTGCATTTGACTTGTTTAAGATTATTTTTTTGTGGGAAAGTTTCAGAGTTTGACAAAACCTTCAGCTCTTTGTTTACACTCTCTTTGTGTTGTGGTGCAGAGGTCAGAGGTGAAAGGGGTCAGAGGTGAGGGAAAATGGTGCTGGCTTTGTTCCTCCAGTGTAATGAGAGATTAACACGTGTTTTTGTAAATATCACGCACTTCCTCCTAAAACCGTCACGAACATATTTAGAGGATCAGAGGGCGGGACTTCCTGTGTGACTGAGGAGCCGGAAGTCAGATTTCTGTAAAAACAACACTCTAAAATCAAACCAAAAGTCCTGTTCTAGTCCCGGTCTAGTCCTGGTTTAGTCCTAGTTCAATCTTGGTTTAGTCCTGGATTAATCCTGGTTTAGTCCTGGTTTAGTCCTGGGTTAGGCTTTGTTTAGTTCTCATTTAGTTTTGGTTTAGTCTTGGTTCAGTCCTTGTTTAGTCCTGGTTTAGTCCTGGCTTATTCCAGGGTTAGTCCTGGATTAGTCCTGGTTTATTTCTGGTTTAGTCCTGGTATAGTCCTTGGTTAGTACTGGTTTAGTCTTGGTTCAGTCCTGGTTTAGACCTGGGTTAGTCCTGGGTTAGTCCTGGTTTTATCCTGGTATAGTCCTTCGTTAGTTCTGGATAAGTCCTGGTTAAGTCTTGGTTTAGTCCTGGGTTAGTCCTGGTTTACTTCTGGTTTAGTCCTGGTTTAATCCTGGTTAAGTTCTGGTTTAGTCCTGGTATAGTCCTTGGTTAGTACTGGTTTAGTCTTGGTTCAGTCCTGGTTTAGACCTGGGTTAGTCCTGGGTTAGTCCTGGTTTAATCCCAGTATAGTCCTTCGTTAGTCCTGATTAAGTCCTGGTTTAGTCCTAGTTTAGTCCCGGGTTAGTCCTGTTTTACGTCTGGTTTAATCCTGGTTAAGTTCTGGTTTAGTCCTGGTGTAGTCCTGGTTTACTTCTGGTTTAGTCCTGGTTTAGTCCTGGTTTAATCCTGGTTTAGTCCTAATTTAGTTCTGAGTGAGTCCTGGTTTAGTCCTGGTTTAGTCCTGGTTTAGTCCTGGTTTAGTGCTGGTATATAGTATATTTGGAAGATAAATGATAGGGTCTGGGAGAACCATGAACATTATGAAACAGGTCCTAGAATTCCAGTTTGGGAAAATGAAAACATGAGTGAAGTGTTTTGTTGTTCTTGGACTGTGAAGTTCCAGTATAAAGCCACAGAGGGGGTCTCCTAGCAACATCGCATCACCATAATATCAACACAGTATTACAAGAATAACCCAGTGACAGGGCTCAGAGGCATGTGGTTCAGAGGAGCAAGAAGAAATTGTTGTCACGATACTAAAATCTCAAACTCAATTTTGATACTAAGGAATGGACTCGATACCGATTCCGATACCACAATAATAATACAAACGCTCTTTCTTTAGACAAAAAGTGAATTTGTAGTTTTGAGCTTCTGTTACAAATAGTTAGTCACTATGGCAAAAGTTTCAATTTATCATCACAGAGAAACCCATGGATCTGAACTAATTTCTTTTATTGTGCCTAGAAACGGGAGTTGGTCATATGACTCCAAACAGCCAATCAGACATCACCTCCAGCTGTGCTCACATCTGACTGGATAATTTTATTATGCAGACTTCTCTTTTGATCTCAGCATGTTTCTGTTCATAAAGCGGAGCAGAGGAGAGGGTCAGAGGAGCAGAGGAGAGGGTCAGAGGAGCAGAGGAGAGGGTCAGAGGACCAGAGGAGAGGGTCAGAGGACCAGAGGAGAGGGTCAGAGGAGCAGAGGAGAGGGTCAGAGGACCAGAGGAGAGGGTCAGAGGAGCAGAGGAGAGGGTCAGAGGAGCAGAGGAGAGGGTCAGAGGAGCAGAGGAGAGGGTCAGATGGAACAGAGGATGCAGAGGAGAGGGTCAGAGAAGCAGACTGTAAACATTACACATATCTTAAATCCACAATTTGATTGACTAAACCAGGATTTAACCAAGATTAAACTGGAACTAAACCAGGACTAGCTCTGTACCAAACTATGACTAAACCAGCACTAAATAAGACCTTGACCAGGACTCTGACATCACATTTGATTGTAAACCCTCTTTCTCTCTCTCTCTTTTGAAGATGTGGAGGTGGAGGAGAGGCTGGTTGTCTCTGCTGTATCCCAAGATCGGAGCCCCATTTTCAGCCTTGAAATGGGCCAGGACCTGCCTACATCTCCAGGGAGCACTCCTCTGGAAATCCAAATGGAAAAATGTTATAATGAAAAAGTCCCCCCCTCCTTTGTATCTCCACAAATCGGAGTCACAACACCACCTTCACCTGCTCCAGAAATGCACCAACATGAGAACAAAATGGAGTCTCAAGAAATTGCTTTACATACAACAGATTTTGCTCCAAAAAATACAGAAATATTACCAGATGTGAAGACAGAAAACAAAGATTTAGTGCCATATTCTGATAACAAGTTTGGCAAATCGCCTCTTGACTTCGAAACCCAAAACAATGAATTCTACAAGACTCAGAAGTCCAAACCTGCTCCGCTTAAAATGCAAAATCCACCTGAAGAATTCCAACAGGACAATGCCGAAACAGAAATTCCAGTTCCCAAAGTGTGTTATAAATTTGACCCCGAGAATTTAGACGAAAGTTTTGACCCGTTTTCAAGCGGTGGGTCAAAAATTCCAAATTCTCCTCCTCCGTGTGGAGCGAGCAACGCAATGCCAGAACTAAAAGTTAAAACAGACAACACAGAGGAATCAAAACAGACGGAAATTGATTTTAATTTGGATCAAAAAACAGTTCCCAAATCTCCTGTGAAAAAACAAGGAGCCAAAAAGACAAAGAACAGAGTTAAAAAACAAAATTTAGAAGAAAAATCTCCAACAAAAGAAGTCCTTCCAGTACTGTCAAATATAGATGAAACCGAAATTGTAATTCCAAAAGTGTCTTACAAATTTGACCCCGATAATTTAGATGAAGGTTTTGACCCGTTTTCAAGCGGTGGGTCAAAAATTCCAAATTCCCCTCCTCCGTGTGGAGCAAGCGACCCAATGTCAGAACTAAACGCTCAAAAAGGCGACACAGAAGAAACAAGACAAATGGATTTTAATTTAGACCAGAAAACTGTTGCCAAATCTCCCTCGAAAAAACAACAAATCAAAAAGACAATGAGCAAAGTTAAAGAACAAAATTTGGTAGAAAAATCTCAAACAGAATCTGTAGAAGTTGATCAAAATATATCAAATTCCAATGAAACCGAAATTCCAGTTCTTAATTTTCAGAAAAGCTTTGACCCATTTTCAAGCGGAGGATCAAAAATTCCAAATTCTCCTCTTCCCTGTGGAGTGAGTGACGTGACACCTGAACTAAACGCTCAAATGGGGTTGGAGAAAGACAACAGTGAGGAGATAGATTTTAATTTTGAGCAAAAACCTGTTACTAAATCTCCCTCGAAAAAACAAGGAAACAGAAAGGCAATGAGTAAAATTAAAAAACAAAATTTAGATGAAAATTTGGAAGAAAAATCCCCAAGGAGTCTTCCAGAAGTTGCTCAAGAATTGTCAAATTTTGATGACATTCCAATCCCTAAAACTGGATCTTATAAATTTGACCCAGAGAATTTTGACGAAAGTTTTGATCCATTTTCAAGTGGAGGGTCAAAAATCCCCAATTCACCCACAATGACTGCTACAAGTTCAGAAATACTAAAACTAGAAGGAAATTTAGAATCAGAGAAAGATTTTGAGAAAGAGGAGACAAAAACAGGAGAAACAGATCTTAATTTGGACAAAACATCAGCAACCAAACCTCCTACAGAAAAACCTGGAAGCAAAAAGACGACAAGTAAAGTTCAAAAGCAAAAAGAGGAGGAGAATTCAGATAAAAACGTTGAATCTTTGCTTCCAAAAACTGCTCAAGAAATAACAAATTTTGACGACATTCCAATTCCTAAAACTGGATCTTATCAATTCGACCCTGAGAATTTTGATGAAAGTTTTAACCCGTTTATGAGTGAAGGGTCGAAAATTCCAAATTCACCAACAACAACGTCTTTACCTAAACTAGAGGCAAATGTTGAAATAGATAAAGATTTTGAAAAGGAGGAGATGAAACCGGTTATGTTAGAATTTGGATTGGACGAAGAAACAGCGACCAAACCTCCTCCGAAAAAACGTGGACTCCGAAAAACTGCAACCAAAACTAAAAAGGAAACAGAAAATCAAAATTTAGATGAAAAACACGAAAGTCCAAAATCTGAAATAACTGAAGAAACGCCAAATTTACAAAATTCCTCCCCTTCTCCCGCTACTTTGAATTTTGACGATATTCCGATTCCCAAAACTGGAAGTTATAATTTTGATCCAGATAATTTTGACGAAAGTTTTAATCCGTTTGTAAGTGGGGGTTCGAAAATCCCAAACTCACCTCCTCCGTCTTCGAGTTCATCTTTTACAAATTTTGAAGTTGAGAGTTTGAAAGCAAAACCAGTTGTTTTAGAATTTATATCAGGCGAAACGGAAACTGTGGCCAAACCTCCTCCCAAAAAATTAGGAGCAAGAAAAACAACTGGCAAAGTAAAAAATCAAAAATCAAAAACTGCCGGGGAGAAATCAGACTCTGAACCTGCAGGAATTTCTCAAGAAACATCAAATCCACCAAACTTTATGTCTCCACCTCCTTCTAACATTGACGACATTCCAATAACTAAAAAGGGAACTTACAATTTCGACCCAGAAAATTTTGACGATAACCCGTTCAAAAGCGTAGGGTCAGAAATTCAGAATTCACCCACCAGCAAAATGAGTCCAGAATTAGATCCACAACAAGAAGATTTGAAAGCGAAATCCATTGTTTTGGAAGTTGGTTTGGACGATAAAACGGTGACAAAACCACCTCCTAAAAAACTGGGACCAAGAAAAACTTCTAATAGAGGGAAGATTTCAAAACCGAAAAGTGCAGAGGAGAATTTTGACGCACAATCTGAGGGTAAAGTTCCAGAAATTCCTAAAGAAAATTCCCAAAAACCTTCGTCTCCGCCTCCTTCTGTCACTAACGATGTTCCAAAAAGTGGGGCATATGATTTGGACCTGAGCCGCTGGGATGACCCGGCATTTGACCCGTTTGGAGGAGGAAATAAAGTTGGAAAAACCAAAACCTCACACAGTTTTGACCTGGAGAAGTTTGATGATTCGGTGGATCCGTTTAAAGCATCGAAGAGTCTGAGGAACGAGGAAGAGGAGGAGGGAGGAGGAGAGCAGAGGATGAAGAGCAGAGGTTCGGAGGATGGGGAAAAGAGAGAGAGAGAGACAACGAGAGAAGACCAGAACCTCAGGTGAGTCTGGACTTTACATGAGAGGGTAGTGTTGTCACGATAATAAAATTTCAGACTCGATTTTGATACTAGGAAATAGATACTAATATTGCTACTCTTAGACAATAGAATGTGATTTTCAACATTAAATGGTAGTACTTGGTTTTCTATTCCCATTTGTGTAATCCCTCGGTGCTTCAGGTTCCATAGTGGTCCATGGGCGTATACTCCTATGTGTCTTATACTTGTTCTGATACAGGTCAAGATCATTCTAAAGATATCCAGGAAAAGTTTATTTCAGTCCTGTGAATGGGAGTTTTTTTTAGTATCAATACCTGTGAAAAATTATAATGTAGTTTTGATACTAGTTTTAGTATCAATTAGTAATTGACTAGTGACTTAATAACCTTTCAAGACTTTTGACAACCCTAATCCCAGTTTAAAGCTGCACTGTGTAACATTTCCACTGAAGGGTCTTCCATCTGCTTGTCTTCATGGAGATGTTATTGCTTTGCCTGGAAATGTCTTAGTTATGGTACTATCAAATTCATTTATCGCTATAGAGACAACCAGGCGATGTCACAAGCCCGAGGTACATGTCCGGTCCGTGGAGAGGAGAGCTTTCCATTTTGCTGTATAAAAGAAGTTTGAGCTAAAATAATAAATAAATAAATAATATGTCCCCCTCCCCTGAACCGCCACCTTAACGTGGTGGAGGGGTTTGAGTGCCCGAATGATCCTGGGAGCTATGTTGTCGGGGCTTTATGCCCCTGGTAGGGTCACCCATGGCAAACAGGTCCAGGGGGACGGGTCAGACCAAGAGCGGTTCAGAAGCCCTTTATGAAGACAATAAAATCAAGGCCAGTTACGTCGCCCGGACCGGCGTCACGGGGCCCCACCCTGGAGCCAGGCCTGGGGTGGGTGCTCGACAGCGAGCGCCTGGTGGCCGGGCCTTTCCCCACGGGGCCCGGCCGGGCTCAGCCCGAAGGAGCGACGTGGGGCCGTCCTCACGTGGACCCACCACCCGCGAGAGGATCCATAAGGGGCCGGTGCAGTGTGATCGGGCGGCAGTCGACGGCGGGGGCCCCGACGACCGGATCTCCGGACATGGAGACTAGCTCTGGGGACATGGAATGTCACCCTCGCTGGGGGGAAGGAGCCTGAGCTTGTGCGGGAGGTTGAGCGTTACCGACTAGATATAGTCGGCCTCGCCTCCACGCACAGTTTGGGCTCTGGAACCCAACTTCTTGAGAGGGGCTGGACTCTCCATTTCTCTGGCGTTGCCCGCGGGGGAGCGGCGGCGAGCTGGTGTGGGCCTGCTCATTGCCCCACAGCTCAGCCGTCACGTGTTGGAGTTCTCCCCGGTGAACGAGAGGGTCGCGTCCCTGCGCCTTCGGGTCGGGGGACAGGTCTCTCACTGTTGTGGCAGCCTACGGGCCAAAACAGCAGTGTAGAGTACCCGGCCTTCTTGGAGTGCCTGGGGGGGGTACTAGACAGTGCACCCACCGGGGACTCCGTTGTTCTCCTGGGGGACTTCAACGCCCATGTGGGTAACGACAGTGACACCTGGAGGGGCGTGGTTGGGAGGAACGGCCTCCCTGATCTGAACCCGAGCGGTGTTTTGTTATTGGACTTCTGTGCTAGTCACAGTTTGTCCATAACGAACACCATGTTCAAGCACAAGGGTGTCCATCAGTGCACGTGGCACCAGGACACCCTAGGTCGGAGGTCGATGATCGACTTTGTAGTTGTGTGTCATCTGACCTCCGGCCGCGTGTTTTGGACACTCGGGTGAAGAGAGGGGCAGAGCTGTCAACTGATCACCACCTGGTTGTGAGTTGGATCCGCTGGCGGAGGAGGAAGCCGGATAGACCTGGCAGGCCCAAGCGTATCGTGAGGGTCTGTTGGGAACGTCTGGCGGAGCCTTCTGTCAGGGGGGTCTTCAATTCGCACCTCCGGGAGAGCTTCTCTCTGATCCCGGGGGAGGTTGGAGACGTGGACTCCGAGTGGGCCATGTTCTCCACCTCCATTGTTGATGCGGCTGCCCGTAGCTGTGGTCGTAAGGTCTGCGGTGCTTGTCGCGGCGGCAATCCCCGAACCGGTGGTGGACACCGGAAGTAAGGGATGCCGTCAGGCTGAAGAAGGAGTCCTATCAGGCCTTGTTGGCTTGTGGGACTCCTGAGGCAGCTGACGGGTACCGGCAGGCCAAGCGTGCTGCGGCTCGTGCTGTCGTGGAGGCAAAAAACTCGGGGTTGGGAGGAGAGTTCGGGGAGGCCATGGAGGAGGACTATCGGACGGCCTCAAAGAAATTCTGGCAAACCGTTCGGCGCCTCAGGAGGGGGAAGCAGTGCTTCACCAACACTGTTTACAGTGCGGGTGGAGAGCTGTTGACCTCAACTGGGGATGTTGTCGGACGGTGGAAGGAATACTTTGAGGATCTCCTCAATCCCACTGTCACGTCTTCCGAGGAGGAAGCCGAGGCTGGGGACCCGAGGCGGACTCGTCTATCACCCTGGCCGAAGTCACTGAGGTGGTTAGCAAGCTCCTCGGTGGCAAGGCTCCGGGCGTTGATGAGATCCGTCCCGAGTACCTTAAGTCTCTGGATGTTGTGGGGCTGTCTTGGCTGACACGTCTCTACAACATCGCGTGGCGGTCGGGGACAGTACCGCTGGACTGGCAGACCGGGGTGGTGGTCCCTCTGTATAAAAAGGGGGACCGGAGGGTGTGTTCCAATTACAGGGGAATCACACTCCTCAGCCTTCCGGTAAAGGTCTATTCCAGGGTACTGGAGAGGAGAGTCCGGCCGATAGTCGAACCTCGGATCCAGGAGGAGCAGTGTGGTTTTCGTCCTGGTCGTGGAACACTGGACCAGCTCTACACTCTCCATCGGGTGCTCGAGGGTTCATGGGAGTTTGCCCAACGGTCCACATGTGTTTGTGGATCTGGAGAAGGCATTCGACCGTGTCCCCCGTGGTGTCCTTTGGGGGGGTGCTCTGGGAGTATGGGGTCCGGGGGGCCCTTTGCTAAGGGCTGGTCCGGTCCCTGTATGACCGGAGCAGGAGCTGTGTTCGCATTGCCGGCAGTAAGTCAGACTTGTTCCCGGTGCATGTTGGACTCCGCCAGGGCTGCCCTTTGTCACCGGTTCTGTTCATTATATTTATGGACAGAATTTCTAGGCGCAGCCAGGGGCTGGAGGGGGTCTGGTTCGGGAACCACAGGATCTCATCTCTGCTGTTTGCAGATGATGTTGTCCCTGATGGCTTCTTCGAGCCAGGACCTGCAGCAGGCACTGGGCGGTTTGCAGCCGAGTGTGAAGCGGCTGGGATGAGAATCAGCTCTTCTAAATCTGAGGCCATGGTTCTCGACCGAAAAAAGGTGGTTTGCCCTCTCCGGGTGGGTGGTGAGCCCTTGCCTCAAGTGGAGGAGTTCAAGTATCTCGGGGTCTTGTTCACGAGTGAGGGAAGGATGGAACGCGCGAGATTGACAGGCGGATCGGTGCAGCGTCTGCAGTGATGCGGTCGCTGTATCGGTCCGTTGTGGTAAAGAAGGAGCTGAGTCGAAAGGCAAAGCTCTCGATTTACCGGTCAATCTACGTTCCTACCCTCACCTATGGTCATGAGCTCTGGGTCATGACCGAAAGGACAAGATCGCGGATACAAGCGGCCGAAATGAGTTTCCTCCGCAGAGTGGCTGGGCGCACCCTTAGAGACAGGGTGAGGAGCTCAGTCACACGGGAGGAGCTCGGAGTAGAGCCGCTGCTCCTTCACGTCGAGAGGAACCAGCTGAGGTGGCTCGGGCATCTGCTCAGGATGCCTCCTGGACGCCTCCCTAGGGAGGTGTTCTGGGCATGTCCCACCGGGAGGAGGCCCCGAGGAAGACCCAGGACACGCTGGAGGGACTATGTCTCTCGGCTGGCCTGGGAACGCCTTGGGGTCCCACCGGAGGAGCTGGAGGACGTGTCTGGGGTGAGGGAAGTCTGGGAGTCCCTGCTTAGACTGCTGCCCCCGCGACCCGGCCCCGGATAAGCGGAAGAAAATGGATGGATGGATGGAATAATATGTCTAAAAACAGGCTTAAAAAGCAAAGAAACACATTTTGTCTGCTTTGTCATGGTTTTGCTTAGCTTTGTAGTTTGTGCCATACTCACAGAACCTCTTATCAAAACAGCACAACTCCACCTGTAGGCCTCCCTCCAGGACCCACGACTCGACTCAGGACCTGACTGATGACCTAAGACTAGCCTCAGACTCAGGACCTGACAGATGACCTGGGACTAGAATCAGACTCAGGGCCTGATTGATGACATAAGACTAGCCTCAGATTCAGGACCTGGCTGATGACCTGAGACTAGCCTCAAGACCTGATTGATGACCCAAGACTAGCCTCAGACTCACGACCTTGGACTAGACTCAGGACCTGACTGATGACCTTGGACTAGACTCGCGACCTGACTGATGACCTGGGACTAAATTCAGACCTGACTGATGACTTGGGACTAGACTCAGGACCTGACTGATGACCTGGGACTGCAGTGTGACAGGAAGTTTTAGGACTTGGACTCGACTAGTTACAGAACTCAAATGCTCAAAGTGCTTTCCAGATTGTAGAACGTTTAATACTTTGCAGGTGGAAAGTTCAGCAGTTACCATGGTGACACAACGCACACATTAGCAAACAGTTGATCAATCAGTTTGAGCGTCCATGGTCCTGTTTAGGAGTTTAGGAGGATTTTACACAAAACCTTGAGAGCTTGAGACTAACCGAGTTCACAATTAGCTTAAAGTTTGGTTCATTTGCAGTAGGTCAGGAGTGAGCACAGTCACAAAAGAAAATTCTTACAGGGTGGTAATTACTGGGCCTATCCACATGGCACAAAAACTGGCACAAAGTTCAGCGTGTTCTCTGTCTGTATAAATGATAAAAGGAGACATAATTTTATCCTAAAGGCACTTAAACCGGTACATACCCACATGTTTTCATTCTGTCTCTGGTCTGTTGCTATGGTAACAACACTCTCCTCTCACACATGTTTCTAATCTCCGTCTGTGGAAAATAACATTGGCTCAGATTTAAATGACAGCCTCGGTGGGACTTCCTATCTGAGTATTATGGGATGTAAACACAGGCTTCACAAACTGCTGCAGAAAATACAAACTGAGGGGGAATATTCGGGAAACAGAACAGCGGTTAGCCTCCTCTCCTCAGAGCAAAATGGTCATGGCTTCCATTTATAGACAGGGTAGGGCATTTCTATGTGGAGTTTGCATGTTCTGGGTCTTGGTGGGCTTTGTCCAACTACCCCATTAAAAGTCAAAATAAGCACAGTAGGCTAATCCTCCAGCTAAGGTAGACCTGACCAGGACTAGCTCAAGATCTGAGAATCACTGAAGGATGGGTCAAATGCAGAGGGTACATTTCTGTATTATTTCCTTGTTCATATATTGTTTTAGTTACAGGACTTTCAGAGCACAGTCTTCAGTCCACACCTCAGCCTCATAAAAACTGTTGTTGTGGTTTTATTTTTAAATGTGTTTAGAGCTTCAGCACCTGTCAATCATTCTGTTAACTCCACCCACATTCTCTCAACTTAGAATGATTTTTTAAAGCTTTTAAAAGCTTTAAAAACATGTTATGACATTGTTCCCTCATCAGAAACATGCCTGAAGAAGTTTTAGTTCATCCACGCATGTTTGAGTAATCTAGCAATCTCTCCTGGGTCCTATTCGAACCCTCCTTACGGTTAGCAGTACGAACCCGTTCAAGGCTCCGCCCACAAGCCTACATCACCCATGCTCCCACATGACAATTCTCCATAAATATATAAAAACATGATACAAAACTATACACAGCAACTTGATAAACCTGATGTGATGTGCAGAAGTTTGATTAGTGGGATGCTCGTTGATTGTGTTGTGATAATGCTCTGAAGGGGGAGTGGTTTAGCATGGGGAGGAGAGGGAGGGGAGACTCAGACTGTCAAAAATGAAAGTGAAACTTATAAAACATGTTAATACGTTGTTTTCAATTCAATTTCAATTCAATAATTTATTGTCATTGTCAAAAATTAACAACGAAATTACAATAGAGCATCTGTCCTTCAATCTGGCAGTAATACTGTTAGTGCAGTTGTACTTGTAAAGTGCAGATCTGCAGAATGTAAACATGAGGCACATAAAGCATGTAAATAAATCGGTACAATGAACATTTTGGGTGAATATAGCATTTTCAAAACAATAAAAGGTAACATGGTGATCTAAATATGG
Source organism: Periophthalmus modestus (assembly GCA_019594935.1). Taxonomy (NCBI): domain Eukaryota; kingdom Metazoa; phylum Chordata; class Actinopteri; order Gobiiformes; family Gobiidae; genus Periophthalmus; species Periophthalmus modestus. Next base: position 159,747 of record JAIEZT010000013.1, on the reverse strand, counting down.
TATGTGTTAGCAGTCAATACTCTATCAAAGTAAAATGCCCCTCTTTAATACCCCCACTGAAGTAAAATACCCCCTCTTAAATACCCCATAGACCTAAAGTACGCCCTTCTTTATTTATGTCTTTACTCCACTGTATAAGGTGAGTATTTATGCTGTCTGATCTCTGTCCCCAAATGTCCTCAAAAAGTGTGCATAAGTGTGTATAAGCGTACTGTCTCAGTGAGTTTAAAGTGACATCTGCATGAGCTCTACTATATCACTCTGCTCTTTGTTCTATGATATTACTTTATCACTCTATTCTGCACGTGTGGCATCTGCACAAATTCCTCCTTTACTTTTTTCAAAAACAAAAAGTCTCTGCTAAAAATAGCAGTAGTCCATTCTTTAGAGTCGCTGTGGACTGATCTGAGCCCAGTCACAGCACGGCACCAAAATTCATCTATAGGCCTACAATGTTTCAAAGGCTTTTAAACTGGAGGCAGGCTCACAAACTGTCTCTGAAGAGGACATATTCTTCTATCTGAGAACAAGCTAAAGTCTTAGAGTTGTAACTGCAGTACATTTTGCAGTAGTGATGCTAAAACTGCATCAGTACTTTCCGCTTGCAGCTTGTCCTCTGTCTCTAACTCTCTGCGTCTCATGTCTCTGCTGCTTCAGGACTCACCACCAGGGGGAATTCCTCTGTCTGCTCTTGTAAGTACCCCCTCCTTTCCCCCATATCTCTCACTTTTACACTCTTTCTCTCCCCCTTCCCTTCTCTCTCTCCATTTTAACAGTGATCAGTTTGTGTCTCATTCTTCAGCTTCAGTCTTTTTACTTCCAAATGTTTTTAAACTCCTTCTGTCATCAGAGTCCACTCTGTGATCACTCTGCATACAAGTGTGTGTGCATCTGAGTGTGCATGTGAGCGTGCATGTCAGTGTGTGGCACTGTGTTAAATATCAGAGGTGGAAGTACAACACCTTCAGTTTGCAGGCAGTGGCAGTAGTAGAAGTACACTGAAAAAGTGACATCTGGCCTTTGAAGTACAAAAATCCCAAGTATATTTTTCATTACTTTATCACCGGACAGTTTGTAAGGGCCTAAACAACCTAAAACCCCTAACTTCATCAATAAAAGATTTTAACTTTTAAATCCAAAGCTCAGTATTTAGGTTTATGTGTGTGAGTGTGTAGTAGTAGGGTTGAGATAGTAGGCCGAGGTTTTTCATTGTAAATCCATCTCTGTCCTTCATCACAATATTTCATTACCTCAAAAACATGATGATCAAAAATTGTTCTTCTGATTCCACTCACAAACAACAGTGTCTGATTTCACTGAGCGTCTGATATCGCAAATATAAAAAAGTCAAGGTCATTTTTACATTGAAAACTCATCCTTAAATTGGAGCAGGACTACACCAGATCTAAACCAGATCTAAACCAGAACTAAACCAGGACTAGGACTGGACCAGGACTAAATCAGTACTAAAACAAGACTGAACCAAGGTCTCTGCCCCTGTTTGTGTGCTGTTTCATTTATTTAATGTGACTTTCTTGTCTTTTGAGGAGTTCGTGTAAAGTCCCGGCGCACACAGAGGAGACACAGGACATAACACAGGTATTTGTCATGGTGTGGGGACTAAACTCTGCACACACTCACATAATACGGACCTGCCTCTCTTATTTATTATTATATCTGCTTGCATCTGGTTATTCAGCGCAGTACTTGTGCCTTCCTGCAGGAAGAGGTAGTGGTACGGACCCCAGAGATCACGCAGAGGGAGCACCACGCCACAGATGAAGAGAAGCTGGCCTCCACAGCAGTGAGAAGCACCATCGAGGGAGAGCATCCAGAAGAGGAGCAGAGGAGGAAAGAGCAGCATAATGAAGGTAAAATCTGAGGAGAGTCCAGCGGGCCAACCTCACACACACTGACTGCGTAAAGAAGTGGACTGTGACGTCACAGCGTTCAGCTCCAAATGAAGCTCATTGAAACACTTCGTGTTTGGAACGCGGCAGCTAGCAGGTTATGACCAGGTTTATGACCAGGACCAGGTTTGGATCTGGAAAGTTACTTCCAGTGAAGTAAAGTCAGATTCCAACTTAATTTTTATAGAAGTTAAGCTAATAATAACACAATACTAGAGGAATAATGATGGCATTTAAATCTGATCTTCTCTGAAGGATCTGAGAGCACAGCACAGAAGGAGGAGGCCCCTTGCTGGACCAAACAGGACATGGTAAGTGTGAAAATCAAACTCCTTTTCAGAGTGAAACACGGTAAAAACATGTGAAACTTCAGAGTAAAACACATTAAAATGTGAAACTTAAAGAGATAATAAATGTGCTTTGCATTTGAAAGGACGAGATCTCGATGAAACCTGAGAAGACCCTGGTCCAGAGTCCTAGTTTAGATCCTCAGACCGGACTTCCTCTGAGCGAGATGGACAAGGCTGCGGTCCTCACACTCATCAGGGAGGAGGTACTACTACTTCTACTATTAAATAGTACTTATCAGGAAGGAGGTAGTACTGCTACTGCTACTACTACTTAGACTACTTATGCCACTGCAGTATTCTGCTCACACTCATCAGGGAGGAGGTACTTAAGTTAAACTATTTATATTCTTTGTTCAGATCATTACTAAAGAGCTCGAGGTGGAGGAGTGGAAGAGGAGGTATGAAGAGAGCAGAGCCGAGGTGCTGGAGATGAGGTACAAATACTACAAATATTACTGCTACTACTACTACTGCTACTGCTACTACTACTCCTATTTTATATATAAATATAAATAAATAAAAAAATGTATATTTATGTGTGTGTGTGTGTGTGTGTGTGTGTATATATATACATACACACACACACACATATCTGTATATGTGTGTCTATATATATATATTTATATACATATTTATATATACACATACATCTTTTTTCTTCTCAGGAAAATTGTGGCTGAATACGAGAAAACGGTGGCACAGATGATCGGTGAGTTACTGCCTCCTGCTCGTCAAAGCTTGGATGGGTGCAGAGAAGGGACAGAGAATGTGTGGTTATGTTACTGGACTTTGACAGATGGTGCAGAGGATGCACAGTGAATATATGGTTATGATATGATTAGTGTTTGTCTAATGGTGCAGAGGAGGGATAAAGGAATGCTTGTTTGTTATTTTATTTGTTTGTGATGATGCAGAGGATGATCACTAGAAGCCCCTCTCCTGCTGTAGGCCTGGCTCATGGGGCAGAGGATCAACAGTGAACGTTTGGTTATGATCATGGATCTGTCTGTGGAGACAGAGGGTGATCAGCAGCACAAGACCCTCTAATGATGTTGCAGAAGAGGAATAGTGATAGAATTGATGATCACTAGAAGTCTCTTGTAGTGTTTGCCTGTCTGACGTTGCAGAGGAGGGACAGTGAATAGATGTCGTGTATATTGCTTTTCTGAAGGTATTGGTGTAAAGGAAGAACACTGAATTCTTGTTTATGAATTCTGTTTGCCTGTCTGATAATGCAGAGGATAAATAGTGAATTAATGTTAGTGAAATAACATCTCTCTCTGTGTGGTGCTGAGGATGAGCAGTGAATATACGGGTTTGATATGTTTAGTTTTTGTCTAATAGTGCAGAGGAGAGACAGTCAATGTTTTTGTTTTTTTCTATGTGGTGCAGAAGATGAAAAGTCCCTTTCCTCCTCTCCGTCCTTTTGTCAGCTCACTCTGGAGAGGATCTGATGGTGCAGAGGAGGACCCTTGTTATAACATTGTCATAGTATTATCACTATAATACACTGTCATAGTATTATCATACTGTCTTTGTGTGTGTGGCGCAGAGGATGACCGTCAGCAGAAGTCCCTGTCCTCCTCTGCATCCTTCCGTCAGCTGACCTTAGAGAGAGACCAGGCTCTGTCGGATCTCTCGTCTGTGGAGCGCTCCTTCTCTGAGCTTTTCAGACGATACGAAAACATGAAAGGGGTCCTCGAGGGCTTCAAAAAGGTACAGAACTTGATACTCATTTTTCGCATGTATCAATTCTAAAAAAAAGTCCCATTGACAGGACAGAAATGAACCTTGTGCTGTGCTGTGCTTGAGCTGTATCAGAACAATTATAAGACCACATAGACTAGTATTAACCCATGGACCACTATGGAACCTACCTGGATAGAGGCCACATGGGAATAGAAAACAAAGCGCTACCATTTAAGGTGGAAAATCACATTCTATTGTCTAAAGAAAGAGTGTTTTTATTATCATTGTGGTATCGGGATTGATAGTGAGTATTGAGTCTATTCCTTAGTATTAAAATCAAGTTTGAAATTTTAGTATTATGACATCTAGCTAACCCAACTCAAACATGAGTAAAAGTAGTTCTAGTTTAGGACAACAGATTAGGTCTAGAAGTTAGTCCTAGTTTCTTCACTTTCAGTAAATTATTGAGTCAGAGCAACCTAATTATTCACCACGATGAATTTATAAGCACTTTTCACAACTATCAGAAACCAGCGCAAAGTTTTGCCATCAAGGTAATTCTAATAACAACTAGCATGGTAACAGTACATTTCCTGATTTTCAGGCAGTTTATAATGAGATGCAGACACAACAGATTTATTTTGACCTCAAGAGCTGCTCTATATATATCTGTACTTGGGCCAGACACTTTTTATTCAAATCAGATAGAGTGCCTTTAGTACTAAATCATGTGACTTTTGTTTATTTAAACTGACAGAGAAGACACTGAACTTTGGGGCAGTTTTAGTTTCATGCCCTTAGGCCCTGTGATTTCTGAGATATTAACCATAAACCAGGTCAACACAACTAAACAATTGCAGTTTTTAATTTGAACCAACCTTTATACAACATTTAAGTTAAGAGCTAAGCTAAGAGCTAAGCTAAGAGTGAAGCTAAGTCAAATGTGTGTTTTAAGGTAAAGTATTTTTGAATTTTTTTTTTACTCTGATCACATATGATTTTATATAAAACAAGCAGATGTTGTAATGTGAGGTTTGATTTTGTGATTATGGCAGAACGAGGAGGTGCTGAAGAGGTGCGCTCAGGAGTATCTGCAGAGGATCAAACAGGAGGAGCAGAGATACCAGACACTCAAGGCCCACGCCGAGGAGAAGCTAGACAAGTATTAAACTACTACTACTAATACTACAAATATTTCGACTACTACTACCACTGCTATAAAGTCCACGCCTAGGAGAAGCTGGACAAGGATTAAACTAATACTACAAATATTACGATTACTATAACTACTGCTATAAGGCCCACGCCGAGGAGAAGCTAGACAAGTATTAAACTACTACTACTAATACTACAAATATTACGACTACTATTACTACTGCTATAAGGCCCATGCTGACGAGAAGCTAGACAAGTATAAAACTAATACCACTTATACTAGAAATACTACAACTACTACTACCACTACTGCTGTAAGGCTTACGCTGAGGAGAAGCTAGACAAGTATAAAACTATTACTACAAATATTACAACTACTATTACTACTACTACTACAACTACTACTACTGCTGCTATAAGGCCCACGCCGAGGAGAAGCTATACAAGTATGGAACTACTACTATTAATACTACAAATACTACTACTGCTACAACTACTATTACTACTACTACTACTAAAAACCCATGCCAAGGAGAAGCTAGCAAGTATGACACTACAATACTAATACTACAAATAAAAACTACTACAGGAGAAGCTAGAAAAATATGTAACTAGAATACTAATACTACAAATACTACTGCTACTACTACTAATACTGCTGCTGCTGCTGCTACTACTACTACTACTACTACTATTACTACTAGTACTAGTACTACTGACACTACTACTAATACGACTACTACTACTGCTGCCACAAGGCCCACACTGAGGAAAAACTAGGCAAGTAGTTAATGCCATTACTACTACTACTGCTGATACTACCACAACAAATACTACTATCAATACTTCTACTAGGACTACTACTACAAATACTACTATCAATACTTCTACTAGGACTACTACTACAAATACTACTATTACTACTACTACTACTACAAATACTATTACTGCTACTACTACTGCTACTGCTAGTACCATTAATACTACTACCAAAAGGCTCACGCATACTAGTATGTGTAAGTATGAAACAAGTTTGAAGCAAATGTTGCAGTATTAGTACAAGTATTAGTAGTAGTAGTAGGAGCAGTATTAATTCATAGTGTTTTCTGTCTCAGGGCTAACCAGGCGATTGTCTAGGTCCAGTCTAAAGCTGCAGCAGAGACTGTGGAGCTAGAATACACCCGAGTAGCAGTAGTAGTAGTAATAGTAGTAGTAGCAGTAGAAGCAGTAGTAGTAGTAGTAGCAGTAGGAACAGTAGAAGTAGTAGTAGGAGGAGTATTTAATTGTGGTCTTTTCTGTTTCAGAGCTAACCAGGAAATAGCTCAGGTCCGCTCCAAAGCAGCTTCCGAGACAGTGGCTCTTGGGGCCAGTCTGAGGAAGGAGCAGATGAAGGCAGAGTCTCTGGAGAGAGCCATGCAGCAGAAGGTTTCGCATACACTCTTTAATGTTCAGAATGACAACGAGGATTTAAGCACACAATACTTTATTGAAAGAGGGAGTATTCTGCAAAACAAAAACTTTTTTTTATTTTTCTACCATATTATAATTTTTCCCTCATCAAAAACATGTCTGAAGACGCTTTAGATGTCGTCCATGCATGTTTGAGTAATCTAGCGATTTCTCCCAGGCCCTATTCAAACCCTCCTTGTGGTTAGCAGTACAACCCTAAATCACCCATGCTCCCACATGACAATTCTCCATAAAATATATAAAAAACATGATACAAAACTATATACAGCAACTTGACAAACATGATGTGAAGTGCAGTAGTTTCATTAGTGGGATGCACACTGATTGTGCTCTGAAGGGGGAGTGACTTAGTGCGAAGAGCAAAGGGAGGGGGAAAAATATAAAACACTTTAATACGTGATTTTGTGTGAATATAGCATTTCAAAACAATAAAAGGTAACATGGTGATCTGAATATGTTATGTATTAGCGGTGAATACCCCATAGAAGTAAAATATCCCCTGTTTAATAATTTATAATGATAATGTGGCTTAGACATATTACAGTAATATATTAATCATGAGGCATCAGGTTAACTGTTACTACACACTGTTAGATGCCTCTGTAGCCACAGCTGCCCCGAGGTAGACTGACCTGCCCCTATGACCGCCACGCATCACTTACATCATAGTCATACTGAAGGTAAAGTGTCTTGGGGGATATGGTTAAGGGACAAACTAGTTTTCAGTGTTGACTTTTACTATTGCACTCTGTAAAACAATTTTTATCTGTGAAAACTGCCAGATGTAGACCTAGACTAAACCCAGACTAAACATGGACTAGTCCAGGTTCCTGGACTAAACCCGGACTAAACCCAGACTAAACCCAGACTAAACCCAGACTAAACCCAGACTAAACCCGGACTAGTCCAGGTTCCTGGACTAAACCTGGACTAAACCCGGACTAAGCCTGTACTAAACCCAGACTAAACTTGTACTAAACCTAGACTAAACCTGGACTAAAGTCAGACTAAAACTGGACTAAAACAGGACTAAACCTGGACTAAACCTAGACTAAACCTGGACTAAAGCCAGACTAAACCTGGACTAAACATGGACTAAAACAGGACTAAACCTGGACTAAACCTGGACTAAACCTGGACTAAAACAGGGCTAAACCTGGACTAAAACAGGGCTAAACCTGGACTAAAACAGGGCTAAACCTGGACTAAAACAGGGCTAAACCTGGACTAAAACAGGGCTAAACAGCTCATAGTTGTAAACAATAAAAGACTGAAAACCACATTTCCACACTTGAACACTTGGGGGCAGTGTTACGTTACTTTCTGAGCAACAGGAGGCACCGTATTAAACACTACATTTATAAATTATATGAAATCTGTGACATTTTTGTGAAATAATTTTGTTGTTTTCATTTCCAGAATCAGGAGATTGAGGAGCTGACCAAAATCTGCGACGAACTCATCTCCAAACTGGGACCAGCCTAAAATACAATATGAAACTACAATTGATGTGCCATCACAGCAGAGCCAGATGCCCTCCCATACCTCTGTATCCCTGTGTGTCAAATGCTCTCCCATCCTTTTGTATCTCTGATGAATTGCCAAAACTCATACTCTGACCTTTTTCAGCCAAATGGAGCACAGATTTTTGTACATTTTGAAAAGCACAGTGGACTTTGAAGGACACATTTTGTACATGAACATTGTAGAGTTGCTGGTTTTATTTCTGATGTGGTTCAGATTTTTGCCAAATCTTTCCCTCTTTAAATGTATAAATATAAAAATAAATATTGCACAGTATGTGTGGTCAGCAAAAATTAGCTGCTCTGACTCAGACTCATGGAGGATATGAAGAGCACTTGATGGTCATGTTTTTGTTTTGTTTTTGTGATGAGGTGTCGCTGTGCCTTTAAATATTTTAACAAGAAAAATGTATAACTGATGTCTACAGTAAATCACCATCAGACATTTTGTTAAGTGCACCTCCACCCAGGACTATACAAGGACCAAACCAGGAGGACTATAAAAGGACTGAACCAGGTCTAAACCAGGACTATACAAGGACGAAACCAGGACTAAACCAGGTCCAGAGTTAGTCTGGTGAGACAGGTGTACATACTGAAGTGTCTGGGTTTGGGGAGCTGCTGCATTCACAAACAGATATTTGTAAATTTGTTTGAGCTGTTTATGAGTCAAATAAAAGCCTCTATTTAGAATGTGCTCTGAGTTCTTTACATTTTCAAATCACAAAGGCCCAGGGTGAAAGTAATCCTACAATTATGTAACTAAGTTACTGTTGGGGAAGTAAATAAGCAGTGTAATATATTACATTTGCAATAAGTACCTCCTAATGGGTAACTCACTTTTTCAAAGTAACTTCCCTAACACAATACAGGCCTGTGTGTTTTTCACAGTACTCTCCCTGTAAAGCGGCTCACTCCTGCAGGTGGACGAGGGTTCATGGTCTTTCAAAGAGAGACTTTGTGCACTTGCAGAAGACAATGGCCTCAGATTATCTCCTCGTGATAAAGAGTCCTGTCCAGCGTCAAGCCACAACGCAGTACATGTGAGGTTTACAGGTGTCAGAGGGGACACCAAAACACTGGTCCTCAGACTCTGTTTAAGACTCAGTATATCCCACTGTGTCTCAGGGTTCAAGTATACTATACTACTGCCTCCTGAATCAAACACACCTCCAGGCTCTGGGACTTCCTCATGTCTCTAAAGTCAGATAGAATAATGTAAAAAATAATAATAATGATCAAAAACAAATAAATGTGGTCATCAAAACCATCTGATGACGCGTGTCAGTGAATCAGAGGATTTTTCACTGCTGGATTTGGAACACAAAGAGGCTGCTGTGAAATAACTTCATTTTTGTGTCTGTCTCATTTGTCTGTCCTTTTTTATAAAATGTCCCTCATCCAAACCTGCTCAGGTCTGAACTCAAATCACTCAAATCACATTACTCACATTTGATACTCCAGAAATCTTATTATAATGGGATTTGTAGCGTGCTTTTCGCATCATGTCTCAGGACAAGCTCGTGTTTGTGTTTTTGGCCCGTTTCCATAGAGACAGATAAAGCGCGTGTGAAACGTGCATGATGCTGAGGCGGGCTGTGATTGGCTGACTCTAAGTCTGATGCGGGGCTCTAAATCCCAGGCATTTCATCCGCAAAGAGTTTTACTCATGAACCAACTCTTCTGTTCTAATGTAGTGTCCTCCTCTGAGACAGACAAACTGTCTTTGCAGTAGTAGTAGTAGTAGTAGTAGTAGTAGTAGTAGTAGTAGGAGTAGTAGTAACAGGAGCAGCAGCAGCAGCAGCAGCTGTAGTAGTAGTAGTAGTAGTAGTAGTTAGTAGTAGTAGTAGTAGTAGTAGTAGTAGTAGTAGTAGTAGCAGCAGCAGCAGCAGCAGTAGCAGTATTTCATTCTCACATATTTCAGTAATCCTTCAGATTTTAGTTTACAGTTTTAGTCACATCCCGGAGGTGAGTCCCGGGGGTGGGTACCGGGGGTGGGTACTGGGGTACCTGGGGTGGGTCTGGTCTGGTCCAAATGTCCAGGAAAGGCCGTGAGGGGGCGGGCTCCGGGGGGGTGTCTACGTGCAGCGGAGATTCCACACACCACAGTCTACTGTCCACTGTCCACACAGATACAGGAGAAAAGACACGGCACGGACCCGCGGGACACACGCACACGGGCTCAAGAACACACAGAGGCTAGAGATACGGGGGACAGAGACACGCAGACAGAGGACATTCCGCATCTCTCCACAGACCACTCTCTCCTGCCCACGTGAGTTCATGTGAAACTTTCATTGTTGGTCCATTTTAGCGCTGCTCAAGCCTGATTCTTCAGCACCGAGTCTTTAATCTGCTGTGATATTAACGGCTGATGATGTGATGTATTCAGTCTAAGTTTGTGTCCCAAGTCTGTCACATAAATGGCACTCATCCTTTGCTCGATAATAACTCTGTTACACAAACGTGACGGTTCTCAAACTGCGGTACCGGCTCAGGTGGGTCCGAATCTCATTCCTCTTTTCGGATTGGAATGCTTCTCGTGAATGGTTCGTTTTGGTGCAAGGTTAGATTTTTTGCCACTATCCCCCATTTTATATTTATTTATTTTATTTTATTATTATTTATATATTTATTTATTTTGTTTTTATGTTGTATTTTGCGGCTCTGGTCGGTTTGAATGCGCTGAAACGTTGGATATTAAAGGTTCCATATGACTCTATTTTCAGATCTATGTTCTAATGCTGTTTCCTCATCACAAACATACCTGAAGTTATGTTGTTTTTTTGGGTTTGTTTTTTTTTTTTTTCAAACTGAAAACACTCGATTCCACTTTGTGATGTCATTCATTGGCCTGGAATTGCCAATTATCTCTACTGAACTAAAGGTAAAAGGGGCTGTTAACTTGGAAACCACAACTTCATGACATCACAAGGTGGAACAGAGCATTTTGAGCTTTGGAGATGTAGACAGACTAATAATAAAAAGTACTCAAACATGTGTGAATCAGTGATGTGACATTCATGAACGAGTCGGCTCTTTGGTAGCAGTACGTTAACGTGAATGTTTGAATTCGGAGACAAATCTTTTTCTTTCTAATTTGTATGCATTTTTATACTTTAACACTGAACCACAAGAATCAGTACAGAAGCAGAGCAGGCGACACGAGTGAGAGATTAGAGCACAAAAACAGATCTGGAATCATATTAACAGTCTATGTTAATATTATATTAATACGTTTTATTTCTATTCTGCATCATTTGAAATGGTGAACACAGCCCCACTCTCAGTTTGGACCATTTTAAACACATCGCAGCCTTGGTTGTTTCTCTCTCTGATTAGTTTGTTGTTAGTGAGTTCTCACATTGGCTTCTGTCATATAAATCAATTGTAAAAAAGCCAGTCCTTTGAACAGCTCTTTGAAATGAACCACAATATTCAGTTCCCATAAAAGCTGAAAATCCCATCACTAGTGTAAATGAAACAAAGCACAAGTCCAAGCTTGTTTTTGAGGAGGTAACAGCATTCTGACATGGCTAAAAGCTCACAAGAGTCAGTTTTACATAATAGAGGGCCTTTAAGATTATTTTTAGTTTGTGAGCAGCGGGCTCTGAGATGTGAGATTTACTGGGGTGAGAGAGATGGCATTGTCCTGTGTCCTTTTGTTCTTTGGTTAATCTTAGATTCTGTGAGTTAGTGTGAGAGGAAACACAGAGGTTTAAACAGGAGCAGAGACAGGGCAGTCCAGACCTCATCACAGCTCATCAGAATACAGAGTCCACCAGAGTCCAGAACCCATCAGAGTCCAGACCTCACCAGAGCCTATCAGAGTCCAGACCTCACCAGAGCTCATCAGAGTCCAGAGCTCATCAGAGTCCAGAGCTCATCAGAGTCCAGAGCCCATCAGAGTCCAGACCTCACCAGAGGTCATCAGGGTCCAGAGCTCATCAGAGTCCTGAGCTCACATGAGTCAAGTCACAAGTTCAGACTCAGCACAAAAGTTTAAGAGACACATTTTCCAATGCCTCCAGCACCTCTCCTCCTCTCTTTCTACTCTTCCTCTCCCTCTTTCTACTCCCCCTCCTCTCTTGCTCCCTTTCTCTTCCTCCTCCTCTCTCTCCCACTCTCTTCCTTCTCTTTTCCCTCCCTGCTTATCTTCCTCCTCTCTCTCTCTGTCTCTTTTTCTCCACTTTCCTTCTCTCTTTCTTCCTCTTTTTTCTCTCTCTTTTTCCGTGGGTCCTTTCCCTCTCCCTCTCTCCCTCCCTCTCTCCTCTCCCTCTCTCTCTCTGTTGTTATTTATGTCATTTATGGTGTTGACAGAGGCACATTCCTTCTCTCGCCTGCGGTGATGTGAGGGTAAAGTGAGGCCATAGACTGTATATATAAATGGACATATCTTTGCGCTAGCTGCCGAGCTACAAACAGGAAGTGAGCACGGCACACCTTTTATGTATCGTTTATGTATGGGGTTTCCAGCACCAGCAGATTTACAAAGTGTCCAAGGGGAGGAGAGGGACAGGCCATGGACCACTTTAAGTAGAAGTTTCCATATTTAATCATGTTTTGCTGATTTAAAAGTTTATATTTCTGTTTATATTTCTTAATTTCTGCATTTCCATTGGTCCCTGTAGTGTGACAATATCAGAGTATACATGTATTGCAAGTGTTGTAGAACCAAACCCCTAAGTATTTATACTCAGGCACAAGTGTGATCCTTTCCCCTGACATTAGGTTCAGCGTTAAGATTATTAAACAGAATAAAAAACATTGCAGCAATTTTTGGTAACGATAATAAAAAAAAAAAATTAAATAAAGGTCGCAATATTGAACCCTGGGAAACTCCTGTATTAAGACAGAGAGAGGATGAGTGATGGTTACAAATTCTTACAGATTCTTCTATTCATCAACCTATTCATCAAGTTTGACTCAAACCATTTTAAAAGCCCAGGGAAGAAATGATAGCTATGCAGTTTCATCAGTCAGAGTTCATGACTTACGGTCTCAAAGGCCTTTTTAAAATGGTGAAATATACCTCCAGCAACCCTCACCTCTATCGAGCAATGATTTGATGTCTTCATTGAGAAAGTTGCAGTTTGGGTGGTGTGTTTAGCTCTAAAGTGAAACGCATTAGGTCAAAGATGAAGAATGAGGTCTGAAGAGTATGATTTGTTCAGCTACAGTTCTCTCAGTAACCTTTGACACAGTACACTGAGTGCTAATTTGCTGATAGTTACAAACAGAAAATGTCTTTTCACTTTTGAAAACTGGAGTTACAGCAGCAGACTTGCATACTTTAGAGCGTGTGTCAAACTCAAGGCCCGTGGGCCAAATGTGGCCCGCCACGTCATTTTATGTGGCCCGTGACAAAGTAAATTAAAAGAATTGACTGTCTTAAAATATCAGGAGATATTGTCAGGAGATACACAGTTACACAGCCATTTTTTCATATCTATGCAAATACATATGCAATATTTGTAACTTGAATAAGTAATAAATATAGAAACAGTTAATTAACAAGATTAAAAATTAGTTGCATTTATTTTACATTACATTTAGCTACATTTACCTGCTTTAGAGAATGTATCGTGTGCAATGGACTGATGCTTGCAGTCATAGGATTAGTTCGGTGCGTGGCTAATTCTTTTAGCATTAGAACATCAATACCAATTCTATCTTTTGTTCTAGATGGTTTTAGACATTACATAACCTGTGGAACCTGAGTGTCAGAGATACTCTTTAAAGTAAAAGCTGGTTCACGGCTACAGAATCTCTCTCTCTCTCTCTCTCTCTCTCTCTCTCTCTCTCTCTCGCTCGCTCCCTCTCTCTCTCTCTCTCTCTCTCTCTCTCTCCCTCCATCTGTAACTGCTGCTATCTCTTTTTTTCTGTAACAGGCTTGTCATTCTGACCTTAAAATGTTGGTTTTAACTCACTCTACATGTTTCTGGGGTTATTATTTCACTATTTTGTCCCTAAATCAAGATATGAACATTAACAACAGACCAATCAGGTGCCTTCTCTCCCTGAGGTCACTCCCGCTAGCATTAGCGGCCGCTTTAATTGACAGTGTTGCTAAGAGCCCACTGATTTAGCAGGGAGGAATGCTGTTAAGGGGCGTTACCTTTAACACCCTCGCTCCGGATTGGGTCTTTGGTTGCTATTGATTCCGTGCACGGATTTCCAAATATGGTCTGTGGTTGCAAATTAGCCACTATAACTGCTAGCCTTGATGAACTTCATTTGGAGCTGAATGCTGTGGAAGACATCACACTCCTTCAATCCACTTCTTCATGCAGGCTATGGGTGAGATGTGAGCTGATGTTTTCTGAAGAGTTCAAATGCAGGTTTCCCTTTTTGATCAAATCTACATCTCTGACCTTAGAGTCTCCCAAATGTACTGTAACCTGTAAGAGTTCAGATCAAATGGATGAGATGGAGAGGAAACACCTCCCCTGGAAGGTGTCCAGAAGGGCATGTGAAGAAGCAGCAGCTCTACTCTGAGCTCCTCCCGTGTGTTATCTGAATCACCTCTCTTTCTCTCTCTCTCTCTCTCTCTCTCTCTCTCTCTCTCTCTCTCTCTCTCTCTCTCTCTCTCTCTCTCTCTCTCTCTCTCTCTCTCTCTCTCTCTCTCTCTCTCTCTCTCTCTCTCTCTCTCTCTCTCTCTCTCTCTCTCTCTCTCTCTCTCTCTCTCTCTCCCTCGCTCTGTGATAATGGCCTCCTCCTCCTCTGTGTTTGTGCTGCAGGGAGTTGACCCCACAACCTCATCCAGCAGTGAAAGTGTTGCAGTCTCAGGGGAGAGACACAGAAGGTGAACAAGGGAGTAGCAGTAGCAGCAGCAGCAGTAGTAGTAGTAGTAGTAGTAGTAGTAGTAGTAGTAGTAGTAGTAGTAGTAGTAGTAGTAGTAGTAACAGCAGCAATAGTAGTTGTACCAGTTCAAGTAGTAGTTTGAAACTACTACTTGAACCAAACACTGAGCCAGCCCCTTCCTTACAGTTTAACACACACTGTCTCTCACACACGTCTGGACACACACACGCATGGACACACACTTAGCACATAAACAACTCGTTCAGGCGCATGCTCCCCACTCTCTTCCTGCCCCCAAACCACCAGTTCTGACCTCCTGCGTCCTCCCTCCTCTCTTCCCCACCTCTTCTCCTCCTTCTCTTTCCTCCTTTCTCCTCTTTTCCCCTACTCTCCTTTTCTCATCTGTCTCCATTTCTCCCCTCTTCTCCCTCTGTGTCTCACTCGTGAGACTGCTGGATGAGGTTGTGGGGTCAACTCCCTGCGGCACAAACAAAGAGGAAGACAAGGTCATTATCACAGGGAGAGAGAGAGAGGTGGTTCAGATAACACACAGGAGGAGCTCAGAGCTGCTGCTCCTCCACGTGCCTCCTGGACGCCTCCTTGGGGAGGTGTTTCGGACATATCTGACTAGGATGAGGCTCTGTCAGATGTGTGTCAAATGCCCTCCCTGTGTGTCAGACCCATGACACACTAGAGTCACTATGTCGCTTGGCTTCCCCTGGAGGAGCTAGAGGAAGTGTCTGGGGAGAGTCTCTGCACAGACTGCTACCTGTGGCCCAGTCCAAGGTAGGATGTATGAAACATCGGCATATAGCTTTGTGTTTACAGACATCCAGCCTGGGCTCCGGCTCCTTTTCCACAGACTCGTGATTCTGAGTTATAAGACATGAAATACCAAAGACACCACGTCCAGACCACCGACAGAAAGTATAGGTTTAACACTGTATAAGAGAGAGAGGGAGGGAGAGAGAGCGAGAGAGACAGAGGAGGGGGGAGAGAGAGAGAAAGAGGGGGGAAGAGGATGGAAAATCTTGAGCCTCTACTCTGTGTTTATGGTTTTGATTCAGCTCCAGAAAAAACGAGTCCAAACCAAATGCAAATCAACATCAAAACTCCTATACTTCCCTAAACTCTCTCTCATCTCTAACCCTGTATGAAACATGTATGAAACATACATACCTTATTGTTTCTGTTACACCTTATGATGTCATCAGGTGGTGCTCCTCTTGGTTTTGAAAGTCCATTCACCTTTATCAGATTTCTTTCACTACATACACATCAACTTTGTCACGAGGAACTCCTTTTGAGCCTGATTAAAAGCGCTTCCTTACTGCACTAGAAGTTGTACAAAATGAAATATCATAGCTAACATCCAAACGTGCTTTATGTTTGACCTCAACCTCAGATAATTTAGGAAGAATGCAGCGAGGAGCTACGGAGGCCCTCAAGGTCAAATGCCAGTCCTTTTGTGCTTTTTTCAAAACAAGGACAAAAAGGAGCACATGAGAGGGTCAGAGGAGCTGAGGTGCAGAGGAGCTGAGGTGCAGAGGAGAAGGTCAGAGGAGCGGAGTTGCAGAGGAGAAGGTCAGAGGAGAGGAGGAGCAGAGGAGAGGGTCAGGAGGGTCAGAGGAGCAGAGGAGGAGGGGCAAAAGAGAGGAGGAGCAGAGGAGAGGGTCTGAGGAGCTGAGGTGCAGAGGAGAAGGTCAGAAGACCGGAGTTGCAGAGGAGAGGGTCAGAGGAGCAGGGGAAAGGGCCAGAGGAGCATAAGAGAGGGGCAGAGGAGAGGAGAAGAGGATCATAGGGGCAGAGGAGAGGGTCAGAGGAGCAGAGGGGAGACTCAGAGGAGCAGAGGAGAGGGGCAGAAGAGCAGAGGAGAGGGGCAGAGGAGCAGAGGATGCAATTAACTAAATGATGACTTTTAAAAAATGTATCTCTTTCTCTCTTTCCACAGTGAACCATGCCCTCTCTCTCCCCTTCCCTCCTCTTCCCCTCCTCTGTCCTCCTCTGCTCCCTGCTCCTTCTCTGCCCCACCGTGGCCTCCTCTGACCCCTCATTCGCTCTTCGTCTGTCTGGGGAGAAGAGGAAGCCTCATGAGGGTCGTTTGGAGGTGTTTGTGAATGGAGAGTGGGGGACCGTGTGTGACGATGACTTTTCCCTGAGCGCAGCCCAAGTCGTCTGTAGACAGCTGGGCTTCATCGACGCTGAATCCTGGGCCTCCAGAGCCAAGTACGGACAGGGACAAGGTAAGACCTGCTTTGGACTTGCTTTAGACCTGGTTCAGTCCTGTTTTATTACTGGTTTAGTCCTGGTTCAGACCTGGTTTAGAACAGTTCAGACCTGATTTAGTCCTGCTTTAGTCCCTTTTTAGTCCTGGTTCAATCCTGGTATAGTCCTGCTTTACTTCTATTTTAGTCTCGGTTCAGTCTTGGTTTAGTCCTGGTACAGACCAGGTTCACATCTGGTTTAGTCCTGGTTTAATCCTGGATCAGACCTGGTTCAGTCCTGGTTTAGTTCTGGTTTAGTGCTGGTTTAGTCCTGGTTTAATCCTGGTTCATTCCTGGTTCAGTCCTGGTTCATCCTGGTTCAGTCCTGGTTCAGTTCTAATTTAGTTCTGGTTCAGTCCTTGTTCAGTCTTGGTTTAGTCCTGGTGTAGTTCTGAATTAGAATTGCCAATGAGGGCTCCAGATTCCTTTGGAGATAACCTTTGTCTTGTGGTCTGAACTCACCTCAGAGGAGCAGGAGGAGGTGTCTGGGGAGTGGGAGGTACAAGTGTCTACACAAGTGTCTGTTTTTACACCTCTGCTCTTCATGCCCAAGGCAAAACTCCCCTTGTGGTACAATAAAATTTTCCATGCACAACATCAGCTCAGATCTGGGTCTAGCAGGTCCTTTAGAGCCAGGTGAGCTCATGGTCCAGTCTGATGCTGATCCTGATCACATGCAGAACAATGAGTCATGATCCGGTCTGATCCTCGTCACATACAGAACAGTGAGACATGGTCCAGTCTGATCCTCGTCACATAAAGAACAGTGAGACATGGTCCAGTCTGATCCTCGTCACATACAGAACAGTGAGTCATGTTCGGGTCTGATCCTGATCCTTGTCACATGCAGAACAGTGAGTTATGGTTGGGTCTGATCCTGATCCTCGTCACATACAGAACAGTGAACATGGTGAGTCTGATCCTCGTCATCTACAGAACAGTGAGTTATGGTCCTCCTGATCCTCGTCACATACAGAACAGTGAGTCATGGTCTGATCTGATCCTCGTCACATACAGAACAGTGAGTTATGGTCCAGACTCATGTGAACCATGTTTGACAGAAGCAGCAGATGAAGGTCATAAAGAGGATGGACAGAACATTTATCCCATAAAACAAACGTAAAGGATTCTGCTTTTCTCATGACTTTTCTCTGGCTTCTGCTCAAACCATCTGTGTGTGCTGTACTACAGGCTGTACTACACACTGTACAGCACGCTGTACTACACACTGTACTACACACTGCACTGCACACTGTACTACACACTGTACTGCAGGCTGTACTGCACACTGTGCTACACACTGTTCTACATGCTGTACTACACGCTGTACTACACACTGTACTACATGCTGTATTACATGCTGTACTACATGTTGTACTGCACACTGTACTACAAGCTGTACAGTACAGTGTCTACAGTAGCATTAGCGTAATGCACGCTGATTGTGTTGTGATAGTGCTCTGAAGGGGGAGAGAATTAGTGCAGAGAGCAAAGGGAAGGGGGGTCTGAGAGCATCAAAAATGCAAGTGAAATATGTTACACACACAGATCACACACACAAAGATCACACACACAAATCACCCACACACAGATCTCACACACACGTGCAGATCTCTCACACATACACACACACAGATCACATACACAGATCTCACACACAGATCACACACACAGATCATACAGATTACACACAAATCACTCACACAAAGATCACACACACAGATGGCACACACACACACACACACACACACACGGATCACTTACACAGATCACACACACAGATCTCACACACAGATCTCACATAGATCTCACACACACAGTTAACATACACACACACAGATCACACACATAAATCATACACACAGATCACACACACACAGATCACACACACACAGATTTCTCACACAGATGACACACACAGATCTTGCGCACACACACAGATCACACACTCACACAGATCACACACAGATCATACACACAGATAACACACATACAAACACAGATCACACATAGATCATACACACAGATAACACACACACAAACCCAGATCACACACAGATTAGACTCACAGATCACACACACAGATCACACACAGATAACACACACACAAACACAGATCACACACACACAGAGATCATACATAGATCTCATACGCACACAGATCTCACACACAGATCACACACACAGATCACACACACACACACATCACACACACAGATCTCACTCACAGATCACACACAGATCACACACACAGATCACACACATAGCTCACACACACAGATCACACACAGATCACACACACAGATCACACACACAGATCACACACACAGATTTCACACACAGATCACACACACACACACACACATCACACACATAGATCACACACACAGATCACACACACAGATCACACACACAGATCACACACACAGATCACACACACAGATCTCACTCACAGATCACACACACAGACACACACACACACAGATTTCACTCACAGATCACACACACAGATCACACACACACATCACACACACACACACACACACAGATCTCACACACAGATCACACACACAGATCACACACATAGATCACACACACAGATCACACACACAGATCACACACACACACACACACAGATCTCACTCACAGATCACACACACAGATCACACACACACACACACACACACACACACACAGATCTCACTCTCAGATCACGCACACACACAGATCACACACACAGATCACACACACAGATCACACACATAGATCACACACACAGATCACACACACAGATCACGCACACACACAGATCTCACTCTCAGATCACGCACACACACAGATCACACACACAGATCACACACACAGATCACACACACAGATCACACACGCACACAGATCACACACACAGATCACACACACACAGATCACACACACAGATCTCACAACCACATTTTTGAGCTGATACTGATAACTGATATTTGTCCTGCTGCTGTGGCCCATATTTGTCGATATGTATCATTGTTGTTGTTTTTTTAATCCATCAGGCAAATGTATCTTAAATTGAAGTAAAAATTACAAATTACCTTTTCACTTTTGTAGCAATAAGAGAATGTATTTCTCTGGGATATGAAATCATTTGTAACATGTTTGCGTAACATACAGACATATACAACTCAGTGTCGAATGTTGGCATTCAGTATTGGCCGATACAGATATAAAATAATCTGCATTGATATCGGTCAATAACGATACTTAACTCAATATAACGCCCATGCCTATGAAAAACAACCAAACTGATCACTAACCATTTGAGAGGACTAGATTATAATTTTGTTAAAGGTCCTATATTACAGATCTGTGTAATCCCTCAGTTGTCCAGGTCTGATCCATCCAAATGAGAAATAAAATCTGTCAACTGGACAAAACGTTGTAGGAGTGAAGACGTTTCATTGCTCACCCAAGCCGCTTCTTCAGTTCTGGTCAGATTGCTGGTGGACTTCAGAGAGTTTGAGATTCTGGTCTATTTCAAACCTACAAACACTTAAAAGAGAGAAACTGGTTCCCCCAAAAGAAGAAGAAGCAATATTTGTTAGGAAAGACAATCCTTCCTTGAACAGGAATGGTGGCTTCAGACATCATCTATCCCCCATTTAGAACTCCATCCTCAGACCCAAAGCAAAGAAAAGAAAACAAAGGGAAGATTAGGGTTAGCCAGGATGCCAATAGGAGTGAAGTTACTCATTACTGGCTTGAATGACTATGCTAAGTAGGACTCAGACACAGTGCACACTTACGGTTGCACAATAGACCTAGCCTACAAACAGAAGCAGTAAACAATTGGGGTTTTGATTTTCAGTTTAGTTAGCAACTCCCTTCCGATAAATATAAGGCAGGATCCATCAGTAATCTGGCCAGAACTGAAGAAGCGGCAGATTTTAAGTAACCCTTTATTATTAGTCTGTCTACATCTCCAAAGCTCAAAATGCTCTCTTCCACCTTGTGATGTCATGAAGCGGTAGTTTTCAAATTAAGAAGCTCCTTTTACCTTTAGTTCAGTAGACATCTCCAATTCCAGAGCTGAAATTATCCACATGATTATAGTGAAGGTGTGTGGAGTTTAAAAACACAGTGGAGCCCTTCCTGTAGGACATCACAAGGTGGAACAGAGTGTTTTCTGTTTGAGGGAAGAACTCAGCCTAAATCTGCAGGGTTTGTGCGTTAAACATATGTGAATGAAACAAGACACAACTCCAGGTATGTGTGTGATAAGGAAACAACATTAGAACAGAGATTAGACAACAGTGTAATGTGGAACCTTTAACTGCCTGTCCCTGTTTACACTGGACTCATGCTCCGATGTGTCTGATGTTTGTTTGGTGAAGATGGAAAGTATTCTGTTTATGGCTCTCTCTTGGCTCACAGCTGTTTCAGAGACATGACTCACTCTGTTCTTTACAGCACATCAGTTTATTATCAACAATTCATGACCACATCTGAGCCAAGACCCTGGTTAGGCCTGTCACAATAAAGACTATTGATACTTTGTGGTGACATCAAGCCGTGGGTGTTCTACATGTATGTCTATGGTGGAATGTACCACTGTAGTTCCAGCTAAGTCAGTTCTTTATGATTGTGCTAAAAACCTCAGATTAAAGTCTAACTTGAGTAGAAGAGCTTCAGACAGACAAACAGAGCAGAGCCTACAGTTAGCATCACACCCCCAGGGAATGTTGAAGACATCGGCTGCAAAGTGTCAATATCGACTGATTGTTTAATATGGGAAAGGTGGAGCAATATGATTTGGGGCTCAGTATTTATCATAGGTGTTTCTTTTTATGTAATAAGGTAACATTTGACCCATCCTTCAATGTCTCTGGGTTAAACTTGTCAGGGGCAGTCGGAACGATCTCCAGATCTTGAGCTAGTCTTGGGCAGCAGTTGACCTATTGTGCATTTGGGTTGATGGAGGAAACCAGAGGAAACCCCCCCACACAAAGAGAGAACATGTATACTCCGCACAGACACAGAGAGAACGTGCAAAGTCCACACAGACACAGAGAGAACATGTATACTCCATACAGGCACAGGGAGAAAATGCAAACTCCACACAGACAGAGGGAGGACATGCAAAGTTCACACAGACACAGGGAGAACATGTAAACTCCACACAGACATAGGGAGAACACAGACTCAGAGAGAACATGCAAACTCCATCCAGACACAGGGAGAACATGCAAAGTTCATGCAGGAAGTCAGATGGCATATCAAGCAACATAGAAAGCCCCGTGGTTGGATAGCATGTTGTTCTCATGTTTTAAGGTCGTATTTGCTTTGATAACATGCTGTATCCGTGTTATATCTGTATTTTGTCCATGTTTTAGGTCGTATCTGGCTGGATAACGTTCACTGCTCGGGCTCGGAGAAGTCCCTCCTTGATTGCGAGTCAAATGGAGTGGGCGTGTCTGACTGTAAGCACTCTGAGGATGTGGGCGTGGTCTGTTCTCAGAGACGAATCGCAGGGTTCCAGTTCATAAGGACTCATGCTCATGACCAGGTATTTACAGCTATAATATCTGTTGAAAGACTTTTGCAAAAGCTTTTTTTTTTTTTTTTAACTTTCTACCATGTTATAATGCTGTTCATCAAAAACATGCCAAGAGGTTTTAGATGTCATCCATGTATGTTTGAGTGTCTGTCCCAGGCCCTATTTGAACCCTTCTTATGGTTAGATATAAGATTCCGTATAAGCCTACTTCACCCATGCACCCACATGACAATTCTCCATAAATATATATAAAAACATGATACAAACCTGTACACAGCAATTTGACAAACCTGATGTGATGTGGAGTAGTTTCATTAGTGGGATGCAGCTGATTGTGTTGTTTTAGGTGAACAGAGTATTTTTAAAACAATAAAAAAGTAACATGGTGTTCTAAATATGTTATGTGTTAGCAGTTAATACCCCATAGAAGTAAAATATCCCCTCTTTAATACCCCATAGAAGAAAAATAATACCCCCACTTTAAATGCATACACACAAACAGGTATTTAGACTTTTGCATTTGTAGTTGCCCATCTATGTAGCTTCTATTTTTGCTTTTGAGTTTCATATGAAGCACTTGGTCACATGAAGTTGTTTTAGTTTTCTCTGACACTGTGATATCGCACCATGACAGATAATCACGTGTGTGGGAAAGTGTCAGGCAGTTATTTCACATGATTCTTAGTAACATTGTGCCTGATTGGACGATTGACGGCAAGGCAAGTTTATTTGTATAGCACAATTCATAGTGCACAAAATAATTCAAAGTGCTTTACAGAATAAGAAAGGCATTAAAATCACACAAATCAAACATAAATAATCACAAATAATCATCATAAAATTGACATTAAAACATTAAAACAAAAGAGTGAAGATTAAAAGCCTTTCAGTCATATGCACAGATAAACAGAACTGTTTTGAGCCTGGATTTAAACATTGTCAAAGTCGAGGCCTGTCTCACATCTTCAGGAAGACTGTTCCAGGTTTTAGCTGCATAAAACTGAAACGCTGATTTTCCATGTTTAGTCCTGACTCTGGGCACCAGCAGGAGGCCGGTCCCTTAAAACCTCAGAGTGTGAGATGGTTCATATGGCACTAACATGTCAAAGATGTACTTTGGACCTAGGGCATGAAGAGACTTGTTCACAAGCAGAGCTGCTTTAAAGTCTATTCTTTGAGCTACAGGAAGCCAGTGCAGAGACCTGAGCACAGGACTCATGTGCTTGTACTTCCTGGTTCTGGTCAGGACTGGAGCAGCAGTGTTCTGGATGTACTGTTCCGTCTTAAGGCTCGTTTGGAGAGAGCCAGTGAGCAGGACGTTACAGTAGTCTAACCTACTGGAGACAAATGCATGGATAAGTCTCTCTAAGTCTGGCTTTGACAGTATACCTTTGATTTTTGCAATGTTTTTTAGATGGTAAAAAGTTGCAGGTGTTATTGATTTGATGTGGCTGTTAAAGTTCAAGTCTGAGTCCATTTCTAGCCTGATTTCAAGGTTTTAGAGAGAGAGACTGGAGGTGACTGCTGACACTTTCTCTATGTTTCTGTGGACCAAACACTATGACTTCAGACTTATCTGAGTTTAGCTGAAGAAAGTTGTTTTGCATCCACACACTGATCTGTTGGATGCAGTGGCAGAGTGAATCCACTGGTCCATATTCACCTGCTGCGAGTGAGACATAGATCTGAGTGTCATCTGCAGAGTTGTGATAGGACACATTGTTGCTGTGTATTAACTGGCCTAACGGCAGCATGTACAGATTGAACAACAGGGGTCCCAAGATTGACCCCTAGGACACCGCACAGCTCAGTGACATTTTATCTGAGACACATTTTCCAATTTCAACAAAAAACTCCCTGTTTTTCTAGATTGTCACCTTGATAAGAGCAGTCTCAGTGCTGTGGTGGGTCTAAAACCTGACTGGAAAACATCAAAGGAGTTGTTCATTCAGAGAAAGTTAATAAGCTGTTGGTAAACAACTTTTTTAAGGACTTTGCCTAAAAACGGCAGATTTAAGATTGGTCGGTAATTGTTCAATTTTGTGGCATCAAGACTGCTCTTCTTTAGGAGAATCTTGATAACCGCAGTTTTCAAAGCTCTTGGAAATGTTCCAGATTGAAGTGACATATTAACTATGCAAGCGAGTGTTGACAGCAAACTGTTGAGCACAGACTTTAGATATCCAGTGGGTAACACATGGAGGCAGCATGTAGATGATCTCTTGGATAGTTTTGTCAGTTACAGGTGCAAAGTGAGTCAGCTCAAAGTGTCTAGGTGATGCAGGGGTGTTATTTGCATTGGGGGATTGATGGCATTTTTAGTGGCCTGAACCTTGTCATTAAAGAATACTGCAAACTCATTGCACTTAGATATGGAAATAAGTTCTAACGGCAGCAAGGCTGGAGGGTTTTGTTATCTGTTTACTGTTGCAAACAGGACACGAGAGTTGTTACTGCAACTTCCAATAATATCAGAAACATACCTCTGCCTTGTTCTACATAAGCTGTGGTTGTACATGTGCATCTTTTCTCTGTAAATCTCATAATGAACCTGGAGCTTTGACTTGCGCCATTCCTGCTCGGCCCTCCGGCACTCCCTTTTCTGTGCCCTGACCATCATTTCTCCATGGCGTTTTCTGCTTATCTTTAACCATTTTAACCTTCATCGGGGCAATGGTGTCCAGAACATTCAAAACACTCGACGTCACAGGGTTCAACAAATTATCAACATTAGAACATGAGGCATTTTCAAAGTGAATCATTTCCATAAACAGTGGACCTGTTTCATCATTTATGTGTCTCTTTCGAACAACTGCAGGACCAGCCGCTGGTTTGGGAATAACAGACAGGTCAAAAAAGACACAGAAATGATGAGACAGAGCAACATCCACCACATTGACATTTGAAATATTTAGTCCTTTTGTGATGAGCAGGTCCAGAGTGTGTCTCTGTTGTGGGTGGGCTCGCTGACATGCTGATTCAGACCAAAGGTTTCAAGGACAAAACTGAGCTCTTTAGCGTTTCTGTCAAACACATTATCCACATGTACATTAAAATCATCTGTAATGACTAAACCATCAAAGTCTGTGCATACGACTGAAAGCATCTCAGTAAAATCATCAATAAAACTTTAACAGTGCTGGGGAGGTTTATATATAACTAAGTCGACTATGGAGGGTGATTGTTTTAGCTCCATTTTAAAGGAAACATACTCAAAAGATGAAAACACCCCAAATGACAATCTGTGAGTAATTAAATTGTCTCTAAAAAAATGCACACACACCTCCACCCTTTTTTGTTTCAAATTCAAATTTGAAGTTGGGTGGAGTTGATTCCACTAGAATTTCATTACCTGTGTTTTTGTCAAGCCATGTTTCGGTTAAAAACATAAAGTCAAGATTAAAAGAAGAAATAAATCATTAATTAAAAATGACTTGTTACATAAAGATCTGACATTGAGCACAGCAAGTTTCATTTTAGTTTCAGTAGGACTGGATGTTATCTTCTTACAGGGAATGAGAACTAAATTTCTCTGATTGGACAGTCTAACTGTCCTTCTGTTAATCAGTCTACGTGGTGTAACTGTAGATATAGCTCCATCACAGGGCCTCAGCATGATATTATCTTTATCACGACTGTAAGTCCTTGAACAGCAGAGGCCCTGTGTGTCCTAGCTCTTGGTGATAACAGCTCTGGGGGAGGGCAGGGAAGGGTGAGCAGGGGGGAGTTTGGGTGAGGGACCAGGTGAGGGCCGAGGAGGTGGAGCAGGGGGGAGTTTGGGTGAGGGACCAGGTGAGGGCCGAGGAGCTGGAGCAGGGGGGAGTTTGGGTGAGGGACCAGGTGGAAAGATTAGGGGGGATAGATGGGTACGGGGAAGAGTTCAGCATAGTTAATGTCAGAACTCTTGACTGCACTATATTGGGAGTGAGGGGAGTCATCTTAATTCCTGATCTGATGAGGCTTTCTAGATGGTTGGGAAGGGCCATGGATGAAGGTGAGGAGGAAAAGGAGAGTGAGGAGTCCCTAGAGGGAGTAGATGTAGCAAAGGGGACCCAGGGCTGGTCTGTGGGGAGGTGAGGTGATGTGGGTGCTGCTGGGGGACTGAAACCTCTGCTGGGGCTGTCACAGACAGGTTCAAGGCCTGTGACGAGGGCCCAGGGGGAAGTGACGCTGGAGATGGCCCTTTCACTTGGGAGGGTGGTGCTGCTGCTGACTTGTTCTCTGGGGAAGGTGGTGGTGCTGTTGAATCCCTTGCTGGGGAAGATGGTTGTGGAGCTGGTGATGGCTCCTTCTTTGGGGGAGGTGGTTGTGCTGCTGGTGGTGCCTCCTTTGCTGGGGGAGGTGGTTGTGGTATTTCTGGTGCTACTGGTGGTGCTGACACATTGGTCTGGTCTCTGGCTGGCGCAGCAGGAATGCTTCTCTCATTCTTCTTTTCTCTCACTGGCCCAGGACCCTGTCCAGGCCGGTGCCTCAGAGCGTGGAGGAGGTTATCCGTCAGCACTCTCACTCCACCTCTGCTCAGGTGTGGGCCATTTCCCTTGAACAGGTCCTCTCGTTTCCAGAACAGATCAAAGTTCTCAATGTAGTGCAGTCCTCTGATCGCGCTCGTGTTGAACAGCCATGTGTTCAGCTGAAACAGCCTTGTGAATTTGTTCATCTTCCTTCTGTCTATATTAGGAAGAGGTCCACTGATGAATGTCTGAACCTCCACTTTACCAAGCTCCTCGAATAATTAAATGAAATTCTTTTTCAAGATTTCAGTCTGATTCATTCCAGTGAGTTGTTTAATTCCTCGGTGTGTTGACAAAACTTTTGGGAGGAGTTTTGTAATCTCAGAAACAGTGTGACTGGGATATGAGCAAGTTTAGATTCCTCTGTGGCTCACATCTCTGATAGCACCGTCTCCTAGTAGCAGCGTATCTCTGATCTTGATGTTTGGCACAGATCGCATGTCTGCCAGCGCTCTTTTGCCAACTTCATTGCTCTTGTTTTGTGACAAAAATCCATTTTCTGTTTGTATATTAATATCAACATCAGTCTGTGACAGTGGTAAAAATCTGTTTGTAAGCTTTAGTTTGGGTGATGTAACTATATTAGCATTGTCTTTTATCACTTGTTGTGTTGGCTTGGCATTCTTGTCTTTACAAACTTTTGGAAAAGACCCCAAATCACTCAGGTTTAAGTTGAAAGTAGCAGTTTTTTCCCCCTCTTCTCTGAAAGTAACTGTGGGCTGCTTACCACTGGAAGTCACAGGCAGTGTCCAGTCCTTTTTCAGATTCTAAAGAAAATATCCGTGCTTGTAGCTCATTAATTTGTTGTTGATAGTTCCAACAGCGTTCGCAGAAAGAATTCCTTTGGTTTCTTCCCCCGAACATGTCGCTGGCTCGTCAAAAATTTTGCTAAAAAATTGTAAAAATGGTTTAAAGAAAGAAAGAAAATCATAACTAAACGAAACTCCCAGCACTGGAAGAGGTAAATGATTAAAAAGCAAAGTAAAAAAGGAAGCAGCAGGAGCAAGCAGGCTTGAAGGTGACCATGTAATTATGCATAATCTCTATGTGTCTCCACATACAGTGGGTCATCATATCTGTATCTGTGCTGAAGTTCCATGTGATTATTGTCCACTGCTGTGTGTCCACTGTGAATTTGAAGTGTGCATATCTGTTAGACCAATCACACTGTTCCTTATACCTTCAGACCCTCCTCCCCTCTCACTTTCCTCTTTATACCTCCAGACAACTCCCCTCTTCTCCCCTCACGCTTCCCTTTATACCTCCAGACTATGCTTTTCCTCCCACCCCACTCTCCCCTTTAGTCCTCCAGACCCTTCCGCCTTACGCACCCCTTTAGTCCTCCAGATGTGTGGCCCTACCCCTCCTCTCCCCTCACTCTCCCCTTTAATCTTCCTGATGAACAGTGTTCACATCTGGGTGTAGGTTTTACTCAGCATCAAGTGCTGGATTTTAAGTTTTATTGAGATACTACAATTTAAAATTCTCAATTACCTTTTTTTAATCCATTTGAGGCTTGGCTATACAGATGTGTGAGATAGAGCACATTCATACACAGGCATAGTGGGTGAAGTGTCTTGCCCAAGGATAAAAAGACAGTTCCATATTCACAGGTCTTTACAGCTCCTGAGGTGAAACTGACTGAAGCTCACACTGAGGGGGGCCTGTGAAAGTCTGTGTGCTCAGTTCTGTCACTGATGAGTTTAACAGGACTATGTGTCTGCACACCCCGCCCCAGGACCCCCCTAACTCCCTGAACCCCCGACACACACACACTCACACTGCTGTAGGACCTGCCTGAACTTCTCTGTTTGGAAAACTGAGACTCTGAAACTTAAGACACATTCCTGCATCGATCTCACCCAGAACAGCTCCGAGTATGATGTATGACACATGTTAGACCTGCATATTTATTCTGCACAATACTGTTGTTTTATAGCAAGCGTGATTTAGATCTGTCCAGGAAGCTCAGGGGCGGTGTAAAACTGTGAACCATAAAGCAGATGTGATGTTCTCTGACAAGTACTTTTTGTACAGAAGGACATCAGTCTGGTCTCCACTCCCTCTGTCGCGTCTCGTGCCAGAACCAAACACAAGCACCCAATCAGATTAGTTTATTTGAGTGACACATTTGAAACAATGCAGCTCATTGGTCACCCATAATTAACACATAAAATGACATCTGTTCTTCTCTCATTTATTCTGCAGAAATTCTCCATATTTTTCAGCCCCTTTGGGATCTTTGTTCTTTCTTTTTTCCTTGTAAGGAGCCATATTTTCTTTGATACGGTTGGGCCATGCGTGTTCCTGATGGGCCCGTCTGAACTATGGGAGATTCACCAGTGACCAGACTCACATCTTCACAAAGTAATAGAGGAGTGTGGAGTCTGGATACTTGGAAAAAATGGTTTGGTGTGTTTTAGTGGTTTGTGTCCCTCATTGGTCTGTCTCTTCTGTGATGTCAAGGTGCAAACATTTTAAACAAAATTTTCAATACTAAGGAATAGACTCGATACCCAGTACTGTTTCTGATACACCAATGATAATAAAAACACTCTTTCATTAGGCAATAGAATGTGATTTTCCACATTAAATGGATGTGCTTTCTTTTATATCCCCATGTGGCCTTATATCTGTGTAATCCCTCAGTGGTCCATGTAGGTTCCATAGTGGTCCATGGGTGTATACTAGTCTATGTGGTCTTATACTTGTTCTGATAGAACTCAACATCATCCTAAAGACATTCAGGAAAGGTTAATTTCTGGCCTGTGAATGAGACTTTTTTTTTAGCATCGATACCTGCGAACAATGTGTATCTAGTTTCAATACTAACTTCAGTGTCAGTTAGTATCGGATTTTCAGTCATTTTGACAGGCCTGCTGTGAACATGCAGGGGTGCTAATTCTGTGTATGTGCTGGTGGTAGTGTCAGTATGCTTTACCTGGATATTTGGATATTTTCAGAGAATTCTTTCTGAACGGAACGTTTCATTTGAATCCAAAAATTCCAAACTCTATTTCCCAGAAGATCTATTTCCCTGAATATTTCCTGTGAATAAAAGTGATTCCTGCAGCTGAGGTCTGTGTCTGTTTTCACTGGACTCAGATGCACCAAAGAATCTATAAATTACCATTTTATATCAATGTTTTTTATTGCCAGTGTAATCCTGAGGTACAGATTTAAACCTGAGTTATAGATGAAGTCTTGCCTGACAAATCCAGACTGTCTTTGTATGTTTTACACAAAAAGATAGTAGTCTGATCACTCCCTCTGAGCCGGAACGAAACATGATCGTCCAATGACATTTGTTAATTTCAGTGACACATGTGAAACCAAGAAGCTCAGGTCGTCTGAATCAGGGAGATGCACCAGTGACCAGACTCACATCTCTGCGAAGTATTGAAGTGTGTGCTGTGGATCCCAGGCAAAATGGAGTCATGTTTTTACTGAACATTTTCTTGTGGCTTTGGGGCTCGGAAGTGCTGCTGCTGTTATTAGCGTGCCTGGATCCAGACATTTGTGCAATACTTTATGAACATGAGTCTCGTCACCAGTGAATCTCCCAGAGTTCAGATGGGCTCGATTGACAGGTGGATTAGCCAATCATGGACACGCATCGTCTGTCTGTATCAAAACAAATATGGCTGTTTACAGTGGTGGAGGGTAATGAAGTAAAGTAGTAAGTACAAAATTTTAGGTATCTGTACTTTACTTTTAGGTATTTGTACTTTAAATTTTAAAGTGGAGACTTTTATGCTATGCTTTTTTCCTTTTTTTTACCTGTTACTTCAATACATTTTATCTGTACTTCCTACTCCACTACATTTTTGAACTGGGCTGAAAACTAAAAGTATTTTTTGTGATAGTTGAGACCTGCTGAAAAAGGCTGAGGAGTTTATTTTATACACATTTGTAGTTTGAGCAAAACAAAACTATAGAAATAAAAACAGTCACACAAAAAAATACTAATTTAAGTTTCTGTTGAACAAAATTCAACACAAATCTTTATCAAAATCACCCCCTCCTTTCAGATAGATATAAGGCAGTGTCCACCTGCAATCTGACCAGAACTGAAGAAGCGGCTTGGATGAGCAGTGAAACGTCTTCACTCCTACAACGATTTGCCCAGTTGTCAGATTTAAACTTTTTAAACAGGTACTTTAATATTTTTACTTAAGTAGATTTTTCACGTGACAATACTAGGAAAAAAGAAAGAACAAAAACCTCCCAGGACACTGAAAAACATGGAGGATTTTTGCAGAATCAGTGAGAGAAGAACTAAACTAAACTGTTCATCTGAGGGGAGGAGGAATGTCATTTTGTTTGTTAATGATGGGTGACCAATGAGCCGCTTTGTTTCACATATGTCACTGAAATCAGACTGATATCAACCTGTAGAAAAAATACCAAGAGATATCAGTCTGAATATGCCAGGCAAATATTTAAAGTGTATATGACAGTTTCTGATGATTCTCTCATTTCTCATTAATCTGGTGGATAAAACCTGTTTTAATGCAGTCTCCTGTCGCTGCTGCTCTTAACCTCAGTCTGATTTGAGCGACTGGACAGAGCAGGACTAAGACTAAAAGAAAGAATTTTGAAGTATTTTGGCCATATTAAACTGTACCAGATGTACTGGAGTGTTCGGTGAAGGTATGGCAGTTCACGGTAGTAGCAGCAGTAGCATTAGTCATAGTAGCAGTAGTATTAGTAGTAGTAGTAGTAGTAGTAGTAGTAGTAGTAGTAGTAGTAGTAGTAGTAGTGGTAACAGCAGTAGTAGAAGTAGTAATAGTGGTGGTAGTATTAATCATAGCAGCTGTAGTAGTAGCAGTAGTAGGAGGAGTAGCAGTAGGCAAGGCAAGTATTTGTGTAGCGCAATTGGTAAGTAATTCAAAGTGCTTTACACATTAAGAAGGACATTAAAATCACAACACAACAAATAAAAGCATAAATAACCATAAATAATCATAAAATGAACATTAAAAGAGAAGAGGCAGAATAAAACCCTTTCAGTCAAATGCACAGCTAAACAGAACTGTCTGGAGCCTGGATTTACATCTTCAAGAAGACTTTTCCAGGTTTTAGCTGCATAAAACAGAAACATGGAGGAGCTAACCATACAGAAACGGAAAAAAACAAAAGCTGTTTTCAATTTTCGTATAGTTAGCTCCTCCTTTCAGATAGATATAAGGCAGTGTCCACTAGCAATCTGACCGGAACTGAAGAAGTGTCTTGGATGAGCAGTGAAACGTCTTTGCTCCTACAACTTTTTGTCCAGTTGACAGATTTAACTTTGGCTTAGCAGGAGTAGTAATAGTATCAGCAGTAGTAGTAGTAGTAGTAGTAGTAGTAAATCAGAGTTGCGTAATCAGAGTTTTCTTGTCGAGTGAATAGTTCCCTGATGTTTTGGATCTGTTTCTGAGGCTATTTAAGGTCACCTCAAACTGACAAAACAACTCCATAGAATGCAGTTTAGTCAAGAGGGAAAAATACAACAACATAGTAAAAGTAGTGCGATTAACAAAAGCATTACTTAAATCCTGACTGTCTGTTCTGAATTACTTTACTAACAACTTTCCTAACAACTTCCTCCTCTTCAGTGTAAAATGCAGGTTTTTCAGGGATGTTTGCAGAGTTGCAAGTTTATTTGTAGAGTCCAGTATGTACAGACTAATTCTAAGTGCTTTAACAAACAACACTGCATATAAGGGTGACTATGGTGTCAACAGCATCGAAAAAATGGACCATGAGTCCGGAATAAAGATGGATTGAACTGAAATAGATCCTCATTGTTCGCAGGTATCGATACTAAAACAGCCCCATTGACAAAACAGAAATGAACCTTTCCTGAATAGATTTTAAAATGATCTTGAGCTGTATCAGAACAAGTATAAGACCACATAGACTAGTATACGCCCATGGACCATTATAGAACCTACATGGACCATTATAGAACCTACATGGACTCCTGAGGGATACACAGATATAACGCCACATAGGAATAGAATAGAAGTACTACCATGAAAAGTTGAAAATCACATTCTATTATCTAAAGAAAGAGTGTTTTTTATTAGCACTGTGGTATTGGAGTTGTCAGAGTATCGAGTCTATTCCTTAGTATCAAAATCGAGTTTGAAATTTTAGTATTGTGACACTAATAAATAAGTTTAATGCTATACTGTGGAACATTATACGTCAGAACATTAACAAGGAGATGGCAGGCCTCTTCATGAAAAGTTACATAGTACAAGTATTATCAGTGTGAAGTAAAAACTACAGACCTATCTTTGTACCAGACACCGTGATGAGATAATAAATACTGCTGTACTTAATGTTTGTACATAAATACTTGTTCTGTACACGCCCAGTACTGTGGCTGTTTACACTCTGTCATTACTATGAACATGAAGTACTCAAAGGGAGGGTAAAAATACTATTAATGTGTGTGAAATGGCTCTTGGTCCAAATTAAAACTTGTGGTGGACTGTATTGTAAGAATAGCCTGTATAAATAAGTGGACTAAGTGAGAGTGAAGTCATCCGCAGTGTTTAATGAAGCTCACCGAGGCTAGCAATTATAGCGGCTAATCTGGAGTCCAGTTCCATAAATCTCATAGGTTTGACATGTGCTGTTTCTCTCTTTCTCTCTCTATTTTCACTCTGTGGTGATGAAAGAAAAAAAAAATAGCGTGATCGTTCCTTCTTTTGCCTTTCTCCAAACATCTCTGTCTGTTTTCATTAGTACTATTTGCAGTAGTGTAAGTACTAATTAGTGAGGAATAGACTTAATAGTATGATGATTATTTGTGATTATTTATGTTTCGATTTGTGTGATTTTAATGCCTTTCCTATTCTGTAAAGCACTGTGCTGTACAAATAAACTTGCCTTGCGAATGTGATTTTCAGCGTTAATTGGTAGTACTTTCTTTTCTTTTCCCATGTGGCCTTATATAATCCCTCAGTGGTCCAGGTAGGTTCCATAGTGGTCCATGGGCGTATACTAGTCTATGTGTCTTATACTTGTTCCAATACAGCTCAAAGATATTCAGTAAAGGTTCATTTCTGTCCTGTGAATGGGACTGTTTTAGTATCGATACCTGCAAACAACGAGCATCTAGTTTTGATACTAGTTTTAGTATCGATTAGAATCTGATTTTCCATACTTTTGTCCAGTGACAGTAGTAGCAGTATGTTAGTGTAGTATTAGTACTGTAGTTGTAGTTATAGTAGTAGTACTTTTGCAGTATTGTGTGTTCTGGAGCTCCTCTGGTATGTGCTGTTTATTCAGGCTCTGATCATTACAACAGACGTCCCCTCTACAAACAACTTTCTCTCCCGTTCCTTTCCTCTCTCTTTTTCTCTCGCTCCCCCTCCTCCTCTCTTCCTCCTCTCTCCCTCTGTTTCTGCAGATGTTATGTAATATGTTTGTTCTTCGAAAGGTTCCTCCATCCGTCACATCTGCCACTGCACTTCAGCCAAAGCATCTGTCTATTCTCTCTACTCTCTTTCTCTTCTGAAGCACACTGGGCCCTGGTCTCTCTCTCTCTTCCTTCTCTCTCTCGTTCAGTCCTTTCTCTCTCTGCACACTTGACTCTGATCTCTCTCTCCCTTCCTTCTCTCTCTCATTCAGTCCTCTCTCTCTCTCTTTGCACACTGTACCCTGGTCTCTCTCTCTCCCTTCCTTCTCTCTCTCATTCAGTCTTCTCCCTCTTTCTCTCCCTCCCCCTCCTCTTCTCTTCCTCCTCTCTCTCTCTCTGTTTCTGCACCTGTCTATTCTCTCTACTCTCTTTCTCTTCTGAAGCACACTGGACTCTGGTCTCTCTCTCTCTTCAACTCTCTCTCATTAAGTTCCCTCTCTTTCTGCACATAGGACCCTAGTCTCTCTCTCTTCCTTCTCTCCCTTGTTAAGTTCCCTCTCTTTCTGCACATAGGACCCTAGTCTCTCTCTCTTCCTTCTCTACCTCGTTAAGTTTCCTCTCTTTCTGCACATTGGACCCTAGTCTCTCTCTCCTCCTTCTCTCTCTCTTGTTCAGTCCTCTCTCTCTTTCTCTGCACACTGGACCCTGGTCTCTCTCTTTCTTCCTTTTCTCACTTGTTCAGTCCTCTTTCTCTTCTCTCTCTCTCTCTCTCTCTCTCTGCACACTGGACCCTGGTCTCTCTTCTTTTTCTCTCTTGTTCAGTCTTCTTTCTCCCTTTCTGTGCACACTGGACCCTGGTCTCTCTCTCTTCCTTCTCTCTCTTATTCAGTCCTCTCTCTCTCTCTCTCTCTGTACACTGGACCCTGGTCTCTCTCTCTTCCTTCTCTCTCTCTTATTCAGTCCTCTCTCTCTCTTTCTCTCTCCGTACACTGGACCCTGATCTCTTGCTTTTCCTTCTTTCTCTTGTTCAGTCCTCTCTCTCCTTCTGCAAAAATGAATGACAGGGGGCGCTCAATGGGGAGCTGTGCACACGAGCTGCAGGTCTGGATCACTTTACTGCTCCAGCCTCTAACTGGACACAAAACTCTTAAGAGAAATGAAAGTCTGGAATTCCTCCTCTGAACAATAAACTCTGCAACTATCAAAACATAAAAAATAAAAAAAAAACTCCCACTGTCCTACACACAGCTCCACAGCTCCAACTGTTACATCACATCTGGACATTCCTCTCCTCTTTCAACACTTCTCTCCTTCCCTCTCCCTCGTCTGTATTTCTCTCTCCCTTTCTCTCTTTCTACCTGTCTCTCTCTTCTCTCTCTCTCTCTCTCTCTCTTCTTTCTCTCTGGCTTCCTCCCCCTCTCTCTCACTTTCTCTCCCCTCTCTCCTCTGCTTCTCTCTTCTCTTTCTCCTCCCTCTCTTTTGTCACTCTTGTGTACATTGTGTTTTTCCTCAGATTTCCAAACATGTTCTGGAGTCTTGGGAGTTTGAGTTCTGCGTGTCGGAGGAGCTCAAGGAGCAAATGGAGATCAGGAAAAGACCATACTCTTGACTTATGTTTATGATGGACAGACTGCACAAGGAACAATTTGAGAAAAATACCAAATTCTGATTTTTCTGACAAACACTGTGATCAGATTTGTGAGTTCTGTTTTAATAATGTGGTTCTGTTTAAACACGTCCAGATGAAATGACACACAGGGAGGACATTTAACACACGGGGAGGGCATCTGACACGGGGGAATTTCAGAACTTGTTTGTCCAGATCTTGACTACAGGGTTAGCAGCTTTTATGCAGAATAAGACCACATGGAGACACAGGGAGGGCATCTGACACACAAGGACATGATCTAAACTACAGAGTTAGCAGTTTTTATGCAGAATAAAACGGGAGATTTTGTTGTTTCTGGAGGGAATGATGGATTGGCAGTGTTTTGATCCTCTGGGCTCCTGTAGAAAGTCTGCAAAGGTCAGAGGTCACAGGTGTTAAACATCCATGTGCGTTTGAGTTGTGTTTTTGGGGTTAGATTTTTATGTTTTTGTAGATGCGTAACTGACCTATGACCTCTCCTCGCTCGCCTGCCTCACCTGAACTCTCTCTCTCATACCTCTGTCTTGCTCTGAGTTCTGTCGTTCTTTAAAACATTTCTCTAATCACATCTAATTTGGTTCAGTTTGTCCTTTTACTCATCTCCACAGCTCTCACTCTCTATGTTCTTCTCACAGACAGAGGCAGTGGAGGCACAGGGGGAGTGTCCTGCCCAAGGACACACAGGCAGCCAGTGTGTGGGTAGTTTTATGACATCAGCGTAACTCCACGCGCTGAGGGCTTCCTGTTTCAGAGGAAAAGTCCAGTCATCCTGATAAGTGCTGCTGCAGACACACGTGGGCGCTCACATGCACACACTCACACACACCAGTCAGCCTTATAAGCGCTGCTGCAGACACACGTGCGCGCTTACACACACACACACACACACACACACACACACACACACACAGGTTTACACGTGCACAGAATTCCCTCACACACATCAGCCAGTCAGTGTTTACACAAGCACACACAGGTTTAGACAGTCACAGATTCACATGCTCAGAGCCTGATAAGTGCTGCTCCAGAAGTGGTACATGCACACTCACACTCACATGCAGAGGCTCACGTGCACAGATACACATACACACTCACACTGGAGCAGGGAGCGCATGGTAAAGACATTACTCTCAACATGATCTGAGAAATCCCCAATAAACCCCAAATAGGAAGGAGGAGGAAGAAAGAGGAAAAGGGGGAGGGGAAGGGAGGGTGAAAGAGGGAGGAGGTGATGAAGAGGAGAGAAGTGAAAGAGGAGGATAAGTGTCAAGTGTCTTGCTCAAGGACACACCGCAGTGAAAGTAATTGGACTGCAGCCTACTTAATGCTACTCTGGGGTTATCACTGTCCCTTTCAGGGTTGTGGGTTTGATTTTTGGCAGTTTGCTGAATCTTGCCGGCCCTAGCCGGCCCTAGCTTTCAGGGGGCCCTAAGCTGAATTTGTCTCTGGGGCCTCCAGCAGCAGATTCCTCCTGGCTCAGCTATTGGTGATTCACATTAGACAACATTATGACTCTGCTGTCATCACCTTGACCAGTTGTTTTTGTATTTATGTGACCAACACCAGACTGAAAACATCTGGAATGTAAGCAAACACTGCCAAAAACTTTTTTAGACTTTTTTTTTTCATCTGAAAACTCAAGAAAAAAATACTAAGTTGATATAATGGTGCTGTTTAGAAGTTAGATTTTCAACAAAAGGGTGAGTGTGACCTAAAACTGAAAAACTGTTGGCTAATGCTAGGTAGCTTGTGACTGTGATGTTATTTGAGCGGGACTTGTTGAACAGCACACATTAGCTGATCTGTTGTAGTTGTAGTCAGTTTTTTATGGTCAGATTGTGTTAAAACAAACCTCAGATTAAAGCATGACTTGAATAACAGAGATTCAGACAGAGGAGTGCCTCCATTTAGCTTCACACCCTCCAGAAAAGTCAAAGTTTAATATTATTTTATCCCACAGAGTTTGATCTGATATTTGAAGTACTTTTACAGCTGTTTAGAGTTACATCCTCAGGACTCTCCAAATATACTTCTCCAGTCTGGAATTATTACTCATGAACAATCCACTCATCTATGACATCACCCCTCACCTCCTACTCCTCACCCTCTCCCCCTCACCCCCTCCTTACCTGTCTCATGCGCTACACCCACATATGCAGAACACGTACACATCTCCTTCGTCTCTGTCTCCGGTCTCCAGTCTGAAATTATTACTCATGAAAACTCCACTCATCTATGACCCCCACAGACACACAGAGCATGTGTACATCTACATCATCCTAACTTGTGTCACCCCTTCCTTCCTCCTCACTTCACCTTTACCTGTCTCACCCCTTGCACTCAAATATGTTGACATGGGGAACACATGCCTACCCACCCTCCCTCCTCACCTCCCTCACCACTCACCCACTTCCTCCTCACCTGTCTCACCCCATCCTCACCTGTCTCACCCCTGCACACACCGAGCACGTGCACATCAATCCCATCCTAACCTGTTTCACCCCACCCTCCCTCTTCACCTATCTCAAACATGCTCACACAGAGAGAACACGTGCCCACACCTTTTCTCACCCATCTCACCCACTTCCCCCTCTCCACTCAAACACGCTCGTGCAGAGAACACATACCGCCCCACCCCACTACCAGACTCCTCTCCCATATATACATGTGCTCAGACCAAATATTTCCCGTTAGTCGTAAACAGACGTTTCATTCAGATGTAGAGAGTTTGGAAATCCACCGCAGAAAAACATGAATCAGGACTCAGTCTGAGGAAACGTGACTGACGACTGGAATGTTCTGACTGTAAACCCAGACTGACCCGACTCACTGAGACCCAGGCGGGATATGCACCAAGCAGCAACAACAGCAACAACAGCAGCAGGAATAACAATCGTAACAATAACAGTGACAACAAAAGCAACAGGATTAAACAAACGCTTCAACCACAACAGCTTCATTAACCACAATTGCAATAAGAACAATGGAAACAATAACAGAAACAACAACAGTTACGATAACACCAACAACAGCAGCAGCAACATGTGTGATGTGAAGCTATGGATAACTGCACATCACACTAGCAAGAGCTGATTTTTTTATTTTTTATTTTTTCATTTGTATCAAAATGACTACCTGACGCTGCCGAATCCTAGTATCACGGTTAAAAAATATAACTGAAGTGTGTACATTACAGTGGGTGTGTACCGGTGGAGGTGAAAACAGGGGTAGATTGGCAAAATGGCACCTTGAAAATAAGCCATTCAAGATTACTCAAACATGAATCACTCCATGTTTTTCTGATCTGTTTCCATTAGAATCAGATGTTAACTCCTCTGTGACCTCAGACGACCTCAGAGTCTGCTCGTATCTGCTCTTGTCAGCTCCTGTGCTCCTGTCTGGTCCTGTCTGCTCCTCTAGCTCTGCTCCTCTGCATCAAGTATTTATCACTGACTATTTTCCTCCTTAGTCTTCCCTCTTAATCAAGTGTAATATACAGTATTTATCTTTAACAGTGGTCTGCCTCACTGCTGCGGGCCTGTTTGAATGATGGAGTTACTCAACGCGTTTTCTCAAATGCACTTTTAGCTGTTTGTACTTGAACCCCCCCATGAGCCCTGCACAAGAATCCCAAAGTGTGTGTGTATACAAATGGCAAATGCATTTCTTTAATGTTGAGTCTTGGTTCAATCCTGGTTTAGTCCTGGTTTAGTCCCTGTCTAGACCTGGTTTAGTCTCATGTGTGCAGTCTTTGTCTTCATGCACGTGTTCAGGTGGTTGTTTTTCTAGTGACTCAATCCAGTCTCCTGACCGTCTCTGACCCCCTGACCACATCACACCCCCTGCTCCTGCCTGTCCCTGCCTGTTCCTGCCTTCTTCTGCCTGCTTCTGCCTGCTCCTGTCTCCTCCTGTATGCCAACATCTTCACAGAGTTTTGGATGCTCCCTGATGTCATGTTCCTCTGTCGCATGGAAAAGTCCTGCTCATCTCCTCTGTCTCTCTCTCTGTGAAGAGTACACAGCTGTGGAGAGTCACGATAATCACTGTTATTGACTTATTGTTCTGTATAGGAATGCTGGAACTATATATTTTGGGGCTTAGTATTTATCGTGTGTACAATTTCTTTTTAGTGTAAAGATTTTTGACATTTTGATGTGATAAGGTCACAGTTTAATTTAAAATGTTGGTTTTAACCCACTCTACAAGATCCTGGGCTTTTATGTCACTATTTTATCCCTAAATCAAGATATGGACATTAATAACTGACCAACCAGGCACCTTCTTTTCCCAAAAGGACCATAGGGCAGAGCCTATATTAAACTGTGCTTATGATGAATATGATGATGAAGATGATGATGATGAGAGTTTCCTCCTGATCTCACACATTCCTTCAGAGTGACGCGACTCAGGAAACCACCTCTGGACCAACCGCAAAAAGAGAGAGAAAGCGGGAGAAGCAGGGAAAGGGACAGAGAGAGAGAGAGAATGGGGGGGCAGAGGAAAGAGGTTGTAAAAGAGGGGGAACCAGGGAGAGGGTGGAGAGAAAGAGAGAGAGATGAGCAACATGATCCGGGGAAACCACGGAAACCACCTCTGAGGGGGATGGGACTGAGTGGGAGAGAAGGAAGAGCGAAGGAGCAGACAGAGGAGAAAAAAGTACTCAAAAGAATCAGTTTTAATTCCAAACAAATGACTTTTGCTTCTGTTTGGATCCTGCTCCAAGACAGGAAGAGAAATAGGGGGTAAAAGAGATAGAGAAGGAAGGGGTAAAAAAGAAAGAGGAGAGGGGTAAAAGAGATGGGGGAGAGAGGGGGGTAAAAGAGAAAAAGAAGAGAGGGCACTGTAAAAAGAGAGAGAGGGCATTGTGAAAGAGAGAGAGAGAGAGGTGAGGTCACCAAACTCATGTTCAAAAAAACTCACATTCTGCCAAAATCACGATGCACCAAAACTCATGCTCAACCAACTCACGTTCGACCAAATTCACATCCTACCAAACTCACATTCTGCCAAACTCACGATGCACCAAAACTCATGCTACCAACTCACGTTCGACCAAATTCACATCCTAGCAAACTCACGTTCTACCAAACTCACGTTCTACCACACTCAGAGTGTACCAAAACTCACACTCTACCAACTCACGTTCAACCAAACTCACATTCTACAAAACTCACTGTGTACCAAATCTCACGTTGTGCCAAACTCATGTTCTACCAAACTCATGTTCTACCAAACTCATGTTCTTTCAAACTCACTGTGTACCAAACTCATGTTCTACCAAACTCATGTTCTACCAAACTCACGTTCTACCAAACTCATGTTCTACCAAACTCACGTTCTACCAAACTCACGTTCTACCAAACTCACGTTCTACCAAACGCACATTCTACGAAACTCGTGTTCTACCAAACTCACGTTCTGCCAAACTCACGTTCTACCAAACTCGTGTTCTACCAAACTCACGTTCTGCCAAACTCACGTTCTACCAAATTTGTGTTCTACCAAACTCGTGTTCTACCAAACTCACGTTCTACCAAACTCGTGTTCTACCAAACTCACGTTCTGCCAAACTCACGTTCTACTAAACTTGTGTTCTACCAAACTCGTGTTCTACCAAACTCACGTTCTACCAAACTCGTGTTCAACCAAACTCGTGTTCAACCAAACTCGTGTTCTACCAAACTCGTGTTCTACCAAACTCACGTTCTACCAAACTCACGTTCTGCCAAACTCACGTTCTACCAAACTTGTGTTCTACCAAACTCGTGTTCTACCAAACTCACGTTCTATCAAACTCACGTTCTTCCAAACTCATGTCCTACCAAACTCACATTCTACCAAACTCATGTTCTACCAAACTCATGTTCTACCAAACTCATGTGAACTAATCTGGGAAAAAATATTTTTCATTTGAGGTAATACATTCTTCCTTTAAAGTAATAGCTGTAAAATAAAAAGAATCATTCTCAGTGGCTGTGTCCATATGGTGCATTAGGACACAACAGTTTAATTCTGCATTTAATTCTCCATTTAAAAACTTTATTCAGTGACTTTTCTCACTCTGTTTTACTATGTTTTATTATTTTACATCAAAATTTTGCTCTTGTTCCACTTACAAGATGGAAGCTGCATTTGCCATGGCAACAGAACCCACAGTCAAGGCCTTATGATATAACACTGACAGAGATATGTAATAGTTTAGAGAGCTTTTGCCAGGCCTCCCTTATAGTGAAATAGTGAGTTTACACTATTACTACTACTCCTTCTTTGCTTAATGTGTTGTCTTTCTTGTTTTCAGGGAGTAAACGTGCAGGTGGAGGATGTGCGGATCAGGGCCACATACTCTCACAGGAAGAGGATCCCTATAACCGAGGGCTTCCTGGAAGTGAAAGATGCTGGGAAATGGAGGCAGATCTGTGACGTGGACTGGACTACGAGAAACAGCCGCGTCATCTGTGGCATGTATGGCTTTCCTACAGAGAAACGCTACAACCCAAAACCATACAAGTGAGTACTACTACTGCAAATACTACTACTACTACTGCAAGCACTACTAGTACTTGTACTACTGCACTACTGCTTGTACTGCTACCACTGCTACTGCTGACTACTCTCTTGTACTACAGGTTACTACTACTACTTCTTTACTTAAGTACAAACTTTTCAGGTTCCTTGCTTTTGATCTTATCTTCTCTCTCTCCTCCTCTTTTAGACCATACTTTTGTTTTGACCCTTTCTTCTCTGCAGTTTATCCTTAAGATTTGACCTCCCCCTCTTTCTCTCCTCTTTTCAGGTTGTCCTTTAGTTCTCTGACCTCCTTGCTCTCTCTCTTTCTCTCCCCCTCCTTCACTTTTGTTCTCTTCCTCTTTTCAGGTTATTATTCTATTATTCTTATCCTCTCTCCTTTTCAGTCCTTTAGTTTTGACCTTCTCTCTTGTTTTCAGGTTATCCTCTCTTTCTTTCTTCTTTTCAGGTTCTTCTGTTGTTCTTATCTT
This sequence comes from Periophthalmus modestus, assembly GCA_019594935.1. Taxonomy (NCBI): domain Eukaryota; kingdom Metazoa; phylum Chordata; class Actinopteri; order Gobiiformes; family Gobiidae; genus Periophthalmus; species Periophthalmus modestus. The sequence goes on along the minus strand of JAIEZT010000013.1, from coordinate 116,526 downwards.
CTCTCTCTCCTCCTCTTCACAGGTTATTCTATTGTCCTTATCCCCTCCCCAGTTTGTCCTTAAGATTTGACCTCCCCCTCCCTCTCTCCTCTTTTCAGGTCCTTTCGTTCTCTCTCTGTCTCTCTCTCTCTCTCTCTCTCTCTCTCTCTCTCTTTCTCTCACTTTTTTGTACTCCTCTTATAAGGTTCTTCTGTTGTTCTTATCCTCTCTCCTTTTCAGTCCGTTAGTTTTGACCTTCTCTCTCTTCTTTTTAGGTTATTCTATCTTCTTTTCAGGTTATTTTATCATTCTTATAGTCTCTCTCTCTCAATCTTATGTTTTTTTTTTTTTTTTTTTTTTTTTTTTTTTTTTTTTTTTTCAGGCTATTCTGTCATTCTTATCTTCTCTCCTCTTCTTCACAGGTTATGCTATCGTTCTCATCCCGTCTTTCCCCTCCTCTATGCAGGTTGTTGGCATCCCGTCGTAAGAAAAACTTCTGGACTCACTCGGTGAACTGCTCGGGGAATGAGGCCGGTCTGTCTGAGTGTAAACTGGGCCGGGACGTTCCTCTGAGGGGGAACCAGACCTGCTCCGGGGGGGGGCCTGTGGTGGTCAGCTGTGCACCAGGACGAGCCTTTGCCCCCAGTGTGAGCGCCGGCTTCAGGAAGGCCTACAGGGTGGAGGTAAGAATTGATACTCCGCAGTGACATCACGCTGGGAGTGTTCTACATGTATGTCTATGGCAGAATGTTCATCAGTTACCATGGAGACACAATGCACACATTAGCAAACACTGCACATTGTCAAGAGTCTGTTATCAACATGGATCTGTTTAGGAGTTTGATTTTCAATAAAAAGGTAACTGAAAAACTGTTGGCTAACTGTTTGCTAGCTTGTTTGAGGAACAGTTTTTTATAGTCAGATTGTGTTAAAACAAAGCTTAGATTAAAGTCTAACTCAAGTAACAGAGCTTTAGACAGATCAGTGCCTCAGTTAGCATTCCTGTATCAATATACAGGAAGATACAAGAATATGCACTACAGAGATTGAGATGAGAACCCTCGTTTGAAGATAGTGAGGCACAGATCTTTGAACAGGAATAGGGGCTTGCACATCATTTATCACCTGTTTACCTATTTATTCAGAACACAGTATTCTGATTGGACCGTGTACCGGAATATGTTACAAAATACATTTTAATTTGGGTATTCAGTATTCTGTAACTATATACATTTTCAAAATATTCTTCCCATCACTGAATACTCCACAGCCCCCACAGTCACATGACTGTTTGATATTCAGTCCTCTGTGTTCTCTTTCTGTGGATCACAGTGAACCCTGTTTGTAATGGGTTTATAAGTTTGTAGTTCACACAAAGGGGTTATTCCATCATGTTTTTGTGGGTGAAGCTGCAGTGAGCCGAGGCGAGGGGAAAAGTCTGGAGAGCATTCTAAATCTTTCTGTGGTGATTATCTGTGGATCAGTGACAGGATTTTTCCAACTCTTAAAGTTTATGACGTCTCGACTTGTGTCTCATGTAAAAACCTGATTCATGTCAAGAACACGGATATGAACACAAGAACATGGACATGAACACAGAAATGAACACAGACATGAGCACAGACAGGAACACATGATCATGGATATGAAGTCAGTACAATAAACATATGAACATGGACAGGAACACAGACATGAACACTGACATGAACATGGACACGGACATGAACATATGAACACAGAATTGAACACAGACATGAGCACGGACATGAACACAGACATGAACACATGAACATAGACATGAACACATAACCCAGGGCATGATCAGGGCTTTATTAATGTTATTATGGGCCAAATGCAACCCTGTGGAGGTGACACACAGAGAGACAGGAGACTGAAGTAGAGAACACATGAGAGAGAGGAGGAGGGCAGAGAAGAGACGAGGAGACAAACAGAGCGATATGAGACTGAAGGAGAGCACAGATCTGTGAGAGGAGGAGGAGAGAGCAAAGGGGGAGAGGAGAGATGGAGAGGGAAAGAAGAAAAGACCTGAGAGAAAAACAGGCTTAAACGTCATCATCTGGAAAAGCTCAAACTGATAAACATCAAAATCTGCCACATGGACTGATACACGCACATGGAAAATTGACTTGGTTCAAGCCTGGTTTAGTCCTGGTGTAGACCTGTTTTAGTCATGGTTCAGACCTGGCTCAGTCCTGGCTTAGTCCTGGTTCAGTGCTGGTTTAGACCTGTTTCTATTTCTCTTTCTCTGCAGCAGCCCCTGGTCCGTCTGAGGGGCGGGGCCATGATTGGTGAGGGGCGTGTGGAGGTGCTGAGGAGTGGCGAGTGGGGGACTGTGTGCGACGACCAATGGGACCTCCGAGCCGCCACCGTCGTGTGCAGAGAGCTGGGTTTCGGGAGCGCCAAGGAGGCTCTGACAGGAGCACGGATGGGACAGGGTAAGGAACAGCTGCAGGGAGAGAGGAGAGGGAGCGCCTGCAGGGGGGGAGGGACTGAACATCTGCAGGAGGAGAGGGGAGGACAGCCAAGGAGGCCCTGACAGGACCACAGATGGGACAAAGTAAGGAGTGCGTGCAGGGAGAGGGGTGGACATCCTGACAGGAGGACATATTGGACAAGTACTGAACAGCAGCTGGGAGGAGCGCCTGCAGGGAGAGGGGAGGGTGGAGGCTCTGACAGGAGCACACATGGGCCAAGTACTGAACACCTGCAGGGAGGGAGAGCCTGCGGGGAGGAGATATGCATGGGGCGGGATACTGACCGTCTGCAGAACTGGACACACATTCGTATTCACAGTATTTTTTCCTTCATTATTACTACTTCTTACATTTTATCTACACAGAAGACATCAAAAATGTAAAGTAAGGTATAAGGAATTATGCAGCAAAGAAACGCTTCTCTGTGAACACTTTTTACTTCCTGGAGCAGATTTTCCCACACAAAAATTGTTTCAGATTTTTAGATTTTCTTCTGACAAATCTCTGCAGGTGAAGTCTCAAAGTGAAAACAGATCTCCCTCTCTTCACACACTCATGCATACACACACACACACACACAAATGCGCACACTCACACAAACACACATGAACGCACACACATGGGCACACACACACGCGTTTTATCCCCATTAGGAAAGCAGGTCCCCAAGACATGACGTATACAAGAGAAAGACCTACCCACATACAGGGGCATACAGGTGTACAGCAGAGGAGTGTGAACAGAGGTGAAGAGAGGAGAGGAGAGGAGGAGAAGGCGGAGAAGAGGAGATGAGGAGAAGGGAGAAGAGCAGAGGAGAGGTGAAGGAGAGAGAAGAGCAGAGGAGACCAGAGGAGAGGAGGTGGAGGGGAGAGAGGAGGAGGAGTGGAAGAGAGAAGAGCAGAGGAGAGGAGGTGAAGAGGAGAGAGGAAGAGGAGTGGAAGAGAGGAGAAGGAAAGAGGAGAGTAGAGCAGTGGAAGAGGAGGAGGAGGAGGAGGAAGAGAGGGTATGTGTTTCTTCTTTTAAAACTCTAAAGATGTTTTAGATTAAATAGGACAAAAACAAGCTTCACCAGCTGAGAACATGAGAAACTACAGCTCCTCCTCCTGACCCGATCTAACCCCAAGAACTGGTCCAGACCTGGTTCTGTCCTGGTCTACTTTAAATCCTGGTCTAAAGTCTTGGTCTAGTCCTGGTCTTTGAAGTTTGGGTCTCAGTTCTGGTCCAGACCTGGTCCTGTTTGGGTCTAAGTCCTAGTTTAGAACTGGTCCTGTTTTGGGTCTAAGTCTTGATTTAGAAGTGGTTTTGTTTGGGTCTACGGTCTGGCTCAGACCTGGTCGTGTCCTGGTCTCAGTCTGGGTCTACCCCTGGTCCTGCCCTGGTCTTAGCCCTGGTCTAGACCTGGAGTCAGCAGAGTCTGGGGAAACATCCTGAGGAGGATTTAAATGTTCTCATTCTGTGAAATTTAAAACTCTCAAGTTTGATCAGATTCAGATGTTCAGACCTGGACTTAAACAGGGACTAAATGAGAACCGAAGTCTAAATCAGATTTAAACCAGGACTAAACCAGGACTCAACCAGGACTGAATCAGGACTAAACCAGGACTGAACCAGGTCTGAACCAGGACTAAACAAAGCCTAACCCAGGACTAAACTAGGACTAAACCAGGATTAATCCAGGACTAAACCGAGACTGAACTAGGACTAAGCCAGGACTAGACCAGGACTAGAACAGGACTTTTGGTTTGATTTTAGCGTGTTGTTTTTACAGAAATCTGACTTCCGGCTCCTCAGTCACACAGGAAGTCCCGCCCTCTGATCCTCTAAATATGTTCGTGATGGTTTTAGGAGGAAGTGCGTGATATTTACAAAAACACGTGTTAATCTCACATTACACTGGAGGAACAAAGCCAGCACCATTTTCCTTCACCTCTGACCCCTTTCACCTCTGACCTCGGCACCACAACACAAAGAGAGCGTAAACAAAGAGCTGAAGGTTTTGTCAAACTCTGAAACTTGAAAGTTTAAAACTCTCAAGTTTGATCAGATTCAGATGTTCAGACCTGGACTTAAACAGGGACTAAACGAGAACCGAACTAAGTCTAAACCAGATTTAAACTAGGACTAAACTAGGACTAAACCAGGACTAAACCAGGACTCAACCAGGACTGAATCAGGACTAAACCAAGACTGAACCAGGATTGAAGCAGGGCTAAAGCAGGACTACACCAGGTCTAAACCAGTAGTTCTTGGCTGTGGCAGATCAGTAGACCGTGAAATTTGAGAGGCAGATGGAGCGCTTTACAAATGAGGCATTATTATTATTAATTAAATGTGTTTACGAGTTCACAGGAATTCAGATCTGGACCAGAAATGCAAAAGTCCAGCTCCAAAAACAGATCTTCCTGGTGGTTTAGGTTTGGTTTAGACCTGATTTAGACCTGGTTCAGTTCTGGCTCAATCCTAGTTCAGTTCTGGTTTAATCTTAAATAGGTCTTGGTTTGGACCTCGTTCTGTCCTAGTTTAGTTCTGATTAAGTTCTTGTTTAGTCCTGGTTTAGTCCTGTTTTGTCCTGGTTCAATTCTGGTTTACACCTAGTTTAGTCCTAGTTTAGTCTTAGTTTAGTCCCAGTTTAGTCCTGGTTTGGAACTAGTTTAGATCTGGTTCAGTCTTGGTTTGGACTGGTTCAGTTCTAATTTAGTCCTGGTTTAGACCATGGCTTAGTCCTGGTTTGGACCTGGTTTAGTCTTGGGTTATTCCTGGTTTAGACCTGGTTCAGTCCTGGTTTAGTCCTGGTTTAGAGCATAGTGTAGTCTTAGTTTAGTCGAGATTTGGACCTGGTTCAGTCCTGGTTTAATTCTACTTTAGTCCTGGTTTGGACCTGGTACAGTCCTGGTTTAGACCATGGCTTAGTCCTCGTTTAGTCCTGGTTTGGAACTGGTTCAGTTTTGGAATAGTCTTGGTTTAGTCCTGGTTTAGACCTGGTTCAGTACTGGTTTAGTCCTGGTTTGGTCGTTGTTTGGACCTGGTTCACTCCTGGTTTAGTCTTGGTTTAGTCGTGGTTCATCCTGGTTTAGTCCTGAAAACTACAGTGGTCCCTCGTTTATCGCTGGGGTTACGTTCTAAAAATAACCCGCAATAGGCGAAATCCACAAAGTAGTCAGCTTTATTTTTTTTTTTAACAATTATTATATATGTTTTAAGGCTGTAAAACCCCTCACCACACACGTTATACACTTTTCTCAGACAGGTATTAACATTTTCTCACATTTCTCTCTTGTTTAAATACTCTCAAAGTTCAAACCTTGGTATATTATATCCCCCCTTCCTCGATGATCGCTTTAAATGTGTTGTTCACAACCCTCTGCTCCAGCGGTATCCACAGAAACACTTTAAAGTCCAATGCGTTTCTGAAATTTGTCAGTGCAGAACAGAAGTTTCATCAACATTGTGGTTTTGTTGGGGGCAAAAACTTTCAAACATACAGTGCTTCGGATTCACGGTGCTAGCGATAGAACATTGATGTAAATTTGGCTAAACACATTCTGTACTGTAGAGAAGACACGGCACGGAGGAGAGTGAGTGACAATGGTCTACAGTTCTTTAGCCAATCACGATGCAGAATACAATGTGTGTTCATATGCTGTAAAAAAGTATGCAAAATTGCACACACACAAAAAAATCAGCAAAACAGTGCAACTGTGAAAGGCGAACTGGGACCACTGTACTTGTGAAAAACACATGCTTCCTCCCTTATGTAATGTTGTTAGTTTTTTGTAAAGTTTTGGTCTGTATCTGGTTGTACTCATTCTTGTAGGACCAGACTAAACCAGACCATGCCAAAGCAGGCTAAACCAGACCGACCCAAACCAAACTACGCCAGACAAACCAAACCAGACCTAACCAAACAAAACCAGACCAGAACAGATATTTTAAATTCCCTGTGAGCCTGCTTCACCTTGGACACAGTTTTTACTGCCTTCTCTCACCGTCATTTTACAAACTCACTTTTTCCAACACAATAAGAATTAAAATTGTGTTGTAAAAGGACTGTACTGTTTAGCCCTGGTTTAGTCTTGGTTTAGTTCTGATTTAGTCCTGGTTCAGTCCTGGTTTGGTCCTGGTTCAGTCCTGGTTTGATCCCGGTTCAGTCCTGTTTTTGTCCTGTTTCAGTCTTGACTTAGTCCTGGAGTAGTCCTGGTTTAGACCTGGTCTAATCCTGGTTTAAACCTGGTTTAGAGCTGGCCTAAACCTGATTTACTCCTGGTTTAGTCCTGGTTTAGTCCTGGTTTACTCCTGAATTAGCCCTGGTTTAGTTCTGGTTTAGTCTCGGTTCAGTCCTGGTTTGGTCCTGGTTCAGTCCTGGTTTGTCCTGGTTCAGTCCTGGTTTGATCCCGGTTCAGTCCTGTTTTTGTCCTGTTTCAGTCTTGACTTAGTCCTGGAGTAGTCCTGGTTTAGACCTGGTCTAATCCTGGTTTAAACCTGGTTTAGAGCTGGCCTAAACCTGATTTACTCCTGGTTTAGTCCTGGTTTAGTCCTGGTTTACTCCTGAATTAGCCCTGGTTTAGTTCTGGTTTAGTCCTGGTTTAGTCCTGGTTTAGTCCTGGTTTACTCCTGAATTAGCCCTGGTTTAGTTCTGGTTTAGTCTCGGTTCAGTCCTGGTTTGGTCCTGTTTCAGTTTTATTTCAGTCCTAACTTCTGGATTAGTCCTGATTTAGACTTGGTCTGGTTTAGTCCTTATTTAGACCTGGTCTAATCCTTGTTTAAACCTGGTTTAGACCTGATTTAAACCTAATTTACTCCTGGTTTAGTCCTTGTATAGTCCTGGTCTCATCCTGGTTTAATGCTGGTTTAGTCCTGGTTCAGTCTTGGTTTAGTCCTGGTTCAGTCCTGTTTTAGTCCTGTTTCAGCCATGTTTCAGTCCTGACTTAGTTTAATTTAATTTATTTTATTTTATTATTTTTTTGATTGATTGATTGGAACAAAGCATGTTAATGAACAGACATGACAGATATGAATGTAAACACACCGGATTATTGCCAAAGGCTAATTTTCATCCATTGTCCCAAGAGCTGGGGTCACAGAAGGGTCAAAAGTCTTGGATTAGTCCTGGTTTAAACCTGGTCTTTTCTCTGCTTTCAGGGATGGGTCCGGTCCACATGAATGAGGTCCAGTGCTCCGGGTTTGAAAAGTCTCTAACCGAATGTCGCTTCAATCGAGAGTCCACCGGCTGCAGCCATGAGGAGGATGCTGGTGTGAGGTGCAATATCCCAGAGATGGGCTTTAATAAACGGGTGAGTCCATAGACTGTGTAAAGAAGTGGACTAAGGGAATGATTGGCTCCGGATGAAGCACATCGAGGCTAACAGTTACAGCAGCTAATCTGGAGCCCAGTTCCATATTTGGAAATCTGACCACAAGTATCATAGAAACCGAAGAGCCAATCAGGAGCGAGACTATTGAAGGTAATGCTCCTTCCTGCCCGCACCGCTGGTTTATTAGCAGTGAACGGGCGCATAGCAACGCTGTCAATCAAACCTGTTGCTAGTGCTAGTCAGGAGCAACCTTGAGGAAAGAAAGTGTCCAGATTGGTCTATTATTATTGTTATGTATTTATTTTAAACCCCAGGATCATGTAGAGCAGGTTAAAAGCAACATTTTAAGGTCAGATTGACGAGCCTGAGAGCAGGAGTTACAGAGAGAGGGGCCACACTTTTTCAATAGAAGTCACTAGTTATGATAGTAGTATCAGTATCAACAGTTCCTCTCTATAAATTCTTGTAGCTACGGTTGTCTGCCGTAGTAATTGTAATCAAGGTTGCAGTGCTTGCCCAATAAAATTGAAAATAATTGCTTATCAAAGTATAATTAAATAGTTTTGAATTACATCCAAATAATCCCATTTTTCCTTCACTTCTGCCTTCTTGCATGGTTGAAGTCACAGTGTCCTTTAGTACATCCTACTGGTCACTGAGCACACTGCACCAACTGCGGCTCCTAATGTCTGATTAACTCGTGCTGTTGTCCTGTGCTACGGAGGCCATGCTAGGCTATTATACTTCCATGCACTTTTACAAGCGGAGAGCTAGCTGCTTGTGTTTGAGGCTTGTACTGTCTTTGTTAGTATCTCTTCTTTTTCTCTTCATTTTTTTGTAGTCAGTGCATTGTAGTCAGTGCATAGATAACAATAGTACTGAAGGCTCAGCTGCTTTAATGAGGTGTAGGAGCAGGACAAATATGAATAATCTATAGGTCTAGGCTTCTCTAATGTGACTGAAAATGGCTCAGTATCTATATGTATAAATATACCAGTGTATATATCAATAAAAATGTCAGTAAAAATAAATATACTCATTTACAGTGTAGTTTGTATAAAAAGTAGCTGAATATTGATGTCCACCTCAAGACTTGCTTACCCATAAAAGTCACCACACTCTACTGAATAGTATTAGTATAAGTATTTGTAGTAGCAGTTGTTTATTCTCTCTCTCCTTTAACTGTGTAAGTGCAAGTGGTAGTAGTAGTAGCTGTAGCAGTAGCAGTAACATTTCCCTGTCTCTTGTAGCTGCGTCTGAGTGGAGGTCGTAACCCTTTAGAGGGCCGCGTGGAGGTCCTGACCCAGAGGAACGGCTCTTTGCACTGGGGCTCTGTCTGCTCTGAGGGCTGGGGGACTATGGAAGCCATGGTGGTCTGCAGACAGCTGGGACTCGGCTTCGCCTCTCATGCCTTCCAGGTAAAACACATCTGCACGTGTCACTCACCTGTGTGCACCTGTCACTGCACCTGTCACTCACCTGTATGAACCTATTAGTCACTTAACATATATCTTTACCATAATGAAATCACCGGCTCACAGACCAGACACTTTATTAGGTATACCTGTCTTCATGAGACAAAGGCAAACTGGAAAAGAAAGTCCTGAATCTTGGTTTGGTCCTGGTTCAGTCTTGGTTTAGCCTGGGCTTTAGAGACTCCACAAACCCTGGTCTAGAGCAGGAGCAGAGTCGGCCATGTTTGTACTGTCTCAACAAGAGCAGATTCGGCCATGTTCGTACTGTTTCAGTAGGAGCAGAGCAGTTATTGGGTTTATGGAGGTTTTACTGTGACCAATGAGGCTCTCTATGTGACCCACTCCACCCCTCCGCACCTCTCTCTCTCTCTGACGTCTGTGTGACCTGCTCCACCCCTCCTCTCCTCTCTCTCTCTAATGTGTGTGTGACCTGTTCCACCCCTGCTGTCCTCTCTCTGACGTCAGGACAGGTCTGTAAAGTCCTGGGGTCTCATTTATAAAACTTTACGTGGAATTCTTATGGAAAGTGTGGGAACAAAAACAAACTTCCATAAAGTTCCTCAAACTCGTTCACTCCTCTGGTCAAATGTCACTTACTTTTTCAGATTTTCATGTTATGTTGTCTTTATATAGCTCACAAACTTCATATTGAAAACCACATACATAACACTCCCGTACGTATACAGGTTTTTTTTAAGTGAGTCCCAGGTCCTCAACTTAAACGTCCTATATTACACAAAACTGACTCTTGTGAGCTTTAAGCCATGTTATAATGCTGTTACCTCCTCAAAAACAGACCTGAAGTTGTGTTTTGTTTCATTTGCACATGTTTGAGTAACACTTTATTACTGATAGTTTGTTCAGTAGAGATTGGCAATTCCAGGGCTGAAATCATCCAAATGATTCTAATGAAGGTGTATGGACTTTAAAAACACAGTGGAGCAAATTCTGTATTAGCATATAATGATATCACAAGGTAGAAGAGAGCAGCGTAATATGGGCCGTTTAAACAGCTGACCTAGGTGCACTCTGGAACTTTTTTGGTGTTCTCTGCCTGTCTCCATGGAGCTTTGCATTTCCACAACAGGTGGCATTAAACCTGCCAATCTTATGGAGACAGAAGGTGGCAGACCAGAAAAGTTGCAGACTGAACCTTTACATATCTGCCTTAGATTTATATAATAAAGTGACCTTAAGAGAAAGGTAGTTTAGCTTAAAGAGAGGGCCCCCTATCCCTGGCCTCACACATGTTTCAGTCCAGTAGTGTGGGGTCAGAGGGCTAGCCCATGCTGCCAACAAGAAGATTACAGGAAGAAATCAAGCTCAAAGTATGTACTGTAGATGTGATGTGTAGATGTGATGTGTCTGAAGACGCTTCTCTCCAGTGCCCACTACAGTAACAGTAATGAGGCTGGGTGTGACAGGAAGACCGTCTGGTGTAAACAAAAGTATTTTTGAGTAATTTGCAGAAAGAATAGTTAGTGACATTTGTAGCTGAATTTAACTCGCTCATTTTGATTCAAACTTGTAACGGTGAGTTCAGAGTCCATTTTGTTTACTCACAAAGGAGGTGACATCACAGTGGAAGGTATGTATGACTCAGACAATTAATTACCCCCCTGCCTGTTTATCACCTCTCCTTTATATCCCCTCTCCTCCCCCTTATACTCCCTCTCCTCTCCTCTCCTTATACCCTCTCTCCTCCCTCTTAAACCCCCTCTGTTCTCTTCTTTAGAACTGGTTTAGAACTGGTTTAGAACTGGTTTAGACCTGGTTTCGATGCAGTGTCTGTGGAGAGTGGAGATGGTGGAACATTAGATCTTTGTGGTTTAAAGAGGCTGAGTCAGGAGAGTGAGAGCACCACTGCAGACTCGGGGAAATACAGGATCATATATGAAGTAATGCTGCAACAACTACTGCAACTCACTCTGCATTTGACCCATCCTTCAGTGTCTCTGGGTTAAAACTATCTCCAGATCTTGAGCTAGTCTTGGTCAGGATGACCTTAGCTGGAGGATTAGACGTACTGAGTACCCAGACACACAGACACAGAGAGCATTTGAAAACTCCACCCAGACTTAGGAAGAACATGCAAAGTCCACACAGACACAGGAAGAACATGCAAACTCCACACAGACACAGGAGGAACATGCAAACACCACACAAACACAGGGAGAACATGCAAACTCCACACAGACACAGGGAGAACATGCAAACACCACACAAACACAGGGAGAACATGCAAACTCCACACAGACACAGGGAGAACATGCAAACTGCAGACAGACACAGGGAAAACATGCAAACTCCACACAGAAAGGCTCAGGAGTCAAACTAGGGACCTTCTTGTTGTGAGGAGATGGGGCCACAAGCAAGATGGCTATTCATATGCAGTAGTGATGCAATGATGTAGTAGTGATGCAGTACTTTTGTGTGTGCTCTGTGTGCACTTGTAGGAGACGTGGTACTGGCAGGGCGATGGTACTACGGACGCCATAGTGATGAGCGGTGTGAAGTGTTCGGGGGCGGAGCTAACCCTGGACCAGTGCTTACATCATGGCAAACACGTGAACTGTCCGAGAGGAGGGGGGCGCTATGCCGCAGGGGTCTCCTGTACTCACAGTAAGTACTACGAATACAAAATGTCTTCACTTTAATATTCTTAATATGTTCCATCCCCTTTTCCTCTTTCTCCCCCTCTCTCCACCTCCCCTCTCTCTCCTCCTCCCCTCTTTCTCCTCTATTTCACTCTCCCCTCCTCTCTCTCCTCCTCTCCTTCTCTCCTCCACTCCTTCTCTCTCCTCCTCTCTGTTCTCCTCCTCCCCTCCTCTCACTCTCGTCTGCTTTCCTCCTAATCTCCTCCTCTTCTCCTCACCTCCTCCTTCTCCCCTCCTCTCTCTCTCTCCCTTTCCTCTCCCTCCCTCTCTGTAGCTGCTCCAGACTTGGTCCTAAACGCCCCTGTGGTGGAGCAGACGACGTACCTGGAGGACCGCCCCCTGTACGCTCTCACCTGTGCTCAGGAGGAGAACTGTCTGTCTAGTTCCGCCGCCTCCGCTGACCCCACCTCCTACCGCCGCCTCATGAGGTTCTCCTCCCAGATCCACAACAACGGACAGTCTGACTTCAGGCCGCGAGCTGGGCCCCAGTCTTGGATCTGGCATGAGTGTCATAGGTAAAAACAGCTAGGTACTCCCCAGGTACAGTCAGGTACCCGGTCCCTTCAAAAACTGCAGAGGACATCTCCTGTCCAAACCTCTGTTATTAAGAATGAAACATATCACTCCTTTTATTTCAGATAAATAGGTGGTTTAGAAATCTGCTGTTTCTCAGTTGTCTGGGTTGTTTTTTGTTTTTTTTTTCCTTTTTTTCCTGGTAAACCGCTATGTTTGTTTTGACAAACGGAGCATGTGTTAATCCAGTCATGTCACTCAACCAGACCCACTCGTCTTTGTAAAGTTTTTTCAAAGCTTCTGGCTGGACAGGGAAGGTACCCTCCAGGTACTAACCAGGTACAGGCATCAGACCAGAGGACCAGGATCCTGGGTCAGATCTGGTCCTCTACTCCTGACAAGTTTAACTCAGAGATCATTTTAAGGTCAGAGATGAAAATACAGTTGAAACGTTCATTTGGTATCTTGTTGATCCCATCCTCTTAATATATCATCAAGATGAGTTGAGAGGGGGAGGAGTCACATTTTTATTGCACTAAAATAAATCTGGCTTTTGAAAGCAGGTCTAAACAAAAAGAGTTAACTGTTTTAAGTTTGACTTTGGCACGTTTCTGTTTTTGAAAACTCTTCAGTTGTTTTTAAAAAATGTCTGATTAACCATCAACCACACAAACGAAACATGTGGAAGTGACCTTACCGGGCCAGCCCTGTACACCTGTAGGGTCACTGCTGTAGGGTGACTGCTCTGTGCACCTGTAGGGTCACTGCTATAGGGTCACTGCTCTGTATATCTGTAGGGTCACTGTTGTAGGGTCACTGCTCTGAACACCTGTAGGGTCACTGCTATAGAGTCACTGTGCTGTACATCTGTAGGGTCACTGCTATAGGGTCACTGCTCTGTACACCTGTAGGGTCATTGCTCTGCACACTTGTAGGGTCACTGCTCTGTATACCTGTAGGATCAGTGTTCTGTACACCTGTAGGGTCACTGCTTTGTACACCTGTAGGGTCTCTGCGCTGTACACCTGTTGCTCACCTCTGGGCTCTGATTGTCTGTTCCCCTGGTCCCCAGGTCTAAACTCTCTGGATGTTTGTGGATCTTTAGTTTGTGGTGAAAACTTGTCTGAGGCATAAACAGGAGGGTGGGTGGGGGGTCTGCTGTCAGGGTCAGAGGTCATGATCCCGGTGGTATTTCCTGTCTCCTGTCCCAGAGTTATAAATATTCTCTAAATTAGCTGTGTCTGTGGTCTTTGGTTTCACTGTAAAAAACTAAAGATAGACTTAAACACATGCTCCTCTGTCTGTCTGCACCACAACATTCTCTACAAATATAGACCTGGGATACTCTTGAGTTAGTCCTGGGATAATCCTGGAATAGACCTGGGATAGTCCTGCTTTTGTCCTGGGATTGTCCTGGGATGAAGCTGGGATAGACCTGATATAGACCTGGGATAGTTTGGTTTAGTCCTGGATCAGTTGCATGATTATTTTAAATGTAAAGCTATGTATGTTTCAGACACTACCACAGTATGGAGGTGTTCACTCACTACGACCTACTGAGTCTGAACGGGACCAAAGTGGCTGAAGGACACAAGGCCAGCTTCTGTTTAGAGGACACGTACTGTGAAGAAGGTACTAGTACTACAAATACTACAAGTACTACTACTACCACTACTAGTATTGCTACAAAGCCAGGTTCTGTTTAGAGGCCACATACTGTGAAGAAGGTATCAGTACAAATATTATTTTGTATTTATTTATTTATTTATTTCAGGGACACTGCACATTAATAAACATTTACATGTAAATGTGCCAGAATTAGGAAGTAAAATACAGTAGAATAAAAACAAGGTTATTATTTACACTCTAAAATCATACAGTCGCATACAACTCCATTCTTAGTCATAAAATCACATTCAGCCACATACATTCATTTTCAGCCACAAACACAACATACCATTGTCTACATACACATACACAGACACAAACAGACATACAACAAAACTCAAACACAGGCAGGATGGAGACAGGGGCATCGAGAGGTGGATGTTAGTGGTGACAAGACTGATTTTCAATGAACCATTTCTTTATTTGTAATTTAAATGAGGTGTAAGTGTATATATATATATGTATATTATACTATTAGTACTACAAAAAAGTCTATTTTTTGTTCTGGCTCAGGCCAGACTGATGTATGTAAGTGAGAGTTTACTTACATACATCTGGGGTTTTGACATCTGGACTGGCTATAGGAGCGATGGGGACCTATCAGGAGGAACGACTACTCCAATCTGATTAGCTGAAGGATCACAACAGCAGAAAAGAAAAAAGTTTAAATCCAGCTGAGAGAAATGGCATGGACGTCTTGCTCTCTGCACGTTTGGCGCAAACTGAACCTCTGTGTTGGTCTGTGATTGGTTTGAAGCACTGGTGGCCCAGAGCCAATCACAACAGCAGGAGTCAGGGTCATATGGATCATCAGGAGTTTGTGATTAACGAATATTAGAGGACTGGTCTCACTGTGGAGGTTAAAACCTAAAACATGAAAATTAACAGAATCTGGGTCTAATCTCTCCTTTAACATTTGGAAGACTATTATTAAACATGTGCAAACCCTCATCCTTGTGTGTCAGATGCCCTACCTGTGTGTTGAGGTTGGTTAAACATAGCGGTTTGTGTGTGATTTATCTTCAGGGATCCAGAAGAGATACGAGTGTGCAAACTTCGGTCAGCAGGGCATCACTGTGGGCTGCTGGGATACATATCGCCACGACATCGACTGTCAGTGGATCGATATCACCGACCTGCGACCCGGAGACTACATGTTCCAGGTATAGCCCAGGATTCAGTCACAGAGGCTGCTTCAGTCCTGGTTTTAGTCTTGGTTTAGACCTGGATTTAGACCTGGTTTAGACCTGATATTTGGCCTGGTTTAGAGTTTTAGTCTTGGTTTAGACCTGGTTTAGACCTAGTTTTAGACTTGGTTTAGACCTGGTTTAGACCTGGTTTAGACCTGGTTTAGACCTAGTTTTAGACTTGGTTTAGACCTAGTGTAGACCTGGTTTACACCTGGTTTACACCTGGTTTTAGTCCTGGTTTAGACCTGGTTTAGACCTGGTTTAAACCTACTTTTAGACCTGGTTTAGACCTGGTTTAAACCTACTTTTAGACCTGATTTAGACCTAGTTTTAGACCTGGTTTAGACCTGATTTAGACGTACTTTTAGACTTAGTTTAGACCTGGTTTAGATTTAGTTTAGACCTGGTTTAGATTTAGTTTAGACCTGGTTTAGACCTGATTTATACCTAGTTTTAGACCTGGTTTAGACCTGGTTTAGACCTGGTTTTAGACTTGGTTTAGACCTAGTTTTAGTCCGGGTAAGACCTTGTTTAAACCTGGTTTAGACCTGGTTTAGATCTACCTTTAGACCTGGTTTAGGCCTGGTTTAGACCTGGTGTAGACCTAGTTTAGACCTGGTTTAGACCTGGTTCAGACCTGGTTTAGACCTGGTTCAGACCTGGTTTAGACCTGGTTTGACCTGGTTTAGACCTGGTTTAGACCTGGTGTAGACCTAGTTTAGACCTGGTTTAGACCTAGTTTTAGTCCTGGTAAGACCTTGTTTAAACCTGGTTTAGACCTGGTTTAGATCTACTTTTAGACCTGGTTTAGATCTGGTTTAGACCTGGTTTAGACCTGGTTTAGACCTGGTTCAGACCTGGTTTAGACCTGGTGTAGACCTAGTTTAGACCTGGTTTAGACCTGGTTTAGACCTGGTTTAGACCTGGTGTAGACCTAGTTTAGACCTGGTTTAGACCTGGTTTAGACCTGGTTTAGACCTGGTGTAGACCTAGTTTAGACCTGGTTTAGACCTGGTGTAGACCTGGTTTTAGACCTGGTTTAGACCCAGTTTTAGATGTATTTATTTATTATTGCTGCCTCCCAAACAGCTGAACTTTCTGTGTGGAGTTTGAATGTTTTGCCTGTATCTCCAAACCGATGCCAATAAGCCAAACCAGTAACCTTTTTTATAACCAACCCATTCTACCCCTGTGTGTCAGATGCCCTCCCCATGTGTCAGATGCCCTCCCCGTGTGTCAGATGCCCTCCCTGTGTGTCAGATGCCCTCCCTGTGTCTCCATGGGGTCTTACTCTGTGTAAAACCCTGTAGTTAGCAAACTTGTTCTGAAATGCATGGGATTCTTGGAGTTTAGATTTCTCTCTCATATGTGAATGCTTCAGCTATTTTTGTTTTTTATATGTATGTTTAATTTTTTTCTTGTTTTTTCATACCGATTTTCAGGTGGTGATAAACCCAAACTTTGAAGTGGCTGAGTCTGATTATTCCAATAACGTGATGAAGTGTAAAGCTCGATATGACGGACACCGAATGTGGACGTACAACTGTCACATAGGTGAAGCATTATAATGACATTTGACTCACATATGTGCTGATAAAGTGATTAATTATGCTGTCATCTTAAAGCAGATATTTTTACTGTCCCACTTTAAGGCCAGTGACAAACAAATGCACAGTATTACTACATACATTACTACATTTTGAGGGCATTTTTATTTTTAACTGTGCATATCTTGCCTCTTATTATAAAATGTACTACAATCCTATCTAAGCCTGTGTGTCCAGAGCCTTAACCGACACATACATTCCACGTGTGTCTCATTTTCAGTTTATGGACAGGCCTCATGTGAAAGAACCTCCAGATTTCACTCACTGAGCTGCAGAGGCTGCACTAGCACTGATTCATGATTGGCTGCAGGTGCTGGGGTTTAGGTAGTGACCATTCAGATCAGAGTTCTTTTAGGTTTAAACCAGCTGGATTTCAGCATTGGAACTGGCAGCCCAAATGTGACTCATGTGAGACTCATTCTGCTTTCTGATTGAATCACCCTGAACCAAAACACCAAATATAGAATAAGTTTATGTTTATGCTATTTAAAATCAAAATCTTGCACACATAGGTTGCTGTGCAAAATGAGTCTCTAAACACCACAAGCTCAGAGGATGTCTTGTGTTTCACAGATGAAGAATCCAACTCTGTCACAAAACTGAAGATATGGCAATAATGCACATGTTTTAGACAGTAATACCTGATGCCTGAGATCATGAAATCACATTTAAATCAGATCTGCTCTGTAAAATGGGCTTTTCAGAGCTTTTCAGAGCTGCATGCATGCTGACAGCATGCAGTTCTTTGTTGTGATGGCATTTTCTGCGACATAAGCTCCCATTGGGTGTCGTAATGCAGGGCGGGTTGGACCAAGATGTGCAGGACTCGGGGGAAGTTTTAACATTGGGCACCGCAGTTTTCTAATGCCGAAGTCAGTTGACTTGATGAATATTGTGATTTAAAAGTACAAATTAAAGCATAATGATCCACGGGTGCCAGAGATTATAGCTATAGAGCACACACAAGTACAATAGGGCAGATTTAAATAAAATTTTAGTCTGTCACTCAAACCAAATAAATCTGTGTCCTTCTAATGGCCTCTTGTGGACAAAAAAAGCATGACACCTGATTTTGTTAAACACAAAAAAAGTCATTTTATTTTTAAAGGATGAATAAATTAAACCAAACATTTATAAAATCACTGAAACAAACTTTACAAAGGACTGCACTTTATATGTTTTAAACTGTAATAAGTCTTTTTAAATATAGTAGATTTAACACTTCTATAAAGTAACAGCAGCAAATATCTGTGCGCTAAATAAATCCTGAGTTCATAGCAGTTTTAAAATGAGGCGAATTGTGTTTTTTGACTAAACAAATGATTTTACTTTAAAATATGTGAAACTGTAAACGTTTTTAGTAGCATTTTTCTGTTATCATTTTGACACAAGGTTAGCCTCTGGAAGGACAGCAGCAGATTCTCCTCCACAGGGGTCACAGACCTGAAAAAATATAAAACCAGTAGGAAATACAGATAATACAGAGGAGCAAAGCCAGAGCAGCAAAGTCAAAGGCGCAGGCACGGGCAGAGATGGGCAGAGGAGCAGAGCCAGAGGAACAGAGTCAGAGGAGCAGAGTCAGAGGAGCAGAGCCAGAGGAACAGAGTCAGAGGAGCAGAGCCAGAGGAGCAGAGCCAGAGGAGCAAACAGGAGCAGACAGGGGCAGAGGTGCATGGCCAGAGGAGCACACAGGAACAAACCCAGAGAAGCAGACAGGGGCAGAGGAGTAGACAACAGCAGAGTTAGATGACTTAAACATGTGCATTTTTGATTGACAGGTGGATCTCTGAGTTCGGACATTGACGACTCATTCCCTGGGCTCTTGACCAATCAGATCTCTCACAGGTAGAGCAAGCCGCACCGATACCCCACAACCACTAGAGGATGCTCTACTGATGCCTTCAGGGTGCAATGTTAAAGACTGGAGATACACATTTTGTACCAACTTTTAAGGAGCAAGGCCAGTCTTCTGTGTCATTTTCTGGTATTTTCATCAGAAATCTACAAAAGTCAAATCCACAAATATTTGTTCCCCTGATCATTTCTCCAAACACACCACACCAACTGGGGGGCATCTGACACTCCCTAACATCTGCAGATTCACTAGACATTTCATCTGCCCCCATCTCAGTCTAACACTACAGGGATACAGGAGGACGGAAGGGCATCTGACACACGGGTGATACAGAAGGACAGGAGGGCATGCGACACACCAAGGATACAGGAGGAGGGGAGGGCATCTGACACACGGGATACAAGAGATTACAAAGGCTTATCAAGCAAGTGATAAGATATATGAATTAGATTTGTTCTATTGTACTCAGTGGATATAAAAGTTTGTAATCACATTGGGGTGTGCATGTTCGTGAGTTCCTCAATTAAACATTTCCAGACCGTTGGCTTGAAGGGATGGACCCAATCCGTGGCACCGGGTTCACCAGATAGACCTCTGGATCTCTTTCAGTGGCGCTTTGTTAAAGATGTTGTGTATCCAACAAAGATACGAGACATTACTGAACTAAAGCAAAAGATAACAGATGAGCCTCTGCTACAGCGAACATGGCAAGAAATCCAGTCCTGTCTTGATGTGCTTCCTGTGATTAATGGTGCCCCTACAGAGGTGTATTAAATGAGGTCAAACACTCTGGAAACCACTGAGTACAATAATACATTTTTAAATTGTAAAGACATTTTATGGACAACCTGTATATTTTTCCAACCACACCACAACATCTGCAGATAAATTCTATTCATAAAAAGTAATCACACAGTAAGACTCAGGTAGAGAGGACCCAGAGGACACTGTTTGTACAGAGATGAGTGAGTCTCCAGTCTTGTGTTACGATCAGGTACAAAGTCTGTCTCTTAAACGTTTATAAATATTCTGTGTTTGGTGCTATGATCTGAACTGTGTCAAAGGTCATGTGAAACGGACTAATTTGTGAAATCTGACACAATGTTTACTTTTGTGCAAATGCCAAAGAACTTTTTTGTATTTTTAATGCTTCCAAAATTATATATTTTTTTATGCTGCTCATTTTGGTAACAGGAAATTTGAAATCGTGTTTAAAGAGGGGGTATTATGCAAACTAGATTTTTATCTTTCCCCCGTTTAATGTTCCCTCATCAAAAACATGCCTGAAGAGGTTTTAGATGTCATCCATGCATGTTTGAGTAATCTAGCGATCTTTCCCAGGCCCTATTTAAACCCTTCTTACGGTTAGCTGTACAATTCTGTACAAGACTCCTCCCACAAGCCTACGTCATCCATGCTCCCACATGACAATTCTCCATAAATATACAAACTCATGATTCAAAACTGCACACAGCAACTTGACTAATCTGATGTGATGTGCAGTAGTTTCAAAGGGAGAGGGGACCAAGAGCATCAAAAACTAAACTAATTAATTATGTTAATACGTTCTTTTGGGTGAATATAGCATTTTCAAAACAATAAAGGGTAACATGGTGATCTAAATATGTTACATATTAGCAATTAATATCCCACAGAAGTAAAATATGTCCTCTTTAATACCTCACAGAAGTAAACTACCCTCTCTTTAATACCCCATAGAAGTAAAATACCCCCTCTTTAATGCCAAATTATGTTTTCAGAAGATAATTTTTTGTGCTAAAAGAACAAAGTTTTCTCAAGTAAAAGTACCAGTTTTATCAGTGCAGTCCGTCTCCAGATTTTTACAGTGATACTTTGTAAATGTGTTAAATTATTCTGAAGCGCCGTGACCCTCCACAGACCTAAGTGAAAGTGAATTGTATTAAATATTTTGAGTTTTGTTTTTTAGCTCGGACTCTGAGCCCTTGATTTTCAAAGGGCCGAGTCTGTCTGTTTGTCTGTATAACGTGTGAATGTGAACGCTGCAATAAAGAATGAGAAACAATGGGAGTCTAACCCACAACCTCAGGATAACCACTCTGCCACAGTCACATACTCCATTAGGTGATTAGGAGTCTAACTCACAACCTCCAAGTGAGACGGAAGAGACAGGATAACCACTCTGCCACAGTCACATACTGCGCTCAGAGGGATCAGGAGTGTAACCAACAACCTCCAGGTGAGAGGAGGGGACAGGATAACCACTCTGTCACAGTCATACACTGCACTCAGAGAAATCAGGAATGTAACCCACCCCCTGCTAGTCAGTATTGGTATCTTGGCCCTCTTCTCTGTAGACCTAGGGCTCGGGTCACCATTCTTCGGGCCACCGCACAGTCTGTTCTGGGACGCTCCTTCACAGGCTGCAGGAACTCTGGACATAAAAACGACACTAGGATGAGGTCTGAGTCTTCCACAGAGACAAAAAAATAGTCTATCGGAATCAAATATAGAGCTGACATCTTAAAACTGAAAAATTATCTTCTGTACAGTTCATTAGACTAAATACAGTTTTATAGTACTGGCAGTATCATTAGTAGTAGTAGTAGGAGCAACAATAGCAGTTGTAGTAGTACTGCAACTATTACTACTAATTACTAGTAATAGCTACTAGTAAGTAGTAGTCGTAGTCATAGTAGTAGTAGTTGCAGTAGTAGTAATAGTATAGAACCTTGTACCTGCTCGTCGGAGGGCTTTTCCTTTGGCCTTCTTGCTACCCTGGGACAGAGCACGGGTCTTCAGCAGAGGGTGGCTGATGGACAGAGCCTGGACGGCTGAGGAGAAACATCTAGTATCATACTACAGACATGAGGACTAAACCAGAATTAAACCAGCACTAAAACACAACTAAATCAAGAATAAACCAGGACTAAACCAGGACTAATCATGGCTAAACCAAGACTGAACCAGGACTAAACCGGACTGAATCAGAACAGGTGCACCAAATACAGTCTATATAAAATAAAAATCCCACTCACCAGCTGCTTCACAAGAGAAGATCCCCAAAGCGTGTGTGTTATCCACCCACTTTATCTTTATCCCTCCATCACTGAAAAAAACAAGTGATTAGAACAGAACCAGAGACCAGAACCAGAGGAGCAGAGCCAGAAAAGCAGAGCCAGAGGAGCAGAGCCAGAGGAGTAGACAGGAGCAGCACCTGTACGCTGTGAAGGCGTCTAGAAGGTCTTCGGTCTTGAATAGTACAGGAAAGTCATAAATTTCAATGACATGGCTGAACTCTTTGCTGTTCACAGACACAGTCTCAAAGCTTGAGAAGTCACTGTGCACTGGGTCAACGCAGAAACTCACTCCCCCTTTAACATGAGCACGGATCTGAGGAGGAGAAGACAGAACTATGTGGGAGGGCATCTGACACACGGGAAGGGCACCTGACACAACACACGGGGTGGGCATCTGACACGACATATCTGATACACTGGGAGGGTCAGGGAGGTCATTTGACACATAAGAAAACAAGAGAAGGGAGGGAATCTGACACACAGGAATCCAGGAGCAGGGAGGGCACATCACACACAGGAAGGGCATCTGACACAGGGATTCAGGAGGATGGGAGGGCATCTGACGCACATGGATACAGTAGAATGGGAGGACATATGACATGGGCATATAGGAAGCTAGGAGAGCATCTGGCTCTTACCTCTTGGCTGATCTCCTCCGTGTCTGAATCTGCTCCTGTGGTTTCAGACTCACAGCTCAGAGGGGCAGTACAGTCTCCTCTGGTCTCCTCTGTCTGCAAAATGTCTTCATCCCACACTTGCTGTTTGGCTCTGTTCACTTCCTGATGCACTCTGTTCACTTCCTGTCCAGCTATATTCAATTCCTGGTTCTTCTCCGGGTCGCAATATGGCGGCGTCTCCTTTGCTCTTTGTGTGCATGGAGATGCCTCTGTGTCCTCACTGTTTAAAGTCAAGTTGTGGTTGGAGTTCACTTCAGTGCTCCCATCCTCCAATCTCTCCCTCACTCCTCCACTCTCTCCTCTCTGCTCCCTCTCTCTCACTCCTTCCTCTCTCCTCTGCTCCTCCCTCACTGTGGTGTCTGCTCCTCTCTGCTCCTCCCTCACTCCTCCTTCCTGTCCTCTCTCCCCCTCCCTCACTGTAGTATTTCCTCTGTTCTCCACTTCCTTCCCTACTCCCTCAGCTCCTCTCTGTCTCTCCCTGGCCACTATCTCTCCTCTCTCCTCCTCCCTTACTACTCCTTGCTGCTCCCTTACTCCCCGGCCTCCTCCTCTGCCTGCACCCCTCTGCCTCTCCCTGACTGCTCGGGGCAGATACAGCGGCTGGTCAGGTCTTTTTAGTGTTCTGTTTTTCGCTGTTGTTCGTTTGGGTTCTGAGTCTCTCTCTTTGACTTCTTCATAAAGACTGCTGCTCTCCAGGTCACTGTCCTCCTTCACTTCATCCCTGAGAAGAAACATAGACAGTGAACATAATCTTAATGCAATGCAATGCAATGAAATATGTACAAGCTCCAGACCAACTCGCCCTGCCCACAACCTAATAAATACATATGTGTTTGCCTGAACAGATGACCTTCACTGCAGGGGACAAACTCTGCTTTTAGATTGGAAATATAGACACAGATTTAACTTTAATTTGTGGCCAGAACACTGCTTTAAGGCCAGAAGAACTTGGCAACAAAGGACCAAACAGAGAGGAGCTAGGGTAGATTGTATTTAGATGTTTCTTGTCAAGTAAATGTTTCTTTTCATGGCCAACACTAAACAGGTGACAGAACTATTTTAATAGATTCTTTTCAGACTAAGTGACATTTCCAGGCAGTGTAGATGGCACTGGTAGGAAGACAGCACCAAAACTTGTTTAAAATCAGCTGACCGGTAAGGTAGCAGCAACATCACATGACCACTCTGAGGAAGAGCGCAAGTGAGCAGTTGAAACTGTCAGGTATGAAAACAAAGTGGCCTGAAAAAAGAATCTATTAAAATAAATTAACCTCATTGGACTATAGGTGACAGAACTAATGGTGCGATTCAGATAACTGGTAATTGGGATTACAGATCGACCAATATGGGTTTTTTCATTGCCGATGCTAATACCGATTGTTTAGAATCTAGAGCAACCGATGACCGATAAGCTCTCCCGATATTATTGGGCAGAAATGTTGAGCCGATTTTGATTATTTTGCCCAAATGATGTAATTTAAATTTACTACAAACTTCCCCAAAGCCCATTTTCTTTACCAAAAACCTTTGAGAAAGTAGTTACGTTTTCTGCAGTCAACGCTACATATTAAAGTGTAAAAGTATGTATTTTTTTAGGCAGCAGATTGACCAAACCATTGATTCACCATATCAAGATATGCTTAAGATTTAAGGCCGATGGCCGACATACGTCAAAAAGACTAAATATCAGCCCGATATATCGGCAGACCAGGATTTCAGTCTATCTCTAATTGGGATATTTCCCACCTCAACGTGAAAAAAATTCCCTTAAATGCTGTTTGAACAATGGAATCAGCACAAAAAGTGAATCTGAGGTTAATCATCAAATAAACAATGTAATATTTGTTAATGTTACATCCGACATTATTTTGTTATGACATTTATATACGTTTCAGTAGCCCTGCGGTTTAGGGGTTTAAGTTTTACCTGTCGTAGAAGCACACAGACACTCCACCATCCACAGCAGAACCTCCTCCACAGAGAAAGGCTCTACCTGTGGGGTTAAGGTGAGGGTTTACCGCTCTGGGTTTGCGAATAGAGTTATGGGTTATACCTGCGGGTAAGGTTAGGATATAGGGCTTTGGCGTACCTTTGAGGTTAACGTTAGGGGTTATACCTGTGGGGTTAGAGTTTAAGGCTCTTGGTTTAGAGTTATAGTTTTACCTGATATCGCAGAAGCACACAGCCACCCTCCGGAGCAGACCCTCCCCCACAGAGAAGGAGCAGAGCTCGGGCCGGTCCTCCACTGTCCGGTGGGTCAGGTAGCGCAGCCTGCTGGGAAGAGGGGGGAACAGCAGCACCCTGGACGTAACACAGTCATGGTTAACACTATACTCCCAGAATTCTTAAATATTACACATACCTGGTCCTCTGGTCCTCTTGCTCAAATGTTTCGAGCTCCTCCAAGACCAGATGCACAAACTCACTCTCGTGTTTGGGGAGGTACACTCCATCGATGCAGGGGAACGCCAGCGTGGAGACTCCTGGATAGCAGAGATATTGATTAATAATAATAATATATAATAATAATAATAATAATAATAATGATAATAATAATAAAAAAAATAATAATAATAATTATTATTATTATTATATATTTGATCTATTAGGTGACTTAGGTGACTCCAGGTCGCCTTACAAGAATAAACAAGTACAATAGCATTCATTTACGAAAGTAAAAAATATACAGTAAACATATAGTTAAACGCATACAGTTAAAAGGACAATGCAGCTAAACAGATGAGTTCTGAGTTTGGAATTGAATTCTGGGAGTGAGTCAGTCTTGTGGCGGTCAAGAGGGAGAGTGTTCCAGAGCTCAGGAGCAGAGCAGCTGAAGGTTCTACCACCTGTGGTGATGAGACAGAGAGCTGGAGAGAGGAGGAGAAGGGACAGAGAGCTGGAGAGAGGAGAAGCAGAGGGGTCAGAGAGCTGGAGAGAGAGGAGCAGAGGGGACAGAGAGCTGGAGAGAGGACAACGGGTGGAGACGACAGAGAGTTGGAGAGAAAAGGAGGAGCAGAGGGGACAGAGAGCTGGAGAGAGGAGGAGGAGTGGAGGGAGTGGGTGGATGTGGCCTTGTGGAGGTGCGAGGTTGAATGTGAGGAGCAGGATTTTGTATTGAATGCAGTGTATGATGGGGAGCCAGTGGAGCTGTTGTAGTATGTGTGTGATCTGGTTGACAGAGTGGGTAATTTTATTTTGTTAATTGAAAACGACAATATTGATCTAAAATGCTTACTAAGCTAGTATATTGAGTTCCTGTTCAAAACTGAAGAACAGGTAAATCCTGCCTCTACATAGTTTTATTTCACCGCAGATTATTATAGCAGATTATTTACATGTTTTTTATTGTAGAATATTCCTAAATGACACTTTGCTCCTGCATGTTCAACTCACAATAATCTTAGTGATTACAGACAAGTGGGCGGGGATTGGGGGTAGGTGAAAACAGATTTTCAGAGCTCTAAGCCTCAAGTACAGGATTTCTCTAACATGCAGGTATCAAACTACAACTCTGCATAAACTAATGATGAGCAAACTGTTATAACATGCTTAAAATCTCATTAAAGTTGACTTTACATGTATTTATGTATTCTGTAAAATCAACTTAATACATCCCCTTCAAAACTATAAACATGTCATCAACTAAATCTAAAACACTAAAACAGTACTCCATACAGTGACATTTTGCTGTATCAGTTCCATATTAATGTAATTCTAACTGTAGCAGTGAAGTTAAAATTTAAAACAGAAGAATTCCTCTGTATTCACGTTATCATTTTAGCATCACTTTTACCATTCTTCACTTTCCCGGTCATTTATTTATTTTAAAACTGTTATTGCTCTCACCGTTGTAATTCCCAGTGGAGTTTGAAACAGAGGTTGTTACGGCAAAATGAGTGCACCAAAAAAAAAAAAAAAAAAAAAAAGTGACAGAAATCACTTAGCCGCTAGCATCGTTAGCATCAGGAAACCGGATCTGACGACGAAAAGCTTCCGGTTTCACCCTTTAAAAATAAAAGCTATTTACATAGCTGATATTTACATATATTTACATTGTGTCTGTGTGTGTATTTAACAACAAACCAAAAAACAAGCTCTACATTTTCAGGAAAAACACATTTATTTACATAGAGAAAGAGTGGTTTATGAAACAAAAACACAGTAGTGGCATATTTTAAAGTATATTATGCTTTAAAGACATTAGTAGTTACAGAAATACAAATAGGAAAAATTATATTAAAATCTTGTGTACAGATTAACATTTTCAAAAGGTTACACATAGGTGTATTTAAAGACTTGAGTATGTAGTTTATTTTGTCACATTCATGCACAGTTAATGACATGCTACTGTCTGTTTATAATGCTACGGGCAGAAAATGGTGTAATACAATCCACAGGACAAAAAGTAGTAAGTAAAAAAGTCCAAAGTATTGCTGTGTCACAAACAAACGTTGAGGTGTTTAAAATCAGCACTGGTGATATGGCAATGTGTAAAAAATTTGGAAATAAAAATAATTACAGATACACATGTGAAAACTTATAAATTAAAAAAACAGGTCCAAATGTATGTACAGCCATTTGGGAAACTCCAAAGTGGGCAACGGGACAAGATGGTGGTGTGTCCGAGTCTGGAAAGAGACAGATTAGATTTATTTAAATGTGCAGAATGTAGAGGAGAGCTCTTTTTTCAAAATAAAAGCGCACCTTGTCAAGTCAAGTCAAATTTATTTATAAAGCACATTTAAAAACAACCACAACTGCCCAAAGTGCTGTACAAAGGCAATAAAAAGTGCAATCTTATAAAAACAAAACATGCAAAAATTTGCTAGAACAATACAAATACAATACAATACAAAGTCCCACTCAGCTCGTCTTAAAAGCCAGTGTAAATAAATGAGTTTTCAACAAAGATTTAAAAAATATTTAAAGACTGGGTTTTTCTAATATATAAATGAAGATTGTTCCAGAGTCTGGGACCAGCTACAGCAAAAGCCCGGGACCCTCTAGTTTTTAGCCGGCAACTTGGAACATCCAAAATCATCTGGTCTGTTGATCTCAAACATTCTACAGTGAACATGGACAGACTGAAGTTCAGAGAAATCCTGGTGCCTGTGAGCATGCATGCTGCAGCATTATGGACTAACTGTAAGCGGTGGATGGAGCCCTGTCCAACCCCCAGTACAGGGAGTAACAGTAGTCTAATCTGCTTTTGATGAAGGCATGAATGACATGCTCCAGGTCAGTGTGAGGCAGGTATGGCTTCACGTACTAAGTAAACGCAGGTTTTAAAAGCCAGATCTAACTACCTGTTGGTCAAATTTGGTCAAAGAACCATCTAAAACAACACCAAGATTTCTGGCAGACTGATGGCAGTAGAATCTCAAAGACCCCAGGGAAGTTTTGGCATCAGATAAATTCCCAAATACCACAATTCTGTTTTTGATTCATTCAGCTTTAAAAAAAGATTAGAGGCATCCAGTCCTTTACATCTTGAAGGCAACTTAAGAGGATGCTATATGTGCTGGGTGAGATTCTGTGGGTTTTTGTTTTTTTTGTTTTTTTAAATCAACCTAAGGGGCAGCATGTACAAAGAAACAGTAACTGACCTAAAATGGACCCCTAAGGTCCCTGCTAAGTTGGGCCAAATCTGAACTATGGGGACTGAGCTGAACAGAGAAAGATCTTTCTTCAAGGTATGACCTGAACCACACCTATGATGCCAACATAGTTCTCAAAACGGGAAATCAAAATTTGGTGATCTACAGTGTCAAATGCTGCAGTCACATCTAAAAGCATTAAAACAGTTGAGGAACCAGAATCAACATTCAAAATAAGATCATTAAAAACTCTTAAGAGTGCAGTCTCAGTACTGAGATGAGTTTTAAAGTCAGACTGAAATTTTTCAAAGAGGCAATTTTCCTCCAAATAGGTTTGAATTTGCACCAAGTTTTCTCTAACACTAGTTTCCTGTTTCTCCAACACTTTTGGCAAAGAAAAGGAAGCTTGGAAATACTACTGCTATACTACATTTGACAGTTCACCAAGAGACATATGATCAAAGTGCTCAAAAATCACAGAACAGTCGGGGTTTACAGAGGGGTCAGCAGCTGTACTGGGCAGAGCTGAGTCCCTAATAGAAGAAATTTTCTCCCCAAAAAAGCTGAGAAATCTTTCACACAGTGACATTACTGGTTGCCTCAACAGGACCCACAAGGCGGTGTAGGGTATTAAAAAGTACCTTGGGTTCTTTATCTGCCAGAGCCAACGCTTCTGTCTTCAAAGATGGTGATTTCAACCTGGATCAAGGTTCAGGAATGGCACAAAGCTTAAGATATAAATCTTTAAACACACATTCATTAGATGTAAAGTAATGAATCCAGCACACCTGCCCTGGGACGGACAGACTGACAGAAGTGAAGCTGCCAATCGCTATCGGCCCCTCCCAGCACCAACACACACCACATTCACATTGAGCTTGTGTGCAATATGTGCCACACCACAAACCAGCTGCATCTGTTTATTCTTATGGGGTCTTACAGTGTACAAAAGCATCAATCTAAAATTAACCTGGCCTATTAAACAGGAACTGCAGACGAAAACGAGCCCTCTGGAAAACTCTGGCATATTTACATTAAAATGCACTGTCCCTGACATAAATAAGTACATAAATAAGAATGAAATATTAGACAGATAAAGTGGGGTTATGAATGCCCTAGTCCAAACCAGGCTGAAGGATACGACCCGGAGTCCCCTCTCAATGGGGTCTGTCAGCAGCAGGCCTCTGGGGGCATAGATCTTCTCATTCTGGTCCTTTATGAACCTCGAGATCTTTTTCAAAACCTGAACAAAGATAACATCACATATCAACATCATATATGAGTCCACGAATACATCAGCTGTTTGAAATCAAGTATTGATTAATCAACTTCATTACACTTGTACAGTGCAACAACATGCAGTTTAGCATCTAACCACAGTGCAATGAAGCAAGTACTAGATACAAATGTAACCCTCCCCCTTTCCCACCTTCTCATAGTGCGTCTCCAGACATAGAAACACAGTGTATGCAGTGAGACAGGCCAAACAGCCCTCCAGGTAGGAACGCCCCCCAAGTTTCTCTGCCTCTGCGTACAGGTTATTCAGGGTCTGGATCGTCTCCTCAAACTGCTGCTTGTCTACCTGCAAACAGAATGAATGGTTTCAGCTGATCAGAGGAGACAGGTGGTTGAGTGGTGGTTAAATATCGGCTACAGCAATCTATTACTACAATATAATAATTATCATAAAATACTTGGTGCAGGTCCAGGCCCAGATCAGCTCTAATGCATTTTACCCAGTCTCACCCGGTTCTCAAGCTCCGACGGGAACTTGGTCTGGAACCTGCAAATGGTCCCTGAGGTGTAGTCTCTCTGGATGAAGACTTTAGAAGAGACCGGAGGAGTCTGCAGCTCCTGGAGGCTGTGGGTCTGACACAAACAACAACAGTGACTCACTTTTGGATTAGAGTCGTCACCACAATGTTACACACGATTATTGACACCTTGAAGCTAATGTCATCAACATTCCCAGGGGGTGTAATGCTAACTGGTGGCTCTGCTCTGTCTGAAGCTCTGTTACTCAAGTTAGACTTTAATCTGAGCTTTATTTTAACACAATCTAACAATAAAGAACTTACTTACCTAAACTACAAGTGACTTGTACTGTTAAAGTTCCTAACAAGTAACATTACAGTCATAAGCTAGCTAGTATTTGCCAACAGTCACCATGGTAACTGCGGAACATTCCACCATAGAGATCCATGTGGAACACCCCCAGTGTGATGTCACTGCAAAGTATCAATATACAATAATACGTGCTCCTGTCATATAAGAGATTCCAAACACTGAAAAAGACCATGAATTAAAAATCCTCCCAAGATTACCCAAGGTTAAATAACGGTTGATAAACACGTAAAATTGTGTTTTCTTATTTGTAAATCTAAACTGAAGATTTTTGTTTGAGATTTTATACATTTTGTTTGGTGTTGGAAGTTTCATGTTATAACCTATAAACCCTGAATAGATAGACAATGAGGGTAATGTTTAGTAACACTAAAGACCAAATAGGATCACATATACATGTTTAAAATAATCTTTTATTATTTTATAGAGCAGCAGCACCATGCCGTGTACTGACAACAAATGTCAAAATAAACGCATATTTTCAGGTGAGATTTGGGTCTAAATTCTATGTTACCCACTTTACTAGCTGCTCCAAACGGTAAATAAATAAGGCTTCACGTGAATATTACTGTAATCGTGTGTTATTGAGTTTATACAGAGACATTTAAAGCTCCGCAGATGCTGAGGCTAATGTGCTAATAACATGTAGCTCACGGTTGTTTACATCTTATCTGCGCAGAGGAAAAATGACGCTGTTTTAGATTTTTGAACCGCAAATAAATAAGATCTTAATCAAACTTAACGAATACTCCCTACACACGCATTTTCCACATAATCAGAGCAACTTAAAGCTTTAAAAACCCAAACCTCGGCCATCGCAGCTGCCTCCTCCGCCTTACTTCCGTCTGACCAAATTGCATTTCCGATTCACAAATAAAACACATTTTATTATTCAATTATTTGAACCATAAAAGAACACCAGTGCAAATCCTAAATTAATACGCCTGCAAGAGAGAAGTAAAGTAGTTGTAGAAAAGGCAAAATACAAACAAATCAGGCACCAAACAAAATACAATATATATCAATGGTTTAATTTGCATTTGAAAAAAACAAACAAACAAACAAACAAAAAAAACAAACAAAAAGAATGTAAAGGGGGGCATATGCATATGTTATATATATATATATATATATATATATATATATATATATATATATATATATATATATATATATATATATATATATATATATATATATATATATATATATATATATATATATATATATATATATATATATATATATATATATATATATACATACATACATACATACATATATATATATATATATAGATATATATATATATAGATAGATAGATAGATAGATAGATATAATATATATATATATGTAGATAGATGTATACATGGAATGCTTTGCTACTGATATAATATTGTTAATACCAGGGCCGGCCCTAGCCTTTAGGGGGCCCTAAGCAAAATTGACCCTCTCCTGCCACCTATTCATATTTGACAACATAAAAACATAATCACAACCAGTTGTTAAAAGACTTAAAATTCTAGAGGCTCACAAAAGCAATAGCCACAAGTATAACAGTATAAAAACATGTAAGGAAGGGGGGTCTGCTAGAGACATTTTTAAATTCTGGCGCATTTAAATGTGTTCCAGTCGACTAAAATGGGCTTACATTTCTCATAAAGTGCAGTACTGGATAGAGTAGCCAAACAAGGGTACCCTAACTTCAAAATCATATCACTCAAGAAGTACAAAGGTAGTGCTCCAAGTTAAGAGTTACATAAGAGAAACAGCCTGGACATGACGTCAGATTTCTAATCATCAGATTTCTAATCATCAGATCATTTGGAAGGACTGAACATTAAATAAAAGGGGATTTTAGGATCACATAATTTTTATCTTTGTTGTCAGGCTTTGGATGGGAGATTTCGTCTAAATGCACATTAAATACATTCAATGCACATTCTGAAATAATACACATTAAATGAGTATGGATGCCCAGATACTGATACCAGCATTGGGTGCCGTACTCGTACTCATCAATGAGCAGCTGATACCAAAGCCGATACTACTGTAGCTGTGCTGCTGTTTGAGGCTCACAGCTCATCTCTCCACAGAGCAGAGATCTTACATAAAGCTGCACATTCACTGTTCTGCACATTAAGCACAGCTGTGATCATATGTGACTGTCACATGAAACATACAAAGTACAAGTACTCGTTTGCAAAACATGGTATCGGTGCATCCGTATTAATGAGTCGTTAATAACGCATTCAGGAGTCGTTCACAGGTTGTTCTTTCGTTCAGCAGATGTAACAGAGGTTTCTGCCATAACCAACGTTGATGTGACACAGGAGCAGTGACACTTTTAACCAAACTCACATCATCTGAGGTTTAGAGACAAAAGGACAAGCCACAACCAAAAACAGCCAGTGTAATAAATGGACTCACCTGTGTCCTCTGTCCCTCTGAGGTGTGTCCTGTCTGTCCTCTGTCCCTCTGAGGTGTGTCCTGTGTGCACATTTATACATGTCCAGCCTCACTGTTTTATCTGTAGGTCCAGTGGTGTAAAATGGGGGCATATTTTGAGTTCTCTCTGAAAAATCCTGTCCCCAAACAATCTTCCTCTGGGCTCTTCATACATTGTCCCATCACTAACTTAAGTCTTTTGGTCTGTAAAACATCCATTCAAATGTCCCCCTGCTGCCTCAGCCCTCCCAGAATGCACCTGGAGGGAGGGGTCCTTCACACCGGTGTAAACACGTACCTGTCCACATCACTGCCCGATTAGAAAATAAATGTAGGAGGCACATATCTAGCAAATGGAAATAAAACACATCTAGTCTTGTAAGAAGGATATTTAGACTAGTTTACATACCCGGGCACCGTTTAGTTTTCAGAAAAAAATGTTTCAATCATTTTTTTCAATATAAAAAAATGATTGAAACGGGGGGGCCCTCTGGTGGCCTCGGGGCCCTAAGCAGCTCCTTAGTCTGCTTATAGGCTGGGCCGGCCCTGGTTAAAACCAGTCAATGAGGCTGTCCTCATTAAAAGTAGTAAACATAATTTCCTTAATTGAGAAATTTGCTAAATGAATCCCTTGACAGTGACTCCACTGTTAAAGGTCAAACAAAAAAACTTGAACAGTCACACATAATAAAAATTAAATGATCCAAATCCTCAGCCTCTCTCTCACAAAATGCACAAATGTCAACATCCATTTTAAGTCTGTGTCTTAAAAACTTATTAGTTGGATACATAGATTGATTTCCTATTTACAAGTACATATTTTTATTCCAAATAGGAGTATTATGCGAGTAAAATTGTGCTAGCAAATGAGTTTCCAATATAAAAGAAAATGTCGATGAAATTCTGGGAGCTTCACTGGGAGTACGTGTGACTAAATTTTAAAGCGATTATTACACTTCTGTAGTTATTTTAATGTGACATTAAAAAGTTACAGAAAGAGCATCGCCTTTATTTTTATAATTAGTGGCTGCTATTTATGCATGCTAATAAAAAAAAAATGAATAATGTATGAGTGTAATATGTTTAATTTTTAATTATAATAAAAAAAACAATGGACATTAAACAGCTATAGAAAGAGCATAACCCTTATTTTATTATTAGAGGCAGCTATTTTTGCATAAATCTTCTTAAAATATTAAAACTTATTTAGCCCAATCTCTCTCTCTTGCTAATGCTAATGCTAACATGCAGATTACATTGTCTGGTTTATTATGCAACACATTATGCATTAAAGGCTGACATAATTGTGTAATAAAAATAATAGTTGACTCCCTTTTCTCCTCGTGATCACAGATAGTCACGTGGTCCCAGAGGCACAAACTCATAAACTACTCATAATTAGTAGTTTATGAGTTTTAAACTACTAATTATGAGTTTAAAACTCATAAATAGAAGTTTTAAAACTCGTAATTATGAGTTTAAAACTCGTAATTAGTAGTTTTAAACTCGTAATTAGGAGTTTAAAACTCATAGTTAGGAGTTTTAAAACTACTAATTACGAGTTTTAAGCACAAAATTTCGACTTCCTGTGGGGCTTTTATTATTTTTTTCATGGCGGAAACGGGCTTCCATACAGACAGCGCTCAGGAGCAGACACAAACACCACATTTTATCCGGTAAATTCACCCCATTTTCTACATTTTTACGCATGTTTAAGAAAGAAAATAGTCATAGTTATCATTTGTTTCTCACGTAAGCACGAGTTTGTACTTTAGTAAAGGTTCAAATGTAGTGAATGGGAGATTGTGACAGTTGTGCAAGTTGTGCTAGCTCTTAGCTTTTAGCATCTCCGGCTATCACAGTTCCTGTTTTAATTCATGAAAAATGCACAAACATTGATCGATGTAATCCTGCAAATGAGTTAAACGTGGCATTTATTTTACTATGTAGTAATTACGGAAATGATGAGGATTAAAAAATATGTCTATCTGTCTATCTGTCTATCTCTATCTATCTATCTATCTATCTATCTATCTATCTATCTATCTATCTATCTATCTATATAATATAATATCTATCTATCTATCTATCTATCTCTATATAATATAATATAATATAATATAATATAAATATAATATAATAATATATATAATATAATAATATAATATAATTAATATAATATAATAATATAATATAATAATATATGTGTGTGTGTGCTAGCTGTTAGCATGTAGCTCTCTGCAGTGGAGTTTATGTTGTGATTTCATGCTCAAGATACAGCAGCAGTCAGATAACTAATATAACAAAAGGAAATAATTTTACAAAACGAAATGAAAAATAACTAAAGACTAAAGTTCCTGATAATAATTCCGGGGACCTTTTTTAATTCACATTTTTATTCAAATCTGGTTCACATCCAATTTTCTTTTTTTTTAATCGCCTTCTTATTTTTATAAATTTTTAGTATGTTATAGTGTGTTGTAGTAATAATTCATTTCAATGACAAATTCTATCAGGACTTTTCCAGGGCGTTTGTAATAATCTCATCATGGCATATAAAATAAAAAAAATAATTTAACTTTGCATTGTGGTATGACTGCATTGTATATTTAGACATAGATCACCCAAAATGTTCTTGTGTTCAAATTCTAATGAGACTGGGTAAATGTATGGACCCAAACATACTGATTCATTTTGTACAAAAGAAGTGTTGTTCAAAATCCCAGCTGCTTTTTTACTGTGATTGCAGTGTCTGTATTAGGTATCCAGCAATGCAGCAAAGCAAAAGGGGGAGATGTTTTCAAAATCTATATTTTCCAGAACATTTGGCCCTTTCTCTAATTTATAATGATTAGATTGAACATATATTTAATTTTATTCTGCATATTAAGTTTGTATTATTATTATTTTATTATTTTTATCTGTTTCAGTACTGATTCAGTCCTGATTTAGTCTTGGTTCAGTCCTAGTTCAGCCTTAGTTCAGAAAAATTGGAGCTAGACATTTCCTGAAATCACTGAGCCCTTCTATTTATATTCATAATTGTTATGTTTTTTGTTTATTTCAGTTAAATATATTCCACAATGACGCGTCACGGAAAAAACTGCACAGCCGGAGCGGTTTACACTTACCACGAGAAGAAGAAGGACACAGCAGCGTCAGGATACGGGACTCAGAGCATCCGACTTGGGAAAGACGCCATCAAAGACTTTGACTGCTGCTGCCTCTCCCTGCAGCCATGCAAAAATCCCGTAGTCACTGCGGACGGCTACCTGTACGAGAAACAGGCCATACTCGAGTACATTCTGCACCAGAAGACCGACATCGCCAAGAAGATGAAAGCCTACGAGAAGCAGAAGCAGGCGCAGAGGACCACAGACCAAAGCGAGTCCAAATCTGTGGAGAAGGAGAAGGTGGAGAAGTTTAAAGTGAGTATGAAAGGTTTTGATCATTCTCTAATTTTGACTTAATTTGGTGGTATTATAGCTGTTGTAAATATAAATGATAGTTTTACATCAAGCAAGAAGCAATTTGTGAAGAAAAGTTGAACAATCTGTTGAAAATTATAGGAAGTAGAGAGTTCTATTTTAAGACCATTATATCTTAAATATAATCATCTTGCTGGAGCTCAGCAGTGACTGCACCCTGCTCCGGAAGTACATTTCTCATTCATTTTTCCCATAGACTTTCTGAAATAAATTCATATTAAAAGTTTGCAAACTCAGGGCTAAGTAGCTCTGTGGTAACGAATGATCTATAATTTTATTTAAAGTCTGCGTCTGAAACTTTATAAACCACTGAGTTATTAAAACATTTTACTGAATCTTGCATTTTTAATTTGTAATGTTTGGACTTAAAACAATGGTGTTATGGATATTAATTGGCACATAGCTGGTTAGACTCTTGATA
Source organism: Periophthalmus modestus (assembly GCA_019594935.1). NCBI lineage: Eukaryota > Metazoa > Chordata > Actinopteri > Gobiiformes > Gobiidae > Periophthalmus > Periophthalmus modestus. The sequence goes on along the minus strand of JAIEZT010000013.1, from coordinate 79,961 downwards.
TTAGAATTTTATGAAAAATCTGTTGGAAAAAATAAATGAAAATGTTACTTCCAAAACTGGAGCGGGCTGTCACTGTTGAGCTCCATTGTGTTGGAGTCTTATGAGTGGTCTAACCTGTGTTATGCTTGTTAAGACCAGCGAGAGCAACATCGTGTCCAAACCCATCAACCCGTTTACCTCCAGAGACGAGCAGAAACCTGAGGGCACGGCGGAAGTGGCGGTGGCCGGCTCCAGCAAAGCTCTGCCCAGTTTTTGGATCCCGTCTCTGACCCCTGAAGCTAAACCCACTTTACTGAAGAAGCCGAGTAAAACCGTCCTGTGTCCAATGTCTGGTCGGCCCATTAAGATGAGTGAGCTGGTGGAGGTGCGCTTTACGCCGCTTGACCCTGGTTTGGACCGTGTGAAGCTGCTGAGTCGACAGGAGCGGTATGTGTGCGCCGTGACCCGGGACGCGCTCGGAAACAGTGTGCCGTGTGCAGTGCTCCGACCCTCCGGCGCTGTGGTGACGCAGGAATGTGTGGAGAAACTCATAAAGAAGGACATGACTGACCCAGTGAGTGGAGACAAACTGACGGAGCGTGACATCATCTACCTGCAGAGAGGAGGCACAGGGTTTGCCGGGTCAGGGGTCGACCTCAGGGCCAAAGAGGCAAGGCCTGTCATGCAGGCATAGAACCAGTAACCTGTCTGATCCATGCAGGCATTGAACCAGCACCGTGTCCGTTGTAAGATTAAATAAATGCTGTTTATTGAACATTTTGGCTTACAGTGATGGAATGTAACAAAGTACAAGTAGTGAAGTACTGCAATTAAGTACAAATTTTAGGTATCTGTATTTTATCTGTCAATTTTAAAGTGGATACGTTAAGAGCAGGTATCTGTACTTTCTACTCCACTACATTTTTTTTTAACTGGAATGAAAAGTAAAAGTGTTTTTCATTATTTTCTGAAACCTGCTGAAATGGCTGAGGATTTATTTTGAACACATTTATAGTTTGAGCAAATAAAAATATTCATATAACAATTGATTTACGGTAATTGTTTCTGTGAGACAAAATTCAGCATAAATCTATATCAAAATCACTATATTTGAAGCTTTTAGATCTCAATCTGTGCGAAATACTTGATAGATTGATTTACTTTACTTACTTTAATAGATAGATTTTTTTAATGTGATACTTTTACTTGAGTATTTTTTGCTCCAGTATCTGTACATATCAGTAACAAAATTACAAAAATTATTCTACTTAAAGAAAAAAATATACTTTTTCCACCACTGCACATCTGTCTTCCATTTATTCAGTTAGAAGTGTTTCAATGCATCTAAAATTACAAAAATACTTTGAGATACAGTTGAAACTAGAAGTTTACATACACTATATAAAAAGACACACTTTTTTTTTCTCACTGTCTGACAGGAAATCAAACAAAACGTTTCCTGTTTTAGGTCAGTTAGGATGACCAAAATAATTTCTATTTGCTAATTGCCAGAATAATCGAGAAAAGGATTTTTTAGACAATTTTTCATTACTTTCTCAGTCAGTTAGTTCCAAAGTTAACATACATTTCATTATTATTTTGAACCATTGCCTTTAAACTGTATGACTGGTGAGAAGCTTGTGGAAGGATACCCAAAAGGTTTGACCCATTAGTTGGCAGGAATTTTGGCCCATTCCTCCTGACAGAACTGGTGTAACTGAGCCAAGTTTGTGGGCTGCCATACTCACACATACCTTTTCAGATCTGCCCATAATTTTTCAATAGGATTGAGATTTGTGAGGCCACTTCAAAACATTGACTTTGTTATTCTTAAGCTACTGCTAATGCTTCAGGTCATCCCCTCGTCCCTTTGGAAGACCGATTTGCACCCAAGCTTTAACTTCCTGGCTGATGTCTTGAGATCTCTCTTCATTATTTTCACATAATGTTCTTTCCTCATGATGCCATCTATTTTGTGAAGTGCACCAGTCCCTCCTGCAGCAAAACAACCTCACAACATGATGCTGCCACCCCCATATTTCACCGTTGGGATGGTGTTCTCCAGCTTGCAAGCTTCCCCCTTTTTCCTCCAAACATGACGATACTCATTATGGCCAAACAGTTCAATTTTAGTTTCATCAGACCACGGGACATGTCTCCAAAAATGAAGGTCTTTATTCCTGTGTATGTTTTGTTGGCGTGCGTGTTCTATCGAAAGACGACCAAGATTCAAAAAGTTAAATTTATCCAAAAGTTTATTCTCCTAACAGTGGAATCTAATACAGAGCTCTGGGTCAGATTGTAGTCCCTAACAGCCTACGTACGCAGGACTTAAGCCAGGCGCTCTGACTGCCTGCCTGTCCCCTGACCCAGAGAAAAAAAACGACATTCATGAATATGTAATTAATATGTTGAGCAGGTGCCTCCTTCGAAACTTCTTTCTCTTTTCTCTGACATCTCCCACGGCACCGGTCTGTTTTTCGGCCTTGAATCATGTCCGGGTGCCTTATCTCTGTAAAGGAGCTTCTGCAAAGCACATAACTGCCCCCCGTTATTCAGAACACACAATGTTCCCTTTAAAGAGCACTATTATAATGTCAGTGTTGAAGACAGTGTTCAAATAAATGTGTCGTTTCACTGTTGATAATGGCACACTCTTATCAGGTTCAGCCAGCATCTTCACAAGGTCTTTTGCTTTTAATCTTGGGTTGATATGCACATTTCAGACCAATGCACATTCACCTGTGTGACACAGGACCATTCTCCTTCCTGAGTGTATGATGGCTGGACATTCCCATGATGTTTATACTTGCATATATAATTGTTTGACAGATGAATGTGGCACCTTCAGGCATCTGGAAATTGCACCTGAGGATGAACCAGATTTGTGCAAGTCCACAATTCTCTTCCTGATGTCTTGGCTGATTTCTTGGATTTTCCCATGATTTTCCACAAAGAAGCAGTGTGTCTCAGGTGTCCCTTTCAAATGCATCCACTGGTGTGTCCCTAATTAACTCAAATGTTGTCAATAAACCAGAAGCTTCCAAAGGCATGACATAGTCATCTGGGTTTTCTCAAATTGTTTAAATGCATAGTAATCCTAATGTATGTAAACTTCTGACTCTGAACTAATGTAAAATTGTCTAAAAAATCCTCTCATTATTCTGACTTTTATCAAATAGAAATAATTTTTGTGATCTTAAATCGACCTAAAACAGGAAGAGTTTTGCCTGATTTCATGTCAGACAGTAAGAAAAAAAACAACACGTGTCTTTTTAAATAGTGTATGTAAGCTTCTGGTTTCAACTGTACACTTATAAATTGCTGGTGTGAGAGGGGTCACCTCTCCACACATCTGGCCTGTAACTTGGCCTGGAGGCTTTACCTGACCCGAGTTGTGGACTTGTATTTTGTTTCATTCACACGTTTAACAAAAGCCTGCATATTTAGGTAGTTCTCCTTTCAAACAGAAAAGACTGTTCTACCTTGTGATCTCATATGGTAATACTCCATACACCTTCACTAGTTCAGTAGGGATCATTCCAGGGCTGATGATCCAAAAGATTCTAAAGGTGAAAGGTAGCTATAAATGAAAACTGTCACTTTGTTGACATAAGATAGAACAGAGTATTTTGAACTTTGGAAATTTAGTCATACCTAGAGTTGTGTTTGGTTTGAAGAATCCTTTATTATTGGTCTGTTTTTAAGGATGTACCAGCATTATAATATGGCTTAAATCTCACAAGAGCCATTTTATGTATTATAGAACCTTTAATATTTCCATGGAGACAAGGAGGCACCATATCCACCAGGAAAGTGACATAGTGCACCTTTTAAATGTTTTTGTATCGTAGTGAAAGCCATTTTTTTTCAGCTTCAATAAAAGAATATGAATTACATGCAGACATAGAATAACCTACCCATTATAAAACTTAAATGCCGTTTACAGATGGCAGTATTTAATGGTAGCGCTCCCACAGATGAATGTTGCTGTTGTGTCCTTGAGCAGGAAGGTGGAAAAGCGCTATAAAAATGTGACCTTTACCATTTATCACTTTCAATGAAATGCTTTGTAAATGTCTATTGCGGTCAAAATAACTTTTCTCAGCTTCAATAAAAAGGAATTTTAGATTCACGATTTTTATCCATTTATCTGCCTGGCATAAACAGACTATAGAATTAGCCTGGTCCCTCCATCCTCTGCTGTGTGTCAGTTTTTTGGCTTCAGGAACTCATGGCTCATTTAAATTAAAGTGTTTAGATGTTCATTGACCACAATTCTCTGGTTCACTTTAGCAACTTTATTGTCTGGTTGATTTTTAGTCAAAGAGGCCAAAGCCCATGTCATCATCAGACTCCTCGCTCTCCTCCTTCACTTCCTCTTTAGCTGCGGCCGCTGGAGCAGCAGCGGTCTCTGCTGCAGCCACTGGAGCCGCAGCCGCAAAAGCTGACGGGTCAGCCAGGAACGCCTTCACCTGTAGGGGGAGGAGCAAGAAGAACAGGAAAGGAGACATTTAACACTTATAGATACCCTTAACACAAGCACTTCGACACTTGATCCTTTGACCTTCACGGTTATGTTTTACATTTTGATTTAAAGTGATGGTATGCAACTCTGAGGGTGGAAAGTAATCTGCATAATTCCATGTAAATAGAAAGCCAAAACCACACTTTGGAACATTTTACACCAAAATGTACATTTTTACACCCTATCAGTCATGTTTGTGGAGATGCAAGCCAGCTCCACAAGAACATGTTTTAGTCCATTGGCAAAATTACATAAAGGGGCTTTTATGTCAAACTGTAAATGCACTGTTCAGTAGTTCAGATTATTCTGTCATTTCTAAGACATTAAAAAAAAAAACTAAGCAAAATGATTATGGTGCTCAAGTTTGTTTTTTTTAAACTTTAGTTAGTCTGAAGTCTGTATTGTGACTGAGCCTTAGCCCCTCTTTTTGAAGTACCTTGTCGGCGAGAGGGAAGGAGTACTCCGTCTCTACAGCAACAGCGAGTACCCGCTTGTACCCATTGATGATCGAGTGAGGGATAGAGGCCAAAGTGGGGTACCCAATCTCCAGGCACACACTGGCCACGTTCCTCACACCCTAGAACATTTAGAACAGAAGTTAGAAGATTAAGAATAAAAGCTCACATCTAGACAAGTACAAGTGAAATGGGAGATCAGACAAAGCAAATGATTTTATAGTATTTTGTGTGAGACCGTGCGTCCCAGTTCCATCACATGCAGACAGACTGAGATAGCTGGAGACAGTTTAGTTTGTGCAGGGGGAACGCCAGCACAGCACTGAGCGGCTGCTCTGGAACTAATCCTGCTACTTGACCACAAACAAAATACTATACCACAAACCAGTGTTTCACAACAGTGTCCCCTCATGGACAACATACTGGCATCACACAAAAAAAACAAAACAAACAAAAAAAACAGTTGCCTATTGTACTGGCCCAGTACTTTTTAAATGTTGGATTAAAGCACAGCTTTAAGATAGAATCCAGGCAATGATCATCTATACTCCATTTTATAAAATGAAAACCTTGTGCCACCAGAGTCTCCCCAGAATCTATGGGAAACACTGCATAAACCAAATCTATAGTGCCAGACACGACCCACAAGTCAAACTGGATGACACTGGGACTTTAAAACTCCAATGCTTCAAACTGTTAATAGAGGGCACAAATTTAATGCTTTACACATCTACCAGAAGTGACTCCAGTTTAAGTGTTTTGTTTCATTCAAATGTAAACTTTGATATTACACATGTTTAACACAAACCCTGCATATTTAGGCTTTCTTCTAAAAACACTATTCCACCATGTGATGTCATGTAGGTGCTTCGCCATTTTTAAACTCCACCCACCTTCACTAGAATCATTTGGATGATTTCAGCCCTGGAATTGCCAATGTCTACTGAACTAAAAGTAAAAAAAAAAAAAAAGTGGTCCACTTCAAAACTACAGAGGAGCTGAGCATTTTGGAAACTTTGACTAAAAGGGTTACTCAAAAGTGTGAATGAAACAAAACTCCAGGTATGTTTGAGGAGACATAACAGATCAGAAAACCGTGTAATAAAAGGTCCTTTAACTTCTCTTAAAGCTCTTATTAGACCAGCATTTCCTCACCTCGAGGAATTTTGTGTGCAGAGAGGCCTCAGTGATGTCCAGCACCTCGGGGCTGTACACACTGCCATTGTCGTAAACTTGTTGGATGATCAAACCGAAGGAGAATGGAGAGATGTTCAGCATGTTCAGCAGAGTGGCCTCGCTGGCTCCAACCTTATCGCCAGTCTTAATCAGACTAACGTCACTCTGAGGAGAGAGGGAAAACACGTTATGACCCACGCAGGGAGAATGGGAGGACATCTGACATTTAGAGCATCATGTTACATTTTGTTTTGAAAATGCTATATTCAGCCAACAGTGATGTTTTACAAGTCTCACTTGTAACCAAGAAAGACCACTAGATTACTCAAACACATTTAGAATGTTTAATCAAAAATGCCTGGATGACATCTAAAATCTAACACTAGAAAACAAATGATTTGACCTCTTTAAATATTAGAGTAGCATTTTGTCTGAGACCTTGCGTCCCAGTTCCATCACATGCAGACAGACTGAGATAGCTGGAGACAGTTTAGTTTGTGCAGGGGGAACGCCAGCACAGCACTGAACTGCTGCTCTGGAACTAATCCTGCTACACAACCACATACAGAGAACAGCCAGATACTAAATCATACTATGCCACAGACCCTCCTGTGTTAGATGCCCTCCCCGTCATACCAGGATCTCAATAGTTCCTCTGGAAATCTTAGTGGTGATGCCCAGAGCCTGGAAGAAGGAGGTCTTCTCAGGACCCAGCCCAGTGTTCTGAGCAGGGACAGTCACATCACAGGGTGCAATACCTCCAGCACGAGCGGCCGCTGGCACCTGTGGGGGGGACAGAGGGTTAGAGAAGAGGCACCATTTGGGGGAAAAGTCCAACTGTCTTCTAACAAGGATTGACGGTACAAGCAAGTCTATTCAAAGATGTATATAAGCTTTGACTTTGGGAGAAAATTAAATGTGAATCAGAACCATCCAAATTGTACTTTCAATTCGATTGATTAATCTTGCAGTTCTAATTTGAACTAAACTCTGGGATGCCATTTCGTTTGACCAAAAAACAATCTAAAATGTACCCAGGCTGCTCACCTTAAATACCAGGTTGTGTCTAAAGAGAGACCATATGCAACACAATCACTTGAACTTGAAGGATATAAAACACTAGAGACAGAGTCCCAGTGTTTCCCGTTAATATAGGACTACACTTTGCATTATCAGTTTTATGATACGATGAGCAACACTCGTCAGTAACTGCCTACATTTAGTCATTTCTGACATTTAAACTCCTCAAACTGGAGATGAAATTATTCCAATAATTTTTGGCCAACATAAAATCTATGGGAAACACTGGACTCTGCCAAGATGTTCACAAATTAGGAGTCAGTTAAAGTCAGACTCACCTTGTTGGCCAGCAGCATGTCTCGCACCTCAGCCAGATCCTCTTTAGTGAAGACAAAGCCTACATTCCCCCTGATGTGAGGGAGGAGCCTGGAAACAAACAGGGGCATGACATCAGCTACAGCCATTTTACACACATCTTCCCATATTAGCGCTGCATCATGGCAGGATTGACATTTAATGTGCAACTCCAGAAATTTAAAGCAGCCACAAAAGCATAGCTGAAGTATGCCATGATTGGTGTAGTAGTGTAGCATTTGTGTGAGACCGTGCGTCCCAGTTCCGTCACATGCAGACAGACTGAGATAGCTGGAGACAGTTTAGTTTGTGCAGGGGGAACGCCAGCACAGCACTGAGCGGCTGCTCTGGAACTAATCCTGCTACTTTACCACATACAAGTAAAACAGCAACTACTGAAACACGTGAACAAATAGAACAGTGCCAATTAAGGCCATAAATCAAGTCATTCGTTCATATGAAGCATATTATAGTTGACCGATTTACTGACACTTTATAGCATTAAATACATTTTAAGAGTCTGAAAACTCAAGGAAAAAGGCTGAAGAAAACGCCCTTTCCCCACACAAACCGCTGCTGCAGCAGGCACTTAGCAACAGGTTTGATTACCACTGTTGCCAGGCTAGCGGGAGTGACCTTGGGGAAAGAGGGCACCCGATTTGTCAGTGATTAATGTTCATCAGTTCACCTGGAGTTTGTTCAATAATTTTCACATGTTGCAACCATTTCAGTTGCCTGGCCGCTGACTGGACCCTGGATCGCCTCCTATGCCCTGATCCTGTTCCGTGGATCTGGACCCTCCCTTCCCTCACCTGGTTGGATGGCCCGGTGCCTGGCTGGGGTGACTCCCGCCCTGCCGAGGGTGGGCCTCCCTCAGTCCCCTAGTTGAGTAGGATGTGGCCCTACAGACCTGAACTATCTGCAAGTGGATGTGCATTAGTCCTAGACACATCTGCAACAGTCCGTCCAAAAAAAATAAAAATAAAAACAAATAAAAACACGAACAAAATAAACCCATTGAAGTCAGGAGCCGAAAGCGTGGCCGTACTCACTTCCTGTTTGGAACACGGCGGCAAGCACGTTAGCCATGTCCTTTTATACGTAGTATGTGGTTGCCATCTTACTTTTCCAGAGCCGGGTTGTTCTCCAAGTGTCCGCGGATGGCCTTCCTCATCATGGTGTTTTTTCCCATCAGAACCACAGCCTTCCCGCGCAGAGACATGCGGATCGTCTGCATCTGCTTGGACCCCACATTATCTGCACCCACAATGAAGCAGCGAGGGTAGTCATCCAGCAGTTGCTATGGAGACAACAGGACACCATCATAAACATGGTAACCATTTGTTTTCATACTGCAGTGGCAATGTCATTTTACCATTTTCAAAGCTATGTTCATAACTTCCTATTTTATACCTTTTGAAAATCCGTTGTAGTAGAACAGTAGAATTAGTAGAAACTGAACGAATAATTTATCTTATAAAAGATAAGCATTTTAAAACACCATTAGATTATAGTGTGACATGTTTACCATTACTCCATGTTGATATGTGCCTTCATTTTGTTATAATGCAAAGCTTCTCTGCTCCAGCTCAGACTTACGATGATTTTCATGAAGTAGTTAGACTTCCACGTGGCCCTGTCTTCCCTGGGCATCTTTGCAGTGCTTCCAAGGATCGCCTCACAGCCGGTTTAAAGACAAGGAAAAATATCTGAGAAAATGAGAACCACATCAGAAATCAAATTAAAACCACGTCGACAGTGACCGAGCGCAGTCCGGTGAAAAACACGAACAAATGTAGTTCATAAGCGGAAGGTGTTAGCTTTAGCCGCTAATGTCTGCTAGCGCCAGAGGCCACGAGGAGAAATTACGGGATATTACGGAATTTTCCACAGCTAAAGCCTCGGGGAGAGCTACACGCGGATCTACAAATCAAAGTGTAACGCAGGAGGGGAGCAGTGCGTCAATACACAAACTTAAAAACGGTTTAAATGTGTTTGAAATCACAGGAAAGCACGTTCTTACCACACACGGGGTCGCGTGAAAGAAAGAGGAAGAGGAGGGACCTGAGGGACTAATATACATCCAAGCAGCCAATCAGAGCGCGCCTGCAGCGAAAGGAGTGCTCTGATTGAATGAATACGTGTCAGTCATGCGTGTCTTTTTTTTTCGTATGATAATATAACAAACCTCTAAGGTAGTCTTATTAACACAGCCAATGTCTTAACAAACTTGACAAAATAAACCAATTCTGATCGTTAATCATAAATAATAATAACTATCTCTGACGTCACGTGACTCCGGTGCCGCTCCCGCACTCAAGACAGCGCAGGCGCTCGGCTTCTTACAGGTTAAAAAAGTTTGTGCGCATGCGCTATGCGATAGTCTATGTTCACATGTAAAAGTTGTAAATATGTTTACTCAGTACACGCGGCTCCCAGATGAAGTGTGGGCTCTGGTGTTCGGGTTCTTGTCTCCCGCGGACCGCCTCAGGGCGCGCGCCACGTGCAGGCTGTGGCGGAGGCTCGTGGACAGCAGCGGGCTGTGGCGGGACTGGACTGTGGAGCTGAGGCTAGCCAGAGGCGCCTACAGAGCGCATTTTTGGAGCACGCTGCGCCGCTGGAGAGTGACCTCCGCGCTGCTGACCGCAGTTAAGGCATGGGCGCACGTGGCCACAGAGCTGCCGCAGCTTACGTCGCTGATCATCGCCGGTTATCGCCAGGTGCGCGAGGACAGTTTACGGTGCTTCACGCGCCTGCAGCGTGTGTTTCTGCGGCAATGTTCTCTGTGCGTGTCTCTGCACGGACTCCTCGCGCTCCTTCCAACACAGCTCACGCACATGCGCATGTGTGGGTGCTCCGGTAAAAGCGCGTTCTTTGATGAACCCGGTTTTCTCGCCCTGTCCAAGTTCACGCGCCTTCAGTCTTTCACTTTCCACGGCATGTGCACCATTCCTCCCCGGTGTGTTTTCTATCGGATCCTCTTCCACTTACCGCACCTGCAGCACCTGTCCCTGTCCGTGCACCTGTCTGCGCCGTACATAGAGGACACCACACTACGGAACATTCCCCCGCTGCAGCACCGCGCGCTCCGCAGTCTTGAGCTGGTGGACTGCTCCGTGTGGAGTTTATCCGCGGGCATGCTGAAGATGGTTCCGTCTCTGCGGAGCCTGGCCCTGTTCTTCAGGAGTGAAGAGCCCGGGGGAGACTCCCTGCTCGCGGCATGCCTCCGGGAGTTGCCCCTGCTGTCCTCTCTGCTGCTGGCCCACGGTCCACCCGTGGGAGCTATCGCCGGGTCGATTCCCTCCTTCGTGACCCGCCTCACGCTGTGCCCTTCGCGAATCACCTCTGAGGAGATGACCTCTCTGTCCACCCAGCTCCCGAACCTGCGCCACCTGCACTTGGACCCACGCGCGCCTCTGGACTCGGACTCGGTGGCGCTGATCCCGAGGCTCTTCCCCGGTCTCCGCAGCCTGCGCCTCCGTCACGAGGGGCTCCGGCAGGAGGCCCTCCGGAACCTCGCGGCGCTGGAGGAGCTGCGGCTGTTGGAGACTCAGGACGCGGTACATGCGCCCAATGCCCTCGTCTTCAAACTCCAAGAATTAACTAAAAACCGAGTCCGGATCTGCCAGAAACCCGAAACGGACCGACTGTGGTCCTGCGGCTGCGTGCACTACATTCCCACGGAAAACTGGACCAAAACATAGACTTCATATGCATTCACATTTTCAACATGTGTATGAGGGACTAGGCTTGGACTAAAACTAACTCTAAACTTGGGCCAAAGCAGGATTAAGATCTAACCAAGAGTCAGAACCAAAGATCAATGTCAAATCTAAGTTCTTCAGGATGATTTAAATCATGACTTAAATTTAAAAACTTGTGTCAGATCTAATACAAGTTTTTCGAATTATCCTTTTGCCATGATGCACCTGTTTCACCTTTTACGTGGGTACTTTTACACCTGTTTGACCTGGTTTATAATGCAGATGTTTGACATATAACCTGATGTATAATACACATCTCCCTCCTCAGTGTGTTCAGCTGCTGCAGCTACAGCTTGAGTAGAAAACCTCACTCACTTCCATAAAACATAGTCTTTATTTGAAGCATTTCCATCTCAGACTTTGGGTTTTGTTCATGTTTCTGGGTCTGAGTTGAAGCACAGAGAGTTGTGGGCCGCAGTGAGGCGTGGTCAGAATGACAAGTCTGACAGCAGCAGTTACAGAAAGAGGGGCTACGATTTTTCAATTTAAAGTGAATTGGAGCTGGAAGTGCGCCCATGCTCACTTCCTATTTGGAACTTGACGGCTAGCAGTTTATCCATGTCCATTTATATATACAGTCTATAAACATATAAAGAAATATACAGTCTGTGTTTTATGTTCTGTACAGTCTATGGTTCTAGTGTAACTCAAACACATGAGAGAGAAGTCCTGAGAGATTCCAGTGTGAAACTTTATTGCACAAACAATTTTCACAAAAATAAAAATACAGGGATCTAGGACTGAACCCGGTCTATGGCAGGTCTACCCACAATCAGGACTAGACTAGACCAGGGCTAGACCAGGATTAAACCAGGAACCAAAACTAAGTCCAAGACTGAAGCAGGACTTTGACAGTGGCACTTTAATAGTAAAATATGGTTTGTTTTGAAACCTGCCAAAGGAGCCAGCTCTTTGGAAATCGGTGCGACTCAAAAATAAACATTTGGCTGAAGCCGACAGAACGCAGTCCTGTCAAAAAATATTTCACAAATGTAAAGATCAGACTCTTAGATTCTAACACAAAACAGACCCAAAACCACATGCACAGAGCGTAGCACGCTTCAGATTCACGGCATACAAACATTCACTTAAAAAAAACAAAATTCTCAATATTAAATACAGGTGCACATTAATATGGTCCAAGGACTAAACCAGGTCTACACCAGAACAAAACCATGGTGTCGTGCACCATCACAAGTCCTGACCTGTAGACCCGGTCCAAACATGCACCTGTATTTAATCTTTATATTTTTGCATAAGTTTATCGACATCAGTAGCATCGCCATCATTACACATTTCCCTGAAACACAGTACATATACAGAACATGAGCTGAAAGGACCTGACCCTTGGCCCCAGTGACGCTTGACCCCTGACCCCAAGACGCACCACAAACATTTTGGTAAAACTGCGGATTCTGGCACCTGATATTTTCTAGAAAAATACACATTTTAATTGATTCATAATTCTCCTCACTGAGGCTGTCTGTCAGATGCCCTCCCTGTGTCTCCATTGGGTCTGACTGTGTAAAAGTTGCCAACCCTGTAGTTCAGACTTCTACAAACATGTTCTGAAATGCATGTGATTCTTGGATGAGTTTAAAGTTCAGATTTCAGTCTCTCAGATGTGAATCCTCTTGGACGTGACCTGTTCCTTTTAAAACAAGCTCTCGTCCTATTGCCATCGATCTGTTTATAAAAGTGAGCAGTTCTGTAAAATACAAAACGTGAACCTCCATATTGTTTTTCTGTTACATTAAAAACAGGAAAGGAAAATCTCTTTGGGCAAAAGTTTGTCCTCACAGCTGTGGAGCCCTAAGCCCTAAGAGAAGAGCAGAGCAGAGGGCTGTATGGGACCCATGAAGCCCACAGCTCGCTGCTTTTGTCTGGTTGGCTGGTCTTTGCTGGTTAAATGGTGGTTGGCGACTGTATATCAGGTGGGTGGGCGATATCGCAAAAAATGAATATCACATTTTCTTGGAACCAGATCACAATTTTAATTTGATTACGATTCATGTAGACTCAAGAAAGACAACATGTCTGTGTTTGATCATAAAGTGTGTGTTTGAGTCGTAGACTGTATAAAGAAGTGGACTGAGGGAGTGTGACGTCACCCATAGCCTTCAGCTCCAAATGAAGCTCATCTAGGCTAGCAGTTATAAGGTCCAATCTGGAGCCCAGTTCCATATTTGAAATTCTGACTGCGATTATCATAGCAACCAAAGAGCCAATCAGAAGTGAGGCTGTTGAAGGTAATGCCCCTTTCTGCCCGCGTCACTGTTTTAGCAGGGAGCGGGCACTTAGCAACGCTGTCAATCAAACCTTTAGCTAACGCTAGCAGGAGAACCGCGTGGAAAGAAGGCACCTGATTGGTCTATTATTACTAAAAAAAACAGGATCATGTATAGTGGGTTAAAACCAACATTTTAAGGTCAGAATGATGGGCCTGACAGCAGAAGTCACAGAGAAAGGGACCATGATTTTTCAATAGAATGTAATTTGGAGCCAGAGTCAATGTCCATTTATATATACAGTCTACATACTGGGCATAAAGTGTGCGTTTGACCATAGAACTGCAGTAATTCGAGAAACAGTGAATCTCGATAGGAATGAGATCACCATTCCATTTTTAGCACCATATCACCCGGCCCTGGTTCTGTCTTGGTGTAAGTGGCTCTGGCTGAAGACCTGTTGCAGGTGGGTATAGGTGGGTGTAGGTGGATGTAGGTGGGTGTAGGTGGTCTCAGATGGTTCTAGGTGGTTCTAGCTGAAGAGCTTGGAAAAGCAGGTGTGACAGTATGGCTTGTCTTGTTGCTCCTTGAACGTTCCCTTGTTGAGCTGTTTGAGGCAGAAGGCGCAGACGAAGTGTTCCGGGTGGAACTTCTTGGACATGGCGGTGATGCAGCGGCCTGTGATTGGACGCTGGCAGCCGGAGCACAGCGAGCCCCGCCTCTCATGGTAATGCGCCTCACAGAATGGGAGGCCCTCGTGGTCAAAGAAACTGCCATTTATGAACGGCGTGTAGCACTCCTGAGAGTGAGAAAAGAAGAGGAGAGGAGGGTGTGGGCAGGGATGAAAAGAGAGACAGAGTGAAAGGGGGAGAGAGGAGAGAGGGGTGGGGGTGGAGAGAGGGTGAAGAAAGGATGAGGAAAGTTATCATGTTGTATTTTGAATTGCTATAAAGAGAGTAGTAGTAGCAGTAACAAAATAAATAGTAGTAGTAGTAGTAGTAGTAGTAACAGTAGTAGTATGGTACCCTGCAGACGAAGCACTCCGGGTGCCACAGTGCGTTCAGAGCTGAGATGTAGTTCTCCAGGATGGCTCTAGAGCAGCCTCCACACTTTGGAGCAAACATCTCAAAGTAATCTCTCATACAGAACGCTTTCCCGTCCTTTTCATGGAACCCTGTGGGAACACAGAGAACAAGCCATTTAAAACTACAAGGAGGGCATCTGATACATGGGGAGGGCATCACACAGAGTTTGAGGGCATTGACACACAGGGAGGGCATCTTTAAAGTCACAATTGTGTCTAAACTGAAATCTACAGAAAGATGCAAACATAAAAGTTGTCTGTTCCTGCTATACCTTCTAAAATTGTCAAAAGTATCAATACTCATCGATACTAAAAATAGTATTGAAATTAGATACTAATTTTTCACAGGTATTGATACTAAAAAAATCCCATTAACAGGACAGAAATGCCTTTCCTGAATAGTTTTAGAATAAACTAAAACTGTATCAGAACAAATATAAGACCACATAGACCATTATACACCCATGGACCACTATGGAAACTAATTAGACCATTGAGGGATTACACAGATATAAGGCCACATGGGAATAGAAAAGAAAGAACTACCATTTAATGTGGAAAATCACATTCAATTGTCTAAAGAAAGAGTGTTTTTTATTATCACTGTCGGAATCGGTATCGAGTATTGCGTCTACTGAAATCACTCGTACCTTCAGGTCCAAAGAAGTCTCCACACTGAGCGCAGAAGAAATGTTCCGGATGCCACGTTTTATCCAGAGCCGTCACCACTTTCTGTAATACAAAAAACACAAATTTAGGTGATGAACCAATGATCTAAAACTGATTTAGGTTTGAAACATTATAAAAACATTAACATGGGTCATATTCGACCAGTCAGAGTTTGGACACACGCTCTCATTCATGTTTCTTCTTCTGCTTTGCACTTGGCATTCCTTGGCCCTAACGCGACACAGCTGTGAAGTGAAAACTATTTCAGGCAACAGAAGCACAATCAGTAGAGTGTTTGTCCACTCATCTGAAGGTTGGCGGTTTGAACCCCGCTCTTGACATAAACATCATTGGTAGAGAGGCTGGATCCACTGACCCACAGGTTGGCGGTGCAATTCCAGCTCCCACAGATGAATGCTGTCATTGTGTCTTGGGCAAGATGCTAAACCCATCTCACTCCCAGTGTCTGTGTACACTGGTGTATGAGTGTGCATGTCAATGATGATGATGTAAGGTACTTTTGAGTACCTTGAAGGTGGGAAAGCGCTATATAAAAATGTGACCGTTAACCATGTGACCATTCATCACGACGCTCATTGAAAGAAGGCCAAGCAACAGCACTCTGAGGATTTGAAATTAAAATATAAATACTTAGTTAAGGTATTTGACGACATTCTTTGGTGCATATATCTTGCTTCACCTATCTTATATCTTCGGTTTCTGTCTAAAATGTAGAAAATAGTAAAAATAAAGAAAAAATTGAAATTGAATGAGAAAGTGTGTCTAAACTTTTGACTGGCTGTGTCTGTTTGTGAGGTTTAACTGATAATAACTACACTATAGAAAAGGTATTAGTACAATTGTAACATTATACACCATGGCCACAAGGAGATGCCATAAGACCCAGTTGACATGGAATAAAAATAAATAAATAAAGAAAAATAATAATAAAAACTATAACAGCGATTTTAACTCAGGTTACACAAACTCAAAAAGGGGGAGAGAGAAAGACCCAGACCATAAACTGAACATCCAGAGACCAAATCTGATCTGATGTACTGTTACTATAGCAACACAACATTTTATCTCAGAAAATTTGTTGGTTCAGTCCTGGTTCAGTCCTTGTTCAGTCCCGGTCTAGCTCTGGATTAGCCCTGGTTTAGTCCTGGTTTAGACCTGGCAGTAGCAGTATTAGTGGTAGTTGTAGTTGTAGTAGCAGTAGTAGTATTCATAGTACTGACATCCAAGATGGGTCTGTTCCAGTAGTGGCAGCAGTGTAAGTAGTAGTATTAGCAGTAGTGGCACCAGTATTACTAGTTGTAGTAGTAGTGGTAGTAGGAGTAGTAGTACTCACATCTAGGATGGGTCCATTACAGTAGTGGCAGCGTGGGGAGAACAGCTGGTGGTAGTCTGTCTCACAGTACGGAGCACCATCACGCTCAAAGAAGTTTCTGGAGCCGATCTCCTCCTGACAGTGAGAGCACACAAAGTGCTCCGGGTGCCACGTCCTACCCATTGCCGTGACAACCTGCAACAGACCAGGGGTCAGAGTCAGTGAGTGGGACTCAAAAGGACTAGGACCCTGATCCAGATTTGGAATTGGTCTCAGACATGGTCTCAGTCCTGGTCCTTCTCACCTGCCCCACGATGGGTTTCTTGCAGGCTCCACAGACGCCTTTGGCCACAGTCTGGACCCCGAGGCGGTTCAGGTCGGACTGGAGACTGCCCAGCATGTTGTCCAGTTTATTTGGAGGACCAGCCGGTACCACCTGCTGCATCTGAGGAGCACATACAAACACACTTATTACAGGGACACAGACTGTGATGTGATCACATTTTTATGTACAGAGATTCAAACATCAGGACAGGATTTTATCACAGTCTTTTATTTGAAAAACTATAAAGGCAGACATAGACAATTTACTTTTAAATGTTCTCCACAATTCATACCATTAAATATACACGGTCAAGTTTGTCCAGAGCATGCACATGTGCGCGCACACACACACGCACACACACAGTTGTGGGGCAAAAGACTCAACCCATGAAGAAACCATCCCTCAGTAAACATGTGTGTGGGGTCCACAGGGGGCATGGCCATAGTTATATTGGTCCTGTAAGTGCGCTGTCATGTGGCGGCTTAGGTTACGACCATGCAGAGAGTTTAGCATTCCTCACACAGCTCTGGCCCTCTTCTCCTACTGTTCTTACTCGAGTAATATACTGTGCAGTGTAACAGTACTCTTGCTCGAGTAATATATCATACAGTGTAACAGTACTCTTACTTAAGTATTATATTGTACAGTGTAACAGCACTTGAATAAAAGTTGCTGGGTTAAAAATAAATAAAGGCTAGCTCATTACATAAGGTGCTGAAGAGGACTCATATCTGCTCACATCTAATCTGTTTGGCTTTAAACATGGTCATGCCACTGAGTCTTTGCATTGAAGAAGATATTGGATAAATATAATTTCCAGGGGTCCATAATATTGTTTTTTTCTGGACCTGTATAAAGCGTTTAATCGGATTAACAAAGGAAAACTCTTCTACAAATGATCAGACCAAAGTGTTCCAGGTGCTTTAATAGAGTACTTCTGGTACTCCTGTCAGTCAGTACTTTGATCCTTTCAGGGTCAGTAATGGTGTTCCCCAGGGTGGAGTCTGGTCTCCTCTTTTGTTTAATATCTATGCTGATGGCCTGTGCAGCTTCATGAATGTAAAACTGGATGTTGTGTTGGAGATTATCTGTCTAATTATCATAATGTCTGCAGATGATATGGTACTGCTTTGTCATTACTGTACAGGCCTACAGCAGCTGCTAAATATCTGTTCCCAGTTTGGCTTTGAACATTAAGTACAATGTACAATTAAATACAATTAATGTACAATAAGTCACATTATGATTGTAAAAACAAAAGAGGACAGACACTCTTTTAATGCCTCGTCTCTGTGTGGGAATGCCCTCCAGCTCATAGATGAGATCAAATATCTTGGACATTATGTCACCAGTGATCTCTCAGATGATAGACGCATGTATAGACAACAGTGTAAACGCTATGTCCAGGCCAATGTGCTGCCTGCAAGTTCCACGTGTTCCAGCAATATCAAGACTGTGCTTTCCAAATATTTCTGCTTGCCCTTGTATACTGCGTACCTCTGGTGAGTTTGACGGTGGCCTATGATGACTCTTAAAATATTATTAAAAGTGCAAAGGTTTTGCTAGACAAATGTCTAATGGTGTTAAATGTCTGTGGTGTGAGATCCTATGATGTCATGTTCAGATACTGTATTTATTCATTTATGTGTAGAGCCATGAACTTGAACAATCAGATCACAGAAGCTCTAGTCTGTCCAGTGAGGAGCTCTGTCTGATTCGCTTCTCAGAGACACACTGGCATTTGTATCTGTATACATTATAATGCACAATGTAGCTTTTAGAAATTATGAACCGGAAATGCTTTGTTTTTAATAAAAAGACTGAAATAAAACCACAGACTATATAAAGAAGTGGACTAAGTGAGTGAGACGTCACCCATAGTGTTCAGCTCCAGTCAAATGAAGCTCATTGTGGCTAGCAGCTATAAGGGCCAATTTGGAATAGAGTTCCATATGTGGAATTCTGACCGCAAGTATCATAGCAACCAAAAAGCCAATGCGGAGCGAGGCTGTTGAAGGTAACGCCCCCTTCCTGCCCCCACCTGTTGCCCCAGCAGGAGCAACCTCAGGAAAAGAAGGCGCCTGATCTGTTTGCTATTAATATTCATATCTTGGTTTATGAACACAATAGTGAAATAAAAACACCAGGATCACATAGAGCAGTTTAATACGAACATTTTAAGACCAAAATGACAAGTCTGACAGCAGCAGTTACAGAGAAATTGATGGAGCTGGAAGTCCACCCATGCTCACTTCCTGTTTCTAACCATAGACTGTATAAACAAGTGGACATAGTAGCTGTCGTGTTACAAACAGGAAGTGATCATGGTTTATGCTTCCGGCTCCATCAACTTTGGCTCCAATTCACTTTATAGTAAAAAAAACTTTGGCCCCTCTCCCCATAACTGCTGCTGTCAAACTTATCATTTTTGTAAACTTTGTAAATGTTCGTATTGACCATTTTTACATAATCCTGGTATTGTTATTTTGCCTTTGTGTCCGTAACTCAATATATGATCATTAATTTAAAAAAAACAATCAGCTGCTTTCTTTCCCTGAGGTCGCTCCTGCTAGCATTAGCAACATAACATTACAGCGCTGCTAAATGCCCACCCCCTGCTAAACCAGCGGTGCAGGCGGGAAGGGGCGTTACCTTCCATAGCTTGACTCCATCTTGGTTCTTTGGTTGCGATGATACTCACAGTAGGAATGGAGCCTGGCTCCAAATTGGCCGCCATGACTGCTATCCTCAATGAGCTTCATTTGACTGGAGCTGAATGCTATGGGTGATGTCACACTCACATCTACTTGTTTATACAGTCTATGTTTCTAATGCGGTGGCTAGCGTGTTGCCTATGGCCATTTATATATACAGTCCCCCAACTAGTTATTTTGACAATATGAAATGATTTGATCATTTGTATTTCTTGCAGCTCCTTCAGATATGATTTACTTTGTCTCATTTTTGTGTGTGCACATTGCATTTTGTGACTTATTTTATTTTAAATGTTTTGTCTACTTACATTAACTTCAAATCAGATTTTCTAACAGTTATTCTTTAAGTTACTCTTACTTGAGTAGTACTTTTCCCAAATACTTATTTTTCTTAATTTCTTGGATCCTTATTTTGTACTTTAATTGTACTTTGAAATATCTAACATTACTCTTCAGTACAATCTGCTCTGCTCTACCCCCTTGGATCAAACTTCAGCCTTAACACAAATCCCATGCAGGCAGCGTTCACACACAGACACTGGGGAGAGGAGTGTCTGGCCCAGCAACCCAACAGCAAACAATGAAGGGAGCTGGGGTAGAACCTCCAGAGCTGCAGATGCCCATAAAGATCTAGGCACTCTCTACTCCCCCCTGGTGTCAGTATCTTTGGCACAATCTCCCAATACATCACAACAAATGAACATGCAAAATCCAGCCCATATAATCTGGGAATCAAACCACCAACTACAAACCCCACACCTTCTCACTTAGTGGCACCAACACGGTTAACCACTCTGCTACAGCATAAGCAGAATGCTACCGGGTAGCAAATATGGTTGTCAAAACTATAAAAAAATCAGATACTGATACTAAAACTAGTAATGAAACCAGATACTCATTGTTCGCAGGTATTGATACTAAAAAAGTCCCATTCACAGGCCAGAAATGAATCTTTCCTGAATATCTTTAGAATGATCTTGAGCTGTATTAGAACAAGTATAAGACCACATAGACTAGTATACGCTTGTGGACCACTATGGAACCTACCCGGACCACTGAGAGATTAGAAAAGAAAAGAAAGTACTACCATTTAATGTGGAAAATCACATTAAGAAAGAGTGTTTTCGTTGTTATTATGACCTTGGTATCGGAGTCTGTATAGAGTATCGAGTATCAATCTATTCCTTAGTACCAAAATCGAGTTTGAAACAACACTATCTGAGACTCATACCCCAGATCTTCTCGTTTAATGGCAACATGGCAAACCACTCTGCCATAACAAAAACCCAATAACACCATAGCATTTTGCAGGACATGCCGGAGGTTTTTGCCTGCAGTGGAGGGAAGATGGGGTCGTAGTCAGTCTGGCAGCCCACTGACGAGAACTGTTTTGGGGGAGGAGGTGTGGGCTCTCTGGGGGGAGGCGTGGGGACCCTTGGAGGGGGGCTGGGCTCTCGTGGAGGAGGTGTGGGGGGTCTTGGGTGGAGGAGGTGGGGTCGGGCTCTTTGGGAGGAGGCGGAGGAGGAGGGGGGAGGAGGAGTCGTTTCTCGGGGCGGAGGAGGAGTGGGTGGGTGGGGGAGGGGGGAGAGGGGTGGGTTTCTGAGGGGGGGGCAGAACCTTCCTCTGGGGGGCGGGGGAGTCAGGGGGGATGATGATCTGAGGAGGGACACAACCACAGTCAGGTCACAGCTAGAACTACAAGAACTTCTATAACCACTGGAACCCGAGCTCTGGTCTACTGACGGAGCTAGCTCACGCACACAGGACTTTGTAAGTTCTAAGTTTTTCATTTGATCTGAAAGCTCTTTGACTAAAGGTTACTAGGGGTCTACTGTGAGCGATCTCTCTCCTCTCTCTCTCCTTCTCTCTCCTCCCTCTCTCACTCTACTCCTCTTTGCTTCTCCACTCTCTACTTCTCTCCCCCCTTCCTCCCTCCTCCCTCTCTCATCTCTACCTAACTGACCACTGGCCTCTCCTTTCTGCTCCTCTCCTCCTCTCTTCTCTTTACCTTATCGACCGCTGGCCTCCCCTCTCTGCTCCTCTCTCGCTCCCTCTCTTCTCCCTTTCCCCTCTCTCCTCCTCTCTCGCTCCTTCTCTCTTCTCTCTTCTCCCTTTCCCCTCCCTCTCTCCTCTCTACCTTATCAACCGCTGGCCTCTCTTCTCTGCTCCTCTGTGGGTTGGACATGACAATCACTCCTTCTGTGAGCCAATCATCCGTCTGCTGTTTCCTCCTCCTCTCCACACGCCCGATTCCCAGCTTTCCCTGCAACTCCTGGATCAGACGGTCCTGGGAGTTGGACTTGTGCACCAGGATCGGTCCCATCTTCCTCCGATGGCCTTCGCGAAACATGGGGTGAACGTTCGTCGTCTCTTTGGTTCTACGGATCACCGACTTCAGCTGGACGGAACGGGGGAGGGGGAGAGAAAGAGAGGCGAGAGGGTGGAAGAGGAGAGGTAAGGTTAGGGGAGGAGGAGCGTGGAGAGTGAGGGAGAGGAAAGGATGGGAGGGCCATGAAGGATGGTAGATGGGGGAAATAACGTAAAGGATAGAGAGAAGGGAAGGGAGAGGAGAGGAGAGGAGGGGCATGAAGGGTGAGGCAGAGTTGAAGAAAGAAAGGCAAGGCAGGTGTGGTAAAGTGAAGAATGTAGAGGAGGAGTAAGGAGGGTGAGGGAAGGGGGAGGGAAGGAGAGAAAGTGAGAAGATGAGCAGGGGGGAGGAGAGGTGAAGGGGGGGAGGAAGGGTGAGGAGGGGGAAGAGGAGGAGGGGAGGGAAAGGAGGAGAGAAGGAAAAGTGAGGAGATGTGGAGGGAGAGAAGAAGAGGAGGGGTGAGGAGGAGAAGGGAGGAGGGGTGAGGAGGGGTGAGGAGGAGTGAGGAGAGAAGAGGGGGTGAGGAAAGGCCAGTGGAGCAGAACGAACCACAAACAAACCTCATCTGGACACAGAGCTATCAGAGCCTTCACAAAAGCATTCTACAGAACCAGACCAAACCAAACCAGGGCCAGAGCCAAACCAGACCATCATCAGCTCAAAACCAAACCAAACTCATGACTCATGCCACAGGCCACAGTCCAGACTCAGTTGAGCAAAAGTTCAATGTTTTTAAAATACCATCACATCAAAACATCGAAGGAGCATTTCTGCAAACAAAACACCAGCAGAAGCATCAGAGCACAGGACACTCCAAAACACCAACAGAGCAGGAGAAGTTTATGGTCATCGAACAAGAAGACATCTGAGCAGGACAAAGAGGAGAGAGAGACGAGGAGCAGAAAAGAAGAGATTAAGAGAGGAGGAGGACAGAGGAGCAGAGGAGACACGCCCCCTGCTAGACACACACATGCACCAAACATCTGCAGCTGAGATGAGGATGAGTTCAGCTTTGGACAGAGCCACACTGAGCATGGACCGTACATATCTTTATACAGTCTTTGAGGTGCTGCATTAGTCTACAGAACATGATTTCAGAAATAATCATCTCATTTAGAATTTTAAACAGTGAGTTGCTCAGAGATACAGATACAACCAAAGAGCTAATCAGGAGTGAGGCTGTTGAAGGTAATGTCCCTTCCTGCCCACATCGCTGGTTTGGCAGGTCAATGACAAGCCTGACAGCAGTAGTTATAGAGAGAGGGGCCACGCTGTTTCTATAGAAAGTGAAGTCAGTGGAGCCAGAAGCGTGCCCATGCTCACTTCCTGTCTGGAATGTGGCAGCTAGCAGGTTAGCTATGTCCAGAGATATATACAGTCTATGGTTATGAAAGATAAGATTTGATATAATTTCGGTCTTCCCCAAATTATCTAGGTCTGAAAAATAAATAAAACAAAAAAGCTGAATCTCTTAAATTCAAGTATAGTTCTTTGGGACAGCACAGTCTCATGCTCCAGGCTTGTTGGCAGATCTCATGCTGGTTTTCACTGGCATTTTTCTAGTGGCGTTCTCTGAGTTGTACCTGCCCCGAGGCGGACAGACGCTCTACGGCAGATGGCTGCTGTGACGGCAGGTCCAGCGAGACGTCAGGGGTCCCGGGACACGAGGAGGGAGGAGTCAGGCACTCCTCCAGCCAGCTGCCCTCCGTCATGGGAGAAATGGTCCCATCCTCATCCTCCCAGTGCACCTCCTCCTCTCCCGACAGTGTCCCCGCCTGGTCAGAGCACAGCAGTCTGTCCAGAGTATCGTCCAATAGCGGCTCCCGACACGGCCAGGTTAGATCCAGCACCTCGCCCACTTTAGGCTGTGAGGGGGCAGAGACGGGGGTGGGGGAGGAGACAGGGGAGGAGACTAGGGCAGGGACAGGGGAGGAAACAGGACTCTGCACCGTGAACGTCTTCCTGATGACAGTGGGCGTGGTTTCGGGACTGGACAGACGCGGCGAGAAGGAGGACTCCAGGTCGGGGCTGATAGTCCGGGGGAGGATGGTGGAAGAGGGGGGTGGGAGGGTAAGAGGGCTGGGCACGGCGGGTGCAGACAGGATTGGGATCGTGATGGGACTGGAGCGGTCTGGACTGGCACATATCGGCGCTCTGGTCAGGGCGGGTGCAGAGAGGATTGGGATCATGATGGGACTGGAGCGGTCTGAACTGGCACACATTGGCAAGGTTAGGGGACTGGAGATGACCGGGATTGGCACTGGACTGGCGCTCTTGGGCTCGGGACTGGCAATCCTCGGGACGGTTATGGGACTGGAGACTTTGGAGTCGGGCAAACTGCTACCTCCCGTCCAACCCATCGGGTCCAGAGAGAGGACTTTGGACACAGGACTGGGAGTCTTTGAGACTGAAGCTGGGCTTGGGTTTTTGGGACTTGGAGCAGGGCTTTGGCTCTGGACTAGGACTGGACTTTGGCTCTGGACTTGGACCGGGCTTTGGCTCTGGACTAGGACTGGGCTTTGGCTCTGGACTAGGACTGGGCTTTGGCTCTGGTCTGTTGTTGCCCGCTGTGATGGACCCGGACAGCGTTTCCATGGTAACCAAAGACTCGCCACTGACGTGTTTGTTTTGAACAGAGGTGAAGGTTTTGGGAGAGGAGCCATCTTCATCAATGTGCAGCTCAAGGGAGAGAAGGGGAGGGGAGGGCGGGGCAACTGGGTCAGTTGGAGGGAGCTGACTGGCTTTGACAGGGGAGGGGGTGGCGACAGATGTGGGAACAGATTCCACCTCCTCGTGGTTTACGGATAACTGAGAGCCGGACTAAAGGAGGCAAAAAGACACACGGAAGGACAGAGACAGGGAGAGGAGGAGAGATGGAATATAGATAGAAAATTGGAGACAAAGGGTCAGAAGGCGGAGAGAGGGGCGATAGAGGAGAGAGGTGGAGAGAAAGGCATGAGAAAGAGAGAAAGAAAAAGAGACAAACAGGAGTAAAGAGGATAGAGAGAGACACAGAGGAGGATAGGGAGGAGAGGCGTAGAGCGGCAGGATAGAGAGATAGAAAGAGAAAGAGATAGGAGAGGAGGAAAGGGTGAGAGTAAAAGAAAGGGAGGATAGAGGTAAAATGTAGGAAGAAGAAGGGGAAGGAGGAGAAAGAGGAGGAAAGGGGAGAGGCAGGAGACGAGGGGAGGATAGGGAGAGAGAGAGGGTAAGAGACAGAAGAGAGAGGAGAGGAGAGAAGACATAAGAAAACAACAGAGGAGAGGTAAAAGAATGAACAGATTTGAACTCAGGAACAAGAAACAGACATGAGAGGACAGGCCGGGCTCCTCCCAAACTCTGCTCCTCTGATCTCGTGTCTTGTCTTGTGTGATTTGGGTCATTGGATTTGACTAAAAATTTTTAGGTGAAGTTTACAATGTTACTTCCTGGTTGGACATGGGCAGCAGATGTAACATACATCGAGTTAAGTCCATAACTGTTACCTAGCAACCATAATGTAAACAAGGGCCAGAACTTTATATATTACACAATGGCTCTGATGAGACAGATGCAAATAAATGACAACAGCTTTATTTGGTGGAATTTAATCAAGTGTCAGTGTCTTCCTTGTGAGTAAATTGTCTCTGCAATTTGGATGGAGTTTTCTATGTTGATGACAGGGAGAGGTCTCTGTTTTACAACTCAGCAGTACTTCCTGAGGTTTTGTACTTTTCTTCACGAACTGCCACTTAACTGATGTAAAACTGTGATAAATACTCAATACAGGTATTACCCACCAAACCATGTCACAATAAGAAAAAAACATGAAAGCCTCTTATATGCAGTTTAAACTCTCCTGGACCGGGTCAAATGCAGAGATTAAAAAGGTTGTATATTACTTCTATGGAATATTAAAGAGGGGGTATTATACTTCTATGGGGTATTAAAGGGTATTCACAGATAACACATACCATATTTAGATCACCATGTTTCCTTTTACTGTTTTGAAAATGCTATATTCACCGATAAGTTTCACTTCTCCCTTTGCACTCCACACTAAGTCACTCCCCCTTCCTTACAACACAATAAGCGTGTATCCTGCTAATGAAACTACTGCACATCACATCAGGTTTGTCAAGTTACTATGTACAGTTTTGTATCATGTTTTTGTATATTTCTGGAGAATTGTTGTGTGGGAGCATGGATGATGTAAGCTTGTGGGCAGAGCTTTGTACAGGCTCATACTACTAAAAGTAAGGAGGATTCGAATAGGGCCCGGGAGAGATCACTAGATTCCTCAAATATGCATGGATGGCATCTAAAACCTGAAAGAAAAATTTAAAAAACTAGTTTTGCAAAATACCCCCATTAAAGGAGGTGGACTCACGTTGCTCTGGACCTTGAAGTCCGACAGAGACGCCATCAGTTCGTCCAGTTCTCGAGTTGCTGAAGAGGCCGACATCCGAGAGGTCTGCTGACACGAGAGCTCCAGGGATGGGTCAGAACAAGGATCAGAAGTATCCTCACTGACCACTAGTGGCACAGAATTCTCCAGCTGATCCAAGAGGCTCTCCACACTGGGTCTCTCCTCTTCCTGTCGCCCTGCTCCTCTCTTGGGTTTCTCCACACCATTCTCCTGGGCCTGGAGGAGGATGGAGGTGGAGGGCAGCGGTGGAGCAGCTTCTTCTGTGCAAAACAAACAAATGTTAAAGCAATTTTATATTTTAAAGTGTTAGTGCCTGATTTTTACTGTTAATAAGGTGAAAAAGAGAACTAGTTCATTTTAAACAGTTTGCTGTGGTCCAAAGTGATTCCTCACTTACCTTATGTATTCAGAGCATCCTAATTATTCACAACAATGAGTTGATAAGTGCTTTTCACAACTTTCAGAGATCAGAGCAGAGTTTTGCTGTTACTGAAAAGCTAGCAACAACAAGCATCCTAACCTGCACTTCCTTTCTGGACAACAAGACGCTTTGTAAATAGATGATGCAGACAGAGCTGCTTATACAGTATATCTGTACTGGAGCAAGACATATTTTACTCAAATACATGTATGTATAAATAAATAAATAAATAAATAAATAAATAAATAAATAAATAAATAAATAAATAAATATATGTATTACTACCATAGGAGAGGAGAGAGAAGGAGAGGATGAGAGAAGGAGAGGAGAGAGGAGGACAGAAGCTGAGGATAGAGGAGGAGTGGAGGAGGTGACTGACCCGGTGTGGTGAAGGCTGATGTGCCGTGGTCAACTGTGTTCAGCTCGAGCAGAAGTCTGTCCAGCTCTGAGAGGTTTGAACCCAGAGAAGCCATGGCAACGGGACTGTCCGATGGCTTGGGTTTGACCGGGAGACTGCGGAATGTACAGGAATAATGTTGTTGTTGTGCATTTTATCTGACCCACTCCTACATGTGCCTGCCTTTCTATGGACATGTGCTTGTGTAATATAAAAACACACAAACCCCACTGTGTGTGTGTGTGTGTGTGTGTGTGTGTGTGTGTGTGTGTGTGTGTGTGTGTGTGTGTGTGTGTGTGTGTGTGTGTGTGTGTGTGTGTGTGTGTGTGTGTGTGTGTCAATGAAAATGTTTATACCTCTGCTGCTCACATGGGCCTGTTCATGGGTCACATTTTCAGCACAGTATTTTATATAGAGAACAAAAACTATCGAGACATGCTACAGTGAATTTAGGGGTAAACTATGTTACTGAAGTCTCTATATCCCCCATCCTGCAGTGTCTGGGTTAAACCTGTTAGGAGCAGTGGGACCAATCTCCAGGTCTTGAACTATTCTGTTCAAGATCTGGGGGAAACCAGAAGAAAAGCCACACAGACACAGGGGGAATATGCAAACTCTACACAGACACAGGGGGAATATGCAAACTCTACACAGACACAGGGAGAACATGCAAACACCACACAGACACAGGGAGCACATCTCCACACAGACACAGGGAGAACATGCAAACTCCACACAGACACAGGGAGAACATGCAAACTCCACACAGACACAGAGAGAACATGCAAACTCCACACAGACACAGAACATGCAAACTGCACTCAGAAAGGCCCACGAGTCCAACCAGGAACCTTTCTGTTGCAGGGGAGGAAAGAGGGAGGAGTAAAGTCAATGGCTTTGGTCTAGAATGTGAGTTAGGAGAAGCACGTACCTGTAGATGTGCTCGTCCTCTGCTGCTGGCTCTGATTGGCTGCTGGGACTCAGGGCGGGGTCTGGGGACTGGACAGTTTCACAGTAGAGAGTTTTCGCACACTATCATAACACACTTTTTTGTAAAATAAAGGTTAAAGAGGGGAAATTTTACTTCTATAAGGTATTAAAGATTGGGTATTTTACTTTTATGAGATATTAGAGAGGGGATATTTTACTTTTATGAGATATTAGAGAGGGGGTATTTTACTTCTATGGGGTATTAACTCTTAACACATAACATATTTGAAAATGCTATATTCACAGAAAACAACATATTAACATGTTAAATAAGTTTCCCTTTCGTTTTTAAAGCTCTGAGTACCCCCTTCCTTTGCTCCCCATGCCAAGTTACTCCAACTTCAGAGAACAACACAATCACTTCAGGTTTGTCAAGTTGCGTGTAGTTTTTTATCATGTTTTTCTATATTTATAGAGAATTGTCATGTGGGAACATGGGTGACGTAGGCTTGTGGGTGGAGCCTTGTAAGACTCGTACTGCTAATTCTAAGAAGGGTTTGAATAGGGCCCGGGAAGATTGCTAGATTACGGAAACATGCATGAAAGACATCTAAAACCTCTTCAGGCACATTTTCGATGAGGAAACAACGTTATAACACGGCAGAAAGATTTTTTTTAAATTGATTTTGCGGAATACCCCTCTTTAAATAAAATATTTCAGTTCCTCTTTGTACCTGAGTGAGTGTGTCTCCGTTCACCTCCTGATGGGACCCCGGGGTCTCCACACACACAGGGGACTGCTCTGACCCCGCAGATAGTGAGCACTCTTCTGACCCCACAGGGACAGAGTAGTTCTGGTCCAACAAGAACACAGGGCGTTTGGAGACGTGTAGAGTGGAGGACTCTAGGTCCAACAACAGAGCGTCTGCAGAGAGAAAGAGAAGAGAGAAACTTGTCAGACATTAGAGAGAGAGAACGAGACAAGTCAGAGGTTAGACAGAGACAGAAAGAGAGATAGTCTATCTCTATCTGTCTATCTCTCTCTCTGTCTCTGTGAGACAGACATTGTCTGAGAGAGATGTGAGAGTGAGAGAGAGAGAGAGAGAGAGAGAGAGAGAGAGAGAGAGAGAGAGAGAGAGAGAGAGAGAGAGAGAGAGAGAGAGAGAGTCAGTCAGATGTAGGTGAGAGAGAGACATGGCAGACATTAGAGAGACAGGACAAGACATGTCAGAGGTTAGAGAGAGGGAGAGAGAGAGAGAGAGAGAAATGCATGCCAGAGATGAGAAGGAGAGACATGCCACAAGTTAGAGAGAGATATGTCAAAGCTTAGACAGAGACAAAGAGAGAGACAGAGAGACAGACAGACAGACACTGAGAGAGATAATAGAAGTGAGAGAGAGACATGTCAGAGGTCAGAGCGAGAGAGAGAGAGAGCGAGACAGAGAAAGACAGACATTAAAGGAAGAGAGCAAGAGGAATGTCAGAGGTTAGAAAGAGAGAGACATGTCAGAGTTGAGAGAGAGAGAAAGACATGTCAGAGATGAGAGAGAGACATGTCAGAAGTTAGAGAGAGAGACATGTCAGAGGTTAGACAGAGAGAGAGAGAGAGACATGTCAGAGGTGCAAGACAGACATGTCAGAAGTTAGAGAGAGAGAGAGAGAGAGAGATGTCAGAGGTTAGACAGAGACAGAGAAGTGAGAGAGAAATATGAGGTTAAAGAGAGAGAAAGAGAGACATATTAGAGGTTACAGAGGTTAGAGAGAGAGAGATGTGAGAGATGAGAGAGAGACATGTCAGAGGTTAGAGAGAGAGACATGTCAGAGGTTAGAGAGAGAGATGTAAGAGAGAGAGAGAGAGAGAGAGACATTTCACATGGTGGAGAGAGAGGGAGAGAGCAAGAGACAAATCTCTAAATTCCTTGCAATTATACGTTGAGAAACGTTGTTCTTAGACTATTGGACTTTTTGCTCACGCAGTTGTTCACAAAGTGGTGACCCTTGCCCCATCCTTGTTTGTGAATGACTGAGCCCTTTGGGGAAGCTCCGCTCCGTTTAATCCAATCAATTAATCCAATTAATCTGTTCACCTGTGGAATGTTCAACAGGTGTATTTTAAACATTCCTCAACTTACCCATTCTTTTGTTGCCCTGTCCCAGCTTTATTGGAATGTTGCATTAAAACAATAAAGTTCATCAGTTTGAAGATTAAATATCATGTCATTGTAGTTTATTTAGTTTAATATAGGTTGAAAAGGATTTGTGAATCATTGTATTGGAACTGAAAATACGTATTAATAATAATAATGCCTTACACTTGTAATGCACTTTACAGGCTTGTCAAAGCCTCTCAAAGTGTTACACTATAGTCATTATTCATTCACTCCACACTTGGCGATGGCAAGCTACTATTGTAGCCACAGCTGCCCTGGGGCAGACTGATGGAAGTGAGGCTGCCAATCTGCGCAATCGGCCCCTCCAAACACCACCAATCATTTGCACACACACCACTTTCATACTAGACAATGTGGGTGAAGTGTCTTGTCTAAGGACACAACGACAGAACCTTTGGGTTGGGGGACCACCGCTCTAACTGAGCCACTGTCGCCCCAAATTCATTAAAAATCCCATTCATCCCATCTTTCTTCCTGGGTCTCTGTGGGGTCATATTTTGTGTAAGAGCTGCTAACCATGTAGTTCAGACCTCTTCTGAAATATTTCTGTGCCTCAGATGCCCTCCTTGTGTGTCAGATGCCCTCCCTGTGTGTCAGATGCCCTCCCTGTGTGTCAGATGCCCTCCCTGTGTGTCAGATGCCCTCCCTGTGTGTCAGATGCCCTCCCTGTGTGTCAGATGCCCTCCCTGCGTCTCCCTGTGTAGAAATATGTTCATGGGATTCTTGGATGAGTGGGTCAGGTTTTAGCAGATATTGGGTCTTGTCACTTCTGTATTTATTTTAATCCACATGAATTCATTCCACTGACACAAACTAAAACCGAAGAATCAGATTTAAAATAGTGCAGAGGGTTGTGTGACCTCCTCCTCTAGGCCCCTCTTCATTTTTACTGCCTCCAACTAAAGTTACACCATGGGGCATTTATATTTGCAACCCACAGCTACAGCTCATCCTCAGGACCACCAGAGGAACAGGACCTACACACCACAGAGATAAAGAGCAGGGGGCTGTAGTTTAATTATTTTTAAAGAAATCTCCAAACTTCTGCTCCACAAATGTTGAACCTTCTCATTATTAGTTTGGGATCAGCTCCACAATCTTGTCATATTAATCTTTCGGCTTAAAATCCTCTGACGGCACTCACATTCTGCCCTGTCTTGAGCTCAATTTAAACTAAAGACTCTATATCAGAACCAGCCGCTCCTCTGATAAACATTAACCTGCTTTGCTCTAGTTTATGACCCTTATGAAACTAGGGATGGGCAGATATGGGACTTTTATGGGACTTTTTTTTTGAGCCAATACTGATATTTGGCCTGCTGCTGTGGCCGATAACTGATATTTGCCAATACGAATATTTAGCTTTTAAACTCCATAGCATGCATAAACTGTATATACATAAATTAACTAACCTGCTAGCCACCACACTCCAAATAAGTGTATATCAGTGCACTTCCAGCTCCATCTCCTCAAACCTCTCTACATGATCATGGTGATTTTATTTGGCTATTGTGTCCGTAAATCAAGATATGAATGTTAATAACAGATAAATCAGGTGCCTTCTTTCCCCGAGATCACTCACTGTTAGTGTTAGCAACAGGTTGACAGAGTTGCCAAGCACCCGCTCCTTTCTAAACCAGCATTGTGTACCTTCAACAGCCTCGCTCCAAATTGGCTTTTTGGTTGCTATGATACTCGTGGTCGCAATTCCAAATATGGAACTTGGCTCCAAATTGGCCCCTATAACTGTTAGCCACGGTGAGCCTCATTTAGAGCCAAAGGGTAAGGGTGATGTCACACTCACTTAGTCCACTTCTTTATACAGTCTATGATGGCAAGGCCCACAAATGCTGAAGCAAAAATCAGTAATTAACTTGTTACTTTAACTTTAAAAAATGATAACAGAATTTATTATGAGGACAATGAGGTAGTGCCAATAAGTATCAGCAGGCACCAATACCAATACTGGCTGATATTTCGATGCTGTTAGCAATATATCCCTATCAGAAACACTATTAAGTTGCAGTCAGTAACAGAGATCCCTGAGTTTATTAACCCACTATGTAACTTTTCAGCCCCAAAATAGAACAAACAGCATTTCCTCTCTTCACAGACCTGACTCATCACTTTGCCTGGAGCAGTCCACTACACCAGCTTGTCACTTTGGTGATGATATGGCTTTGTTTAAACTTAAACCTGAAGAATGTTCATCTTATTTCATCATGAAGCAAGTACGGCAGCGCTGCTTTAAAATGTTTACATGATGATTACACTGATGTTCTAGCGTTCTAGTTCTGGTTCTGATGCAGCTGCTTCTCTGTAATTACTGGGCCTATCCACATGAAACAAAAACTGCCACAGAGTTCAATCTCTTCAATCCCATTGTAACAGTGTTGTCAAAAGTATCCAAACTCATTGTTCACAGGTATCGATACTAAAAAAGTCCCATTGGCAGGACAGAAATGAACCTTTACTGAATGTCTTTAGAATGATGTTGAGCTGTATCAGAACAAGTATAAAAGCCCATAGACTAGTATACATCCATGGACCACTATGGAACCTACCTGGACCACTGAGGTACAGGTAGGTTATAAGGCCACATGGGAATATAAAAGAAAGTACAGTTGTCCCTCACAATATCACTTTTCGCAGTCTTGCTGTTCTGCAGATTTTTTGTGCAATTTTGCATGCTTTTTTTTTTTTTTTATAACGCATGAACGCGCATTGTGTTCTGTGTCCTGATTGGCTAAGAGACATGCCGTGTCTCCTGTACAGTACAGAATGTGTCAAACAAATTTACATAAATGTTTGATCACAGTGTGTCTCTGAAGTGCTGTATGTTTGCAAGTTTTCTCTCCAACAAAAACCACAATGTCAATGAAACATTCTGCACCGACAAATTTAAGAAACGCCTTATAAGTGTTTCTGTGGACAGAGAAGGATGTGGATACCGCTGGAGCAGAGGCATATGTGAACAACACATTTAAAGCGATCATCGAGGAAGGGTGGATAAAATATACAAAGGTTTGAACTTTGAGAGTGTTTAAACAAGAGAGAAACATGAGAAAATGTTATTGCATGTCTGAGAAAAGTGTATAAAGTGTGTGGTGAGGGGTTTTACAGCCTTAAAACATATATAATTGTAAAAAATAAAGCTGACTACCTCACAGATTTCGCCTTTTGCGGGTTATTTTTTTAACCTCCTGTACTACCATTTAGTGTGGAAAATCACAATATATTTATTATCATCGTGGTATCAGAATTGTTTTTTAGTCTATTCCTTAGTATCAAAATCAAGTTCAAGAATCAGGAAATTAGCATTAGCTCTGCTCTCTGAGGGTTGTGAAAAGTGCTTATAAAACTCATTGTGGTGAATGGATAAGGTAAGTGAGACCACTGTAAACCATTTAAAATAAACTAGTTCTGCTTTTAATGTATTTAAGACAGTAAAAATTAAGGAACAGAGACTTTAATAATAATATACTTGACGTCAGCGGTAAACACAGCAGATATAGTATTAACAGTGTTAGCGGTAACAACAGACATAGCATTAGCAGTGTTAGCAGTAACAGAAGACATAGCATTAGCAGTGTTAGCGGTTAGAGCAGACACGTAGCATTAGTGGCTTTAGCAGGGCTGTATCACTGACTGCACATGCTCTTATTTTAGCTCCTCTCACCACAGACAGGGCTAACCTTACACACCGCTCTCAGACCTGGAAAAATACTACAAATACCACAAATACTGCCACAAATATACCACCTGAAGAATGCCACAAGAACTGCAAAAGTATATATATTTAAAGACTAATAATGATGATGCCAAGACCAAAATAATGTTAAGGATGTAAGGTGATGACTGCGACTACATCACAAGCAGAGACTAAATGTTCACCATCACTTTAACAGCACAAAGTTTGTTTTTTAAGTCTTAGTGGTTCTCAACATGTGGGACAGGTCCAAAGAACGTTATGGTGAGATGGAAACCAAAAAATTACGAAGACATGAAAATGTAAAACAGGAATTGGACAGCAAGCTGTAGTAGTAGTACCAGAAGGAGTACCAGAAGTAGTAGTAGTAGTAGTAGTAGTAGTAGTAGTAGTAGTAGTAGTAGTAGTAGTACCAGCAGTAGTAGCAAAAGCAGTAGTAGTGGTAGTAGTAACAGTAGCAGTAGCAATAGTAGTAGTAATAGTAGATAGTAGTAGTAATAATAGACATACCTCACAGTGTCATGGGTACTCAGCATAACCCAAACTGAGGAAAGAGAAAATGGACAGAGACCCAGAGGAGCAGCTCCAACAACAACAAGCCCAAAAACAGCACCCACAGTGGGGGAGGAGGGAGAGGAGAGAGGAGTGAGAGAGAAAGAGGGAGAGGGGGAGTGAAGGGTGATAAGGGGGAGAGAAAAGGAAAGAGGGTGAGGAAGAGAGAGGTGAGGGGAGGAGGGTGCTATGTTTGCTACTGCTGGTGTTAGGTTCAGACACTGCCCCTTCCCCTTCAGACTCACTCTCAGGCAAAAGGCAAGCTGCTGTCAGTCCAGCTTTAGCATGTACTAGTAGAAGTAGTAGTTGTAGTTGTACACAGCTGCAGTAGTAGTACAGGTAGCATAGGGTAAAGAAGGAGAGTTAGGGCAGAGAGCAGGTTGTTAAATTCCTTGAGTCTGAAATAGGACTTGGACCATAGAGAGACCTAAAGCAGTACTCACAGAGACAGCCAGCAGTAGTTCAATGAAGTAGCAGTAGTATTAGTAGTAACAGTACCTGTGGTGTATTGTAGAAGTGTGTTGTTGTGAAATACATTTTCAGATTTTATGACAAGACTGTGGGCGGAGCTCTGTTTGCTCTCAGCATGAATCACTCTGAAGACGATTACACCATGTACTGTTACACACACACACACACGCACACACGCACGCACGCACGCACGCACGCAGTTACAAGCATGTGCATGTGAGCGTGCACATGCACACACATACACAGGAAGTTACAGGTCATCGCAGAAACAGTTAAACATAAGCCAAAGTGAGAATGATGACAGTGGGAATACAAGGTGTGAATCACCAGACACTTCTTGAACTGAACCTCTAAACATTTTACAGCTTCAAACTCACTTTTATTTCACTTTAAATCAGACCTGTTCTGTAAACTGCACTTGCTGTAACCGTGTTCTAGTAATTTCTTCTTATTGACCCTCTGAAGTTGTATTTAGAGTGATTCAAGTTTGAGTAATCTTTATTCTCCTGCATTCAAGACGCCATTTTGCCGATCTACCCCCGTTTTCACCTCCACCGGGACACGCCCACTGTGACGTATGCACCTCCTTCTCCAGTTTTATTTTATTAAGTGGTGATACTCGTAAGATTCAGTAGTCATTTTTGTACAAACGAAAAAAACTAGGCTGCTTGCTAGTGTGATGTGTAGCTATCCATAGGGGGCACCGACAGCAGGCGGTGCCTTGTCGTGATGACGGCAATGTCAGCTCCATTGGGCAACGCAGTTTTTTAATTGCGGAAGCCAGCGGACTTGCTTCTTTTACCAAGTCGTTTTAGATGAATATTGAGATTTAAAATGATAACATAATGTTCAAGGAGTGTCAGAGATTAGAACTACTGAGCTTTGGAACAGTCCTGGCTCTGCACAGGGTCAGTCCTTTTAAGGTGTCTGTTATGATCTATAATCTGGACTTTGGGTCAGATCTGTGGGAGGACAGCAGTCCCAGACTCAAAGGAGACAGAGTGTTAGCCATATTAGCACCGAGAGACAGCAGTGATAGCATGGTTAGCATGTTTGTGATGCCTCTGGGACCACCACAGACACACATAGGGGACAGACATTGAGACCTGAGCCTGATCCAGAGCAGGAGGACACAGGACTGGGGCTTTTGCGATACATATTGCACTAAGACCCTTCTCAACTTGAGTACATTTTTTTAAAGTCTAGAGGTTTAAGTATGTTATGAGTAATAGTAGATCTAGTTTTAGACCTGGTTTAGACCTAGTTTTAGACCTGGTTTTGACCTGGTTTAGATCTAGTTTTAGACCTGGTTTAGACCTAGTTTTAGACCTGGTTTAGACCTGGTTTAGTCCTGGTTTTAGACCTGGTTTAGACCTGGTTTAGACCTGGTTTAGTCCTGGTTTAGTCCTGTTTAGACCTGGTTATTCCTGGTTTAGACCTGGTTTAGACCTGGTTTAGACCTGGTTTAGACCTGGTTTAGACCTGGTTTAGACCTGGTTTAGACCTGGTTTAGATCTAGTTTTAGACCTGGTTTAAATCTAGTTTTACACCTGGTTTAGACCTAGTTTTAGACCTGGTTTAGACCTGGTTTAGACCCGGGTTTAGTCCTGGTTTAGTCCTGGTTAAAACCTGGTTAAAACCTGGTTTAAACCTGGTTTAGACCTGGTTTAATCCTGGTTTAGTCCTGGTTTAGTCCTGGTTTAGTCCTGGTTTAGTCCTGGTTTAGTCCTGGTTTAGTCCTGGTTTAATCCTGGTTTAATCCTGGTTTAGTCCTGGTTTAGTCCTGGTTTTGACCTGGTTTTGACCTGGTTTTGACCTGGTTTAATCCTGGTTTAATCCTGGTTTAATCCTGGTTTAATCCTGGTTTAAGCCTGGTTTAATCCTGGTTTAGTCCTGGTTTAGTCCCGGTTTAGTCCTGGTTTAAACCTGGTTTATACCTGGTTTAGTCCTGGTTTAGACCTGGTCCAGTTCTGGGTTTGTCTCATGGGGAGTATTAGAATTTACGAAACAGAAGTTGAGTAATTGTTTGAAAATCTGAACAAGCCACAACAATTAAAGAATCCAAGTCAAGAAAACAGACCTGGAGGGAAGAGGAGAGGGAGGAAGAATAGAGGGAGGAAGAGGAGTGAGACTGATGAGGGTGAGACTGATGAGGAGAGAGAGAGAAGGCAAGACTAACTCGTGCTACCAATCTGTCTGACTGTAACAGTGGTACATGAGAGTGTTTCCACCAGGTGGAGCTGTGCCTCAACTCACTCTCGCTCTCTCTCATCTCCCTCTCTCTTTTCCTCTCTCTCTCTCAGTTGTATTGTGGTTTTCCCTCATTCTAGATTCGTGTTTGAACCTGTTCGGAATTTAAAAAATCCACGGCCTGCAGCGGCATCTTTCACAACCACAGACTGTAGCCATTTTAGATTTTAAACTCATCCAAGAATCCTATTTCAGAACATGTGTGTCGAAGTCTAAACTACACGTTTAGCAACTTTTACACAGGATAACACCCCATGGAGACACAGGGAGGGCAGCTGACATACTGGGAGGAGATCTGATACACAGGGAGGGCATCTGACAAACAGGGAGGGCATCTGACACACAGGCCATGTTGGCAACTGTTAGGTGGCAGTGTCTGAGGTGTTCACTTCCTGTGGTGAGAGAGTTCTCGGTTCTGAGGTGATACTTTTGCTTCAGAAAACATCATGAGAAGAATGACGAGTCAAGGAGTCAAGAGCAGAGGCAGAAACACAGACAAGTGCACAGTAGGGATGGGAGGATATATGATAATGTTGCTAATTGCGGATCAAAAAGGT
This sequence comes from Periophthalmus modestus, assembly GCA_019594935.1. Taxonomy (NCBI): domain Eukaryota; kingdom Metazoa; phylum Chordata; class Actinopteri; order Gobiiformes; family Gobiidae; genus Periophthalmus; species Periophthalmus modestus. The sequence goes on along the minus strand of JAIEZT010000013.1, from coordinate 42,098 downwards.
CTGCAATTAATCGTTTGTTGCATTTTTTAATAATCGTGATCATCGCACACGATTATAATCGCCTTTACCAGAATGCCTCATGTTTCCAGTTTCAATACAATGTTTAGATGTTAGTTCTGGTGTTTGGGGCCCTCTATCATAGCAATGAAACTTATTAACTTCTGTACCTATGGCTCATGGCTAGTAGGCAGGCAGTGGATCTCAGTTACATCCTCCATTCAAGAAGGTGAAGTCTGATGTGTGGAATTATTATGGCTTTGAAACACTAGACAAATAAGGCGATGAGTTACCAATCTGCAGAGCCTGCTGAAAAAATGCCACAGCGAGCAACTTGCATCCACATTTGCGAGACAACCATCCTGCATTGTTTGACAAACTTGAGCCAAAAATACCCATCGCAAGTAGCATACCATGTGTTAAAAGTCCACTGGACTTCACTACCCAGGGTGCACCTGTCGTTATTGTAGTGCTGGAAAAGCCCGTGGCCCGCGAGTTCAGTAGAGTCATTGTGGTGTTTAAAGTGGGGCCTCGTGTTGTTTTCTCAGGTCATCCTGCCCAGTTTCGTGTGTATGTGTACTGTGTGCGTTCTTACGATGCGAGTATTGTTTGAAATTATGTACCCATTTTGTACAGTTTTGACCATTGTTTTCATTGTTGCATTTATATTTTACACGTAAAGTTTACGTAGAAGTTCCCCCTGTGGTTCCTTCGAATAATAACATGTCATTTTTTCTCTGTTCATTTCAATGTAAACTTATTGGTGTGACTAATGCATATATACTTTATTTTCCTTTCAGATAACCACACACACACACACACACACACACACACACACACACACACACACACACACACACACACACACACACACACACACACACACACACACATCCACTCACATACACCCACCTATATACAGACACCACCCTAAACTACCTGTATAACAATCAGTCCCTCACCTGCTCCCTCCTCCTGAATAAACCTCCCTAAACCATCCAAGTGGAGTTTGCCTGTTCCTTCTGGCCGAGGACAACTCAGTTGAAGATGTTCAGAAATCAGTGCATGCCAGACGCACCCAGTACCTTACACCATGTGAAATAAACTACTGAATGTAGTTTGTGTTAGTTTAGATTTGTATGAATAATGGTACATGTTTGTGTCAACTTTGCTATCACGCTAGGTTAGTGCTAGCTGATGCACATGATGCACAGCTGATGGCGGCGATGCCAGTGTATCCTTTATCGTAGCCTTTATCTGGGGGCCTTCTAAGGTTGGTTCATGTTTATAGTCAAGAATTATATAATCGCAAATTGTACGGTAACTGATGTTTTAGTGACTTTTTTTTTTTTTTTAAACTGTAAACCTTGGTTTAATAATAACCATGATAATATTGTTAGTCTAAATTTTAATATCGTCCCATCCCTACTGCACAGGAAGGTGCACAGGCAGGTGAGAGAGCCACAAGCTCAAATGGCAAATCTGACAGTCCATAAGGTTATTAATATGAGACTTTTTTGAGTGACTAAACCAGGACTAAACCAGGATTAAACCAGGACTAAACCAGGACTAAACCCTCCTTGTCAGAGAAACCCCAGAACCCTTTGCAGCAGACACAGACAGCACCTGATCCTGAGCTGAGAGCAGAGCCAGGAGTGCTTAGTCAGGCACAATCGCCCCCCACCCCCCCTCTCCTCTCTTCTTTCTCTCCCTATGCCTCTCTCCCTCTTTCCTGAGCATATGTTCTACAGCCTGCAGCATTTAAATTCTGACTTCACACAGATGGAACCAGCCTGAGGAGATGCTGCTTTCACTGAAGAATTATGTAAATGAGGACAAGGACAGAGGAGGGGTCACAGGAGCAGAGGAGAGGAACAAAGGACAGAAGAGGGAGAAGAGGAACAGAGAGAGGAGCAGAGGTGTAGAGGAGAGGCGCAGAGGAGAGGTGCAGAGAAGCAAAGGAGAGGGTCAGAGGCACAGAGGAGAGGGCCAGAGGAGTAGGGGAGAGGAGCAGAGGATCCTAAATTTTGCAACTAGGACACTTCAGATCAGGGTTTAAAGAACACTTCACCAAAATCCCTCTGAGTGACACTTCTGAGGCGGCAGACTTCTCTTGGTCCTGGTTCAGTTCCGGTTCAGTCCTGGTTCAATCTTGGTTCAGTCTTGGTTCAGTCCTGGTTTAGATCGAGCTTAGCCCAGGCTAGTTTAGACCTGGTTCAGTCCTGGTTTATGTCACTATAGAGGGAAATTATTTAGGTCCAAAATGAAACCGGAAAATAGAATCTGTTCACTGAAAGCATTTTCTCAGATAGTCACTCCTGACAGGGTCACTCCTGACTAGGGGTGTGCTAAAATATCGATACACCGATATGTATCGATATTATTCAAATTGATATGGTATTGATTCTTTGTTTCCTAGTATCGATATCGATATTCCCCCCAGACGTTACTCTTTACGGGTGAAGAGAAGCGAGAAGCAAGAGAAACGAAAATGTCAGAAAAAATGTTTCAGCCGCCTTCCTCCCTCTAGTAACTAGAGGGAGGAACTAGAGTCTAGTTAGAAACATGCATTAATCAAAAAGCACTTCATTGTGTTTTTTAATCTTCAATAAATGGAAGATAAATGCACCATTTAATCTATTTATTATTTTTCTGAATCGTATCGTATCGAAATGGCACTGTATCGAGATACATATCGTATCGTGGGCTGTGTATCGAGGTACGTATCGTATCGGCAGCTTCTTGGTGATACCCAGCCCTACTCCTGACAGGGTGACTCCTGACAGGATCACTTCTCAAAGCTCTCCTCACAGCACCATCACTCACACTCCATGTTCACATGTCGGCAGAGAGGAAGTGACCTGCAAACAGGCACAATGACAGACTAGGACTAAACAAGGAATAAACCAGGACTGAACCAGGATTGAACCAGGATTAAACCAGGACTAAACTAGGTCTAAGCCAAGACTCATGCCAGATTTAGACCCCCGTGCTGACTCAGTCACTCATGTTTTTACAGTCAAACTAAAACGGTGCAAGATTTATGGTTATGTCACTCTGCCGTGAAAGACTAGACCAGACCAAGTCTAAACCTGGACTAAACCAGGATATAACCAGGATGCAGAACCCACTGCAGGGTTCATCACAATAGAACAGGATTAAAGTCCCACTGCGGAACATTTCATCACAGAACAGGTTATAGAAGGTACTCTGCTGCTTTAGTCCTGTTTTAGTCCTGCTTTAGTCCTGGACTAAAACCTTTAGTACTGGCTCAGTCCAGACACTGACAGCATGGAGAAGCAATTAGAACCACATTAGAACTGTGTTATAACATCAGAAGAACATTAGAATCTCCTCAAAGTGTCTCCAGGTTAGAGCCTGGTCTGTGTAGAAATGCAGCTCATTAGGAGACAGAGGATCCAGTCCTTATCGCTCCATGTCACGCTCAGACGGCAAAAGCAGAAGTTTATACCAACTGGCCAAGTTAGGTTATATGGCATAGTTTCCGCACAGGCAAATATAGCTCTCATCAACTGTGACAACAGGTCCATTGTTATTGTCAAAGAACTAAAATGCAGCTAAACACAGCAAGATTTTAGTTCTTTAGATTTAAGTGATGTGTATGTAGGTCATTTATTTAAAAAAAAAAAAAAAAAAAAAACACTCCAGGTTTAGTCTTAGTCCAGTTTCTCTCATTTGTGAAGTGTAAATGAGGTGTTTTTAGCTCAGCTGAACCTGATCCTCAGAGACTCAGAAGGTCACAGCTAAACTTAACCTTGTCTCTGGGGAGAACGGGGAGAACACGGAGAACACTGAGAACATGGGGAGCACAGAGAACACTGGAAATCACATTCAAACGTCACTGGAACATTAGAACCTTCTCAGAACCTCTCTGTGCTAGAACCTGATCTGTGCAGAACTGCAGCTCATTAGGAGACAGAGAACTAGGGACTGGCCACTTCATTCAGTGCACCTGCACTCATCAGCCAATCAGAGAGCAGCTCAGAACAATTACAACAATGAGCTAAATCTAATATTACAGATGTTACAAAACGAGTGAAAAATGAACAACAGAAAAAACAAACTCCAAAAATCAGTTTTTACTTAATATTTTTGTCAAAACGGAACCAAAGTCTTCCGTCCGCACAGACCCCAAAAGCAGAAGTCTGTTTATACCAACTGTGGAGTTTCCACTGCCGCAGCAGCAGGTTCCGCTCACAAATACACACTACTGTACCGTACTGTACCGTACTGTACCGTACCGGAGCGAGGCGGCGGGGACACGGCGCGGATACGGCTCTGAAGCATCCTCAGTATAAACCCTAGACTCTTGACGTTGGGTCCGTTTCTGTTCCGCGGTGCCGTGTTTACGCAAAGCCCACACGCCACAATATGCGGTACTCACCGAGATCATCCATGTCCGAGCCGGAAATGTTGTGAGCGCAGACCCAGGAGCGCGCTACCGCGACAGCTCTGCCGCTCCTACCGCGTCTACCGCCGCTCGGTCGGCTTCTATTGCTGTTTCTGCGGCTCCACGCGGCTCCGGGGCGGTCTGTCCGCGGGACAGATGCTCCAGTCCGGACTCGTCCTCTGTTCAGTCCCCTGCGCGCCCCGTGCCGACCGCGCGGGGACAGCGCCGCTCGGGGGAGGGACGGGGCACTGCAGCGCTGTGGGGGGTTGGGGAGAGGCAGGCAGGGCAGAGGGGCAGAGGGGCAGGGCAGAGGGGCAGGGCAGAGGTAATCGCATCTCAGAGTAAAGACCAGAGGAAACTGATCCAAACCGAAGACCGAGCTGTTTAGTTTAGTTGTCAGGGATCATGTACAGATTCATTCATCGTAGTCCCTGGGCATGTCTCCATTCAAATACATTATGTTTCCGACAGTCCATACAAACATTAAACATTATTATGTGTGGGTCACGTGGGCTCATTATAAACCCTAACAAAATGTATATAGAAATTATTTACTACAGTTGTTTTGCCTGAATTCGTCTGTAAGTTCACAGGCCCAGTTTAGACTCATGCATTTTATTTATTTAAAAATAAAAACGTTCTGAGGGAGAAGTCTGAGGCTTTTATTCTCTACTTCTCCAAATGTCTTGTTTAGATTCTAAAACAAAACTTTATTTAAAAGCCAATCAAATATATCATTTATAATAAATGAGCCAGAGCAGAATGTTTATATCACTCAAGAGGAAAAATGCTGCTCATTATGAAACTGAAACAAACGTCACCCTCTCACATTAGACCAGGGTTAAAGCCCCACTGTGGAACATTTCATCACAAACAGGCTAAAGCTAATCTGTGTCCCAGAGTGAGCCAAAGTCACAGGGTTAGTCTGTACTGTGAGGAAATGTTACACAATGGGGTTTTAACCTTGTTCTAATGTTATTAAATGCCCCGCAAAAGGGCTTTAACCCTGTTCTAATGTAGCATCTTCCTTAGAAACATCCCTGGAGTTGTGCTCTGTTTCATTCACACATGTTTCAGTAATCTTGCAGATGTCTGTGTAATCCCTCAGTTGTTCAGGTCTGATCCATAGTAAAAGCCAAAGTTAAATCTGTCAACTGGACAAAAAATTGTAGGCATGAGCACGTTCCACTGCTCATCCAATCTGCTTCTTCAAGTTCTGGTCAGATTACTGGTGGACACTGCCTTATATCTACCTGAAGGGAGGAGCTAAACAATACTGAAACTGTAAACAACTATTGTTTACAGTTTCAGCCTAATGGGCCTGCTGGCTCGCTCTGTTGCTCTCTTAGAGAAACAGTAGATAATAGCTGTTTACAGTTTCTGTGTAGTTAGTCCCTCCTTTCAGACAGATATAAGGCAGTGTCCACCAGTAATCTGACCAGAACAGAATTGTCTTGGATGAGCAGCAAAAAGTCTTCACTCCTACACTTTTTTGTTGACAGATTTAATTTTGGCTTTTACTATAATCCTGCAGATGATGGACAGAGGGAGTGGGGGATTAAACATGGCAACTGCACATTCTGTTCATTCCAAACATGGAATGAACAGACCAGGACCAGGTCTGAGTCAGGACAAAACCTTCTCTGTCAAATCTTAAAAAAGCAGCAAAAATGTAAAACAATTTGAAACATTTTATTTATTAAACAGAAAACAGTTTTTTTTTCATTTTCTTCAAAAAAAGAACATCTGAGTGACATGGCCAGATGAACGGGCTGAAACAAGATCTGATTCAGGTCTGGACCAGGTCTGAACCAGGACTAAACCAGGTCTGAACTAGGACTTAGCCAGGTTTGCAGGTTTGCACCAGGTCTGAAACATGACTGAACCAGGACTAAACCAGGTCTGAACCAGGACTGAACCAGGACTAAACCAGGTCTGAACCAGGACTGAACCAGGACTGAACAAGATACAAACTGACTCAACCAGGGACCAGGTCTGAACAAGGATTCTACTGACAAGGTCTAGACCAGGATTGGCCCAGAACTTTCTGATATGTCTTGAGGCTGGGTCAGAAGTCTCAAAAGAACAATTCTTTGAGTCTCTAATCCTGGTCTCTAGGCTAGTCCCGGTTCTGCTCTCTGGTCTAGTCCCAGTCTAGTCCTGGTCCGGTCTCAGGTGTGGTCTCCGTTTTCTGGTCCAGGTTATTCCTGGTCCTTCTCCTCTCCGTGGGTGATGATGTGTACCAGGTTCTTGTAGTCCAGGTTCCCAGCCACATCAGGAGGGAACGCAGCGAACATCTGCTCCATCTGAAGAGAGCAGAGAGTCAGATGCCCTACCTCTGTGTCACATGCCCTCCCTGTGTTTCCGACGCCCTCCCCGTGTCAGATACCCTCTGGACTCACCTCTTCAGAGGAGAACCGGTCAGCCTGAGTCGTCAGCATCTGCGTCACACTGAAACAAGAAGAAAAATATATCAACCTCCTCCTCTGTAACACTGCCCTGCACCTCTTTTCCTCTGGATCTCTCTCTCCTCTGCACCACTCTTCCTGTCCTCCTCCCCTCTTCCTCTGTACCTCCACCCTCTTCTTCCTCTGTACCACTGTTTCACTGCACCTCTCCTCTTCCATCTCTGCACTTCTCCTCCTCCTTTTCCTCTGCTCCTCTCCTCCTCTATCTTTGTACATCTCTCTCTCCTCTACACCACTCTTCCTCTCTCTCCTCCGCTGCACCTCTCTTCACCTCCACCCTCTTCATCTACCACTGTTTCTGCACCTCCTCTTCCATCACCACTCTCCTCCTCTCTCTCTGCTCCTCCTCCCGCTGCATCTCTCTCTCTTCACCTCCACCCTCTTCTTCCTCTGTACCACTCTTTCACTACACCTCTCCTATTCCATCTCTGCTCCTCTACTTCCTCTGCACCTCTCCTCCTCCTCTTCCTCTGTACCTCTGTCCCGAGTCTATACCACTCCTCTTCCTCTACACCTCTGTTCCTCTGTCCCTCCTCCTCCTCTTTGTCAGTACCTCTCTTCCTCCTCTACACCTCCCCTCTTCTTCGAAGTCTGTCCTCTATGCCACACCTCTTCCTCTACACCTCTCCTGCTCTGTCCCTCTCTTCCTCGTCACCTCTCCTCCTCTGTCCCTCCTCTACACCTCTTTCTTCGTGTGGACTCACTAGTCTTTCCGTAGAACTCCTTTTCCTTCTGGGTCAAAGACTTTAAACGCGTTAAGGATGGTCTCCTCTGGATCCGCCCCTTCAAAATAAAACAAAAACATGTTTTGATATATTTGGTGATTTTGTTTTGTATTTTCTGCTCTCCTGTACCAGTACCTTTCAGTTTCTCCCCAAACATGGTGAGGAACACTGTGAAGTTGATGGGACCGGGAGCTTCTTTGAGCATCTCGTCAATCTCCTCCTGCTTCACGTTCAGACGCCCTGACCAACAAAATAAAAACACACGTAAACAAGAGTCGAGCCAAAAACAAACACATGACTCTTTCTTTTCACCTGTCCAGGTGAACGTGGACATTGAAAGTTAAAGCTCCTTCAAAATAAAACCCCTTTTAAGTATCAGAGTTTCTATCACAGTAAATAGTTCTTTCAGAATAAGAGTCTCTGTCTGTCACATCTGCGCTTTTACAGTAAAAGCCTCTTCCTCTCACAGAAAATGTTTCTTGCAGAATAAGAAATTCCTTCACAGTAAAAGCCCTTTCACACTAGATTTTTTTGTCTCTTTCACATTAAAAGAGCTTTCAGAAAAAGAGTATCTTTCAGAATAAGAGTGTTATTTTCAGAATAAGAGTCTATTTCAGAATAGAAGTTTTATTTGTTATTTTCAGAACAAGGGCTTTTATTTTCAGAATAAGAGTCTCTTTCAGAATAAGTATTGTATTTGCAGAATAAATTTTTTTTTTTTTTGTTTTGGTGAATGCCTGTGGAGAGCAAACATCAAAGTATATATTTTTTCAGCAGAAAGAGCAGAAGAGGTGGCAGACTAAAGAACATAAGTCTCCTCAAATAAATCCGAGCTCTCCTCTGTCTCCTCCAGACTGGTTCCACACAAATCCATAAAACCAACATTCTAATATATCTCCAGACAGAGGGAGGGGATCAAACCGGCAACCTCAGGGTCAGGGGGTGAATGCCTTACCAAGTAAGCCACATCCACTCGTATCTGTGCTGTAGTGACATTGTAGCGTCCCCTGGTGGAGGTCTGTGATCTGAGGAGGCTTCTAATTCTTCTCAAACCTGTCCTCCCTCAGCTGTCTTTCATACCTCTCCCTCTCTGTTTGTGTATAATAGATCTAAGTCATAACAGAGGAACCCTCGTCTCCCCCCGGCTCCTGCCTCCCCCGTTGGTCCTGCTCCTGTCTCCCCCCTGGACAGAGCATCAGCTGTGAGCGCCCCTGTCTCTGAGCTCATGATAAACAATAGTCCGGTGGCTCAGGACAGACACATGTTCGGGCTCTTCAGGTTAAATTTAGGCCACACATTTGGTTGTGGTTCTTCTGACCCTGTGAGGACTTATATACTGGCAAACATCTGACAAACATCTGCCACCACAGCCTGAGTGAGGAGCAGTTGAAGGATCAACTGCTTTTCACTCAGGTTTAGTAGTTGTACTCCATGTACTAATAGCCTTAGTACTATAAATAGTAGTAGAAGAAGTAGAGGTAGGTGTAATAGAAGTAAAATGCATTTATTTATATAGAATTAACAGTTATAGTAGTAGCTGCTGTAGTAGTAGTAGTAGTAGTAGCTAGTAGTAGTAGTGGTAGCTGCTGTAGTAGAGCAGTAGTAGTAGTAGTGGTAGTAGATGCTGTAGTAGTAGTAATAGTAACAGTAGTGGTGGTGGTAGTAGTAATAGTAGTAGTAGTAGTAGTAGTAGTAGTGGTAGCTGCTGTAGTAGAGCAGTAGTAGTAGTAGTAGTAATAGTAACAGTAGTGGTGGTGGTAGTAGTAGTAGTAGTAGTAGTAGTAGTAAAGTACTCACCTCTTTGAACTCCTGGATCTGTGCCTGCTCAAACATGGAGAACACATTGGAGTTGGCTCCTTCGGCTGTGCGCTTCTTTGCCTTCTTTGGTGCCTTTAAGCAAAACACCAAAAACACCAAAGAATAATTTAAACATGATTCTACTGATGCTTCATTCACACCGGAGGACAAAAACTGAAGCCCTTCAACAGCGGGAACCGGAATAGAACCAGCAACCTCCATCTTTCCTCCTGAAAACTGCTCAGCACTGTTCTAAACCTCAAAAGTTCAAGGAAGAACTCAGCTTTTCTCAGGACAAGACCATGAATAGTAAAAATCTGCATTTTTTTTTTAACCCTAACTCAACATACAATGTACATGGCAAAATAAAATAAATTTTCTGAATTAAAAAGAAAAAAAACTCTCTACTGTCACGGCCCAGCCAAACAGCCCCTCCCTCACTCACCATGTCTGGAGCAGCTGAGGTCCAACAATGATCCAGGAACAATGGGGCGAGAGGGGGCCTTTTGTACCCCGTGTTCCCCCAACCCCTCCTCACCCTGACGTCCCCCCTCCTCCCCCAGAGCTGGATGATATTAATAAACTATGGCCTGTTTAGGAAGTGACAGGTAAACCACCAGCTTTAGACAAGCATCCATCACAATGTACTACTGTGGCAGAATGGTTATCCTATCTCCTCCCTCTCACCAGGAGGTTGTAGGTTAGACTCCTGATCTTTCTGAGCGGAGTGTGCATGTCCTCCCTGTGTGGATGTGGCAGAGTGGTTATCCTGTCTCCTCCTCCCAGTATAAGGAGATTCTCGGCTAGATTCCTCTTCAATCTTTAAGTAAAGGTGTGTCGAGGAGGAGGGGCTGCGGAGATGATAGTGATAGTGCGCTAAACGTTTGAGGTCAAATGTGAGCCCGCACTATTTACAGGTCCACACGGGGGCTCACCTCAGAAAAGTAATACCCGCAGGAGGAGATGAGGGGACGCTGTGGAGGCTGAGAGCTACAGCCAGACACATGGACACATTTACACCCACAAGTTTAACGTCAGCTTTATGGTCCCTGTTGAAAATGTGTTCTCTGTATTTGACCCATCCTTCAGTGTCTCAGAAGAATGGGTCAAATGCAGGTTAAACCCAGTGTTTCTGGGCTAAACCTGTCAGGAGCAGTGGGGCCCATCTCCAGATCTGATTCCAAAGGTTGACAGTACGAATCCCGCTCTCACAGATGTGTATGAATGGGTGAGTGGTTCCTTAATGTAAAAAGCTTTGAGTGCCTTGAAGGATGAGGGAAGCTCCTTAAAGGATGAACAAAGATGAAACCCAGAAAGAACATGCACTCTTCCTGTCAGGGAATTGAACCGGAGACCTGTAACGCAGAAGCAGCAAAGAAACGGTGAAATACAAATGATTTCCTGAAGAGACACAATAATGACAACATTTCATAAACGCTTTTCCCTCTCCTCTGCCCCTGTCGCCCCTGTCAGCCCTGATGTCCCGAGGCAGCTGCGGCTCACGGGAGGACACAGGAGGATCAGCCAAACCATTGTTCCAGCGCAGAGGGACGAGGCTCGGGTCCAGAAGATTACTGACGAGCAGCAGGACCAAAAATAACCCCACAACAATCACAAGCACAATGGACACACCACAAAAGCATGAGCCACAAAAGGACGAGCCACAAAAGGACATCGCAGAGCAGAGAGAGAGAGAGAAAAAAAGGGGGACAGGGAGAGAGAGAGAGGGGAGGAGGAGAGGAGACGGGGGGAGAGGGAGACGAGGGGAGAGGAGAGAGGGAGACGAGGGAGAGGAGGGGAGAGGGGGAGAAGAGGAAGAGAAAGACGCAGTGGGATGACAGGGAGAGAGAGGGGGGAGAGGAAAGGAGAGAGAGCAGGGTGTGAATAGAGGGGCAGGGAGGGGATGAGAGAGGAGGTGGGGTGTCATGAGTTACAGACTGGTGTTCATGTCAGTGCAGAGATGTTTTTAACTAAAATGAAGAGGAGCAGAAGGTCACTCTACAAATGTAATGTTACATTTAAGTACAAAGTAGTGGTCCAACAAAGTACTCAACTAAGGGTAAAAACATATTTAGGTAAAGTACTATCAAGAGTAACTTAAAGAGTAACTGTCGGGGCGTATCATGTGATTTATGATTTAAACTAAAATGTAATGTAAAAGACAACACATTAAGTAAGTCACAAAATGTGGTATTTTCAAAGAGACACAAAAATGAGCCAAACTAAATCATATCTGAAGGAGCTGCAAGAAACCCAAAGTTCAAATCATTCATATTGTCATTTTATTCAAGTAAGAGTGCTAATACACAGTACTATATATTACTCCCCTAAGAGTACTGTTACAGTGTACAATATAATAGTCAAGTAAGTGTACTTTTACTTCAATAAAATATTACTCGAGTAAAAGTATGCTGCTAGAAAGGCACACATTCTTCAAAATGTTATTCAAGTAAATGTAACTGAGTACTACCCACTGCCGAGTAGGGGGTTCACACTCTGCTCAGACATGCTGTTATTGTGTCTTGTGAGTAACAGGTTAAGTTTATGTTCCAGACTTTGATGATACAGTCTCAGATGGAGGGCAGGGGTCTATCCATAGGTGTCAGAATGATGAAATGATGATACTTTGCAGTGACGTCACACTGGGGGTGTTCTACAGGTATCTCTGTGAAGATTGTCTGCAAACTCAGGCTTTAAAGAGCCTGTGATCAATACAAGTGTTCATGGTCCTGTTTAGGGAGTTTGATTTTACACAAAGAGGTGCGAGTGACTGAAAAACTGTTGGCTAATGCTAGCTAGCTTGTGACTGTGATGTTATTTGAGCGGGACTTGTTTAACAGCACAAATCAGCTCACCTGTTGTACTTCAGCCAAGTCAGTTCTTTATGGTCAGATTGTGTTAAAACAAAGCTCAGATACTCTTAATTTGAGTAACAAAGCTTAAGAGAGAGCAGTGCCTCCAGTTAGCACCTCAGAGAATGTTGATGACATCAGCTGCAAAGTATCAATTAGAACCTTTCCCATAGCAATTAATTTATGGTAAAAGTCCTCAAAGTTGGCTATAACAGGAAACTGAAACCCAAGACTATATGTGAGAGTCAGAGAGTTTTAAAGAACTCTGCAAACTTCTGCCCCACATTATTAGTTTAGGATTGGCTCCACAAACTTGTAATCCTTTTAGTCCTTTTAACTGGCAAAAATCACATCTTTGGGGTTGAATGGCATCTCTTTCTGAAGCTGTTGTAAAAAAAAAATCATTTGACTTTTGCTGATTTAAACTGACAGAGAAGACACTGAATTTTGTGTCAGTTTTTGTTTCATGTGGATAGGCCCAGTGACTCCAGTGATATTAACCATAACACAGCAAACTGCAATTGAGAATTCTGACCTGTCTCCAGCTCAAGTTAAACCACAGGGACTCTACAGTGTGCTGATGTCATGTGAAATGACCAATAAGATAAAAGAGTCACAGCCGGGGTCAAGGGTCAAAGGTTATGATCTTTAATATTCTGTGACAAAATCTACAGAACGATAGTAAAAGTCAGACATCAAAATCACCACAGCGGCAGGACCGACGGGTGCACAGGGACAGACCATAGAAACAGGTGCAATGTTCAGTCAAATACATTCGGCAGAGTGCCCCCTGGAGGAGACTTTTACATTGACAGATAGAGTTTTTAGATTAACAAAAATATAGAATTCAGTTGATTTTAAAAACAAGAAAAGGCTGGAGGAGCTGTCTGGGGAGCGGGAGGTCTGAGTGATTCCCAAACCCACAGAAGAGAAAAGAAGAAAAAAGATGGATGGACATTTTCCCTTTAAGAGCAGAGTCTAAATAAATATGATGGAAATAATAAAATATATGATTGTGTTTGTGCAACAAGAGGAGCAAATCTTTAATCAAATGAAAAAGTGAAGAGGCAGAAGCTGCGCAGCTTTGGGTATTTACACCAGAGGGTAAGACCTGGAGACTGGACCAAACTAGACTCAACCAGACCAAACTAAACCCAACCAGACTCAACCGGACCAGAGCAAATCAGACCAGAGGCAGGTAAGACTCAGAGAACTGCACCAGAAGTAACTGCTCCAGAGGACCACAGGACTATAGCAAAGTCAACCAGGGCAGATTTTGGTCAGAACCAAAGAGCAGGATCAGAACCAAGGCAGGATCAGAACCCAAGAGCAGGATCAGAACCAAAGAGCAGGATCAGAACCAAAGAGCAGGATCTGAACCAAAGAGCAGGATCTGAACCCAAGAGCAGGATCAGAACCAAAGAGCAGGATCTGAACCAAAGAGCAGGATCAGAACCAAAGAGCAGGATCAGAACCCAAGAGCAGGATCAGAACCAAAGAGCAGGATCAGAACCCAAGTGAAAGGTCAGAATCAAAGAGCAGGGTCAACCGGAGCTCAGAAGGGACCCTGTGAGGATTTTAGTTTTTTTTACTGACACGTTTTCGAATCTTGTGGATGTGAAAGAATTGTTTTGAAACCAATAGAATGTTTTTGTTATGTCTTATGATATGTCTGGTGTCTGGTCTGACCTCTGGTCTGGTCTAATGTTTCACAAAATGAAAGAGGGTTTTGTGTTTTGGAGTTTGATGTTTGACACAATCAGAGTTGAACATTCAGGACACGATCACTTGCATAACAAAAATAGACATTCCACCTCCGCTTTACACCGTCATAGAAAAGTATGTCTCCTATGTACAGGGGAGGGCAGGGGAGAGGACAGGGGCTCTGTACTAGGATTCGTCTTTATGATTGCGTGTTCGATTGTGCTCAGTGTACACGAAAGAGCCAGAGGAGCAGAGCCAGAGGAGCAGAGCCAGAGGAGCAGAGCTAGAAGAGCAGAGCCAGAGGAGCAGATGGGAGTTGTGTTTGTGATGCTACATGTGCTTTTTAAAATGTGGCAGAGGAGGATTTGAGATGAGGCTGAAGCGGTACCACCTCCCTCGTCTTTTCCTCTCTGCCCCTCTCCTCTTTCTGTTCTTCGTCTCTCCCTCTCTCAGAGGCAGCAGGTTGTTTGTCTCTCAAACAGAGGACTGATCCCAGACCTGAAACAGAACACAAACACTCTGATCAGAGCTGGTCAGATTTAACTCTGTAGTAGAGCACAGTTGTGAACTAGTCACAAAGGTGCTACTCTAAGCTTCCTTACAGTGTATTCTTATAGAGGTATATTTTACTGGGGTATTAACTGCTAACACCTAACATATTTAAATCCCCGTGTTACCTTTTATTGTTTTAAAAACAATATATTAACATGTTTTTTAAGTTTCACTTTCATTTTTAATGCCCCCCTTTCCTTTGCTCTCCATGCTACGCCACTCTCCCTTCACAGTGCTATCGCAAGCACTAGCACATCACATCAGATTTGTCAAGTTGCTGTGTAGTTTTGTGTCATGTCTTTGTATATTTATGGAGAATTGTATAGTGAGATCATGGGTGATGTAGGCTTGTGGGCAGAGCCTTGTACAGGCTCGTACTGTAAACAGTAAGGAGTGTTCAAACAGAGCCCGAGAGAGATTGCTAGATTACTTAAACATACATACAAGCATGTTTTTGATGAGAGAACATTATAACATGGTAGAAAAATTAAATAAAATCTATTTGTAGAATATGCCCTCTTTAAACCGCAGCGTGCCAGCAGGGGGCAGTACCTTGTTGGGGTTGATGGGCGTGCGTCCTGACCCCGTGTGGAGTCTTTCCAGACCCCGCCCCCCTGGCCCAGGTGACCTATCCCTGCGCCCGTCCATGGCCCTCCCTGGCGACCTCTCTGGCCGAGGCTCCGCTCCCATGGCCCTCCCCGGCGACCGCTCCAGTCTGGGGTCAGCGAGTACCCGGCCCGGAGACCCCGCCCCCCGCCCCTCCAGACTACGCCCGGGTGACTTTTCTCTTTGCAGGGGACGGTCCAGAGGCCGACCAGGCGAGTGCTCCCTTCTGAACTCTGTGCGCGCCTCACGGTAGCGGTGAGGGGTGCCTGGGTCTGTACTGGGGTCCCTGTAGCGGTGAGGGGTGCCTGGGTCCGTACTGGGGTCCCTGTAGCGGTGAGGGGTGCCTGGGTCCGTACTGGGGTCCCTGTAGCGGTGAGGGGTGCTTGGCTCCAGGGGGTTGGCAGCCAGACGTTTGGTGATGTGCTCATTATAGGACGGGGGTCCACGTTTGTTTGGGCTGAAAGAGAGATCAAATACAACTTAGACACAGAGTGCAGAGGACTTTAGGTTGTCCTGGTTTAGTCCTAGATCGTTCTGAATATACCTCTGGACATGGCTAGTCGCCACGTTCCACACAGGAAGTGAGCATGGGCATGGGCTCCTCTGACTCTCCGCTAACTCTCCTCTTACTCTCCCCTGACGCTCTCCTATATACTTTCTGTTGAAAGACCATCCCCCCCTCTCTCTGTAACTGCTGCTGTCAGACTCATTATTCTAAACCTATAATATTGATTTTAACCTACTCTACATGTTTTTATTTCACTATTTTGTTCCTAAATCAAGATATAATTAAATTTAATATCAACTCAGGTCAGACTCACTTTTGTTTAGGTGAAAGCTCTGAGTCAGGGCCAGTCTCTTCTGTCAGTCTCAATCTGCAGTTTGACTAAAAGACCAGTCTTTCCTTCTGCCCCCCACCCCGCTCCATCCCCTCCCTCTTTGTGATGCAGTGGCAGCTCCTCACCTTTTCTCCTCTTTCTCTCCTCTTGTGCTTCTTGCAATTATAATCCAAGTTACAGAAGGTAAACGACTATTTCCTCACCGTCTATGACTGAAACGTAAGTCCTCATTGAGCACACAGCACGTTTCTGTCGCTACTGGTAATGGGCAGATATGTTTAAGCTTATTATATTGTACAAACATATTCCAAACGTCCACCACCATCTAAAAATAAAAAAATATGCAAATATTTGAATGTGGTTTAGTTTAGACTGGAGGTCTAAAGATTAAAGACTATATTACGCAAAATGAACTCTTGTGAGCTTTAAGCATGTTATAATGCTGTTACCTCCTCAAAAACAGACCTGGAGTTGTGTTTTGTTTCATTCACACATGTCTGAGTAACCCTTTATGAGTCTGTCTACATCGCCAAAGCTCAATATGCTCTGTTCCACCTTGTGATGTCATGCAGTTTTCAGGTGACCTTTTACCTTTAGTTCAGTAGATAGTCGAGCTGAAACTGACTCTAGTGCAGGTGTATGAAGTTTAAAAACACAGTGGAACACTTCCTGTATTACACATTACATCACATGGTGGAACAGTGTTTTTTCTTTGAACTCACCCTTTCTCTGTAAAGCACTTTGAATTACTTTGTGTACGGATTGTGCTATACAAATAAACTTGCCTTGCCTGGTGCAGGGTTTGTGTCTTAAACATGTGTGAATGAAACAAAGCACTTCAGGTATGTTTGTGATACGGAAACAACATAACATAGATCAGAAAATAGCTTAATACGGGCCCTTTCAAGGAGTTCTCCATTCTGGCAAACAAAGCTATTTTGACTCAGATTGTCTGTGAGGTGAGCTTTTCAAGCAGCCTCACTGCTATGAAAACTGTGTCTATGTCTTTCTTTGATTCCTGCCACAATATCAGCTCTATGTTCAACCAAACAGGCCCAGGTTTCACACTGAGTGAGTAAAAATATTTTATTATAAAAATATTTTTTTAATATTATAAAAATACATTTTTCCTTATGTTTATTTGATTCAAGACACTTTGACGAGAATGATTTTATATTGTAAATATAGGTTACAGAGTTTTGTGTTTTTTTTACATTTTCTGCTGGTGTGATTTTTTCAATGAAAAAAAATGTGCCTTGGCTAAAAAAAAAGGTTGAAAAACACTGGCCTAGACGATATATATCTATTTGTCACCTTTCTTCAGCTTGGGGGAAAGCTGGCTTCCTCTCAGCCTAGTGTCACTCTGCATCCACTACAAAGGAAGCTGAACAGTTTTTATCTGTACGCCACACAGCATGAGAAGTGTGATTGGCCTTACAAGTACACACACTTCAAACTCCGCCCCTGCAGCTAGGTGTTTGTAATCAGAAACACCTGGCTGTAATCAGGGGAGTCCTGTGTAATGTCATGTAGTACTTGGAATCACTGGGGGCAGCACAAACTTAGATCTAGGGACCAGAAAGCTGTGAATTTACCGAGTATGCACTAAAGGTGCCAGAAACAGAAGATAATTCCATTAAAACCTCATGCAGTTTAGTGGTAAAAAAGTGGATATGATGTTTAGGTCCTCTAGAAACTTTGTGCTGCAGCCAGTGTGAGTTTATGAGGCTCAGATCAAAAGTGCAGCATGGTTCTGCTCCACTTCAGTGTGTGCGGTTTCATACTTTCCATGACACATGCGACATGTAACACATTTAGTGCCTTGGTGGGGGGAACTCCAAAAATACTTTCTTTATTTAAAGTTTCTTTTAGTTATAAATTACATTTCATTTCAAACTTTCAAAACTCTCTTCAGAATTTCCCACAGATAAAAAATGAGCTCTTCCTCCTGTAAAATAATAAAAAAATAACATCTTAACACATTTTTAAAGATTTTAATTTGTGCCACCATGAGAGCCTGCTTCCAGAGTGACCCCACCTCAATGACCTTTGACCCAACCTCAGTGACTCCTGACCTCAGAGCAGACCCTTAGAGCCGAGTTCAGAGGGTAAAAGTGAAATAGTCTTGTATGAGATGAAGAAAGAAGGAGGAGGAGGGAGAAGAAAAGAGAAAAGAGGAGGGCCTGATCCAGAGATTTGAGGACTGAGTCTCACTTGGGCCTCTAAACTGAAGAGATGCCCACAAAGTCTCATGTTTGAACTTCAGTTGATATAAAGCTGTTCTGTTGTCATGGTTACATGACATGTTTTGTTATAATATCTCGATTGTGTTTTGATAAATGCTTTTACAGGCTTAATAACAATTTATCATTACCAGTATCAGAATTGAATCAGTGCTTTCTGAGTCGTCTGTCTTTACTCTGCAGCTGTTTGTCTTATGAGTTCACATGGCGGTGGCCACACCTAACTGGAGCCTTCGCATTTGAGAGGCTTCAAATTCATTGACGCGGAGCAAATTCCGCCAAAAGCTCAAATTGTTCAACTCTAGCGTCTAGTGCTCAAATGACACATACGCTTTTTTTTCTCACTCTGACATGAAATGAGATGAAACTTTTCTTGTTTTATATCAATTAGGATTACCAAAAACAGAACAATGAGAGAAGGATTTTTTTTGGACAATTTTTCAATACTTTCAAAGTCAGATGTTTACACACATTTCATTAGTATTTGGTGCCATTGCCTTTAAACTGTATGACAGGGGTCAAACCCTGGATATCCTTCCACAATCTTCTCTCAATAGTTGGCAGGAATTTTGGCCCTTTCCTTCTGACAGAACTGGTGTAACTGAGCCAAGTTTGTAGGCCACCTTGCTCACACATGCCTTTTCAAAAATTGGATTACAAAGCGCACTGACGCTACAGGTGACGTCACACTCGCTTAGTCCACTTTTTTATACAGTCTATGGGCGCATTAAGCGAAACAGTCTTGTCAGATTACTGTTACTGCCCGGAGCTCTCGTCAGTGATGATTCAGTCCTGTCGCTGTTACTTCCTGAAGCCTCCTGAAAGCTCGGACAACACAGCCACTCACTCATCATCTTCACGTCCATCCACCTCTTTCGGTTAGCCTTGATGATGGGTGGTAGTTTCTGGCCATTAGCCTGACAACCGAAAACTACAGTGAAAGATGACTTCTTGTTCCCTGTGGTACATATAGATAGCGTACGGGCTCCTGTTTTCTCGATAGTACTGTTCACGGGGATGTCAAAAGTGAGGGGGACCTCGTCCATGTTGGTGATGTGTTCTGGCCGGATCTCTTTCTGTGATCTTCTTGCCATTTTGGTGTTCTTACACACATATTACTTTACAAGGTTCTTGACTACGGTAGCTGTAATGCTCTGACAATTCATCAAGCAGTGAAGCTTCGTAGGTTATACGTAATACATAAGGCACACCTGATTATCAAGCGCACTGTCGATTTTAGAAAAAATTAAAGGATTTTAAGTGCACCTTATAGCCCGAAAAATACGGTAATGGCATCTTCCTGGCAGAGTAGTCTTTCAGCCCATGTCGGTACAGGACTCGCTTCATTGTGGATAGTGACATACTCTTACCAGCTTCAGTCAGCATCTCCACAAGGTCTTTTGGTTTTGTTCTTGGGTTGGTTTTGTTTTGTTTAATTTTGTGCCAGTCCACAATTCTCTTCCTGATATCTTGGCTCAATAAACCTATAAGAATGTTCCAAAGACATGACATCATCATCTTGGTTTTCCAAGATGATGATGTTTAAATGCATAGTAATCTTCCTGTATGTAAACTTCTGACTTTGAAGAAAGTAATAAAAAAAGAAAAAATCCTTCTCTCATTATTCTGGCATTTAGCAAATAGAAATAATTTTGGTAGTCTTAAAACAGGAAAAGTCTCATTTCATGTCAGACAATGAGAAAAAAAAGCGTATGTGTCTTTTTATGTAGTGTATGTGAACTTCTGCTTTCAACTGTATATTCAGGTGTGTATAAACTTCCCTATTCTCTTCTCCACTGTGAAAGTATATAAATAAAGGTGTAGTCTTACCTCCTCCCTGAGCCCTGCCTCTTTAGCTCCCCCTCTCCTCCGTGCAGCAGGTTGCCCCTCCTTCTCTCCTCCTTCTCTGTGACTGTATATAATGGTGTACATGTGTATAGGCTTACCTGAGCCCTGCCTCTCTAGTGCCCTCTCTCCTCCCTACAGCAGGTCGCTCCTCCTCCCCTCTCCCTCTCTCTCCTCTTCCTCCCCCTCTCCTCTGTGACTGTATCTAAAGGTGTTTAGTTGTTATACTTACCTTCTGCCTGAGCCCTGCCTCTCTAGTGCCCCCTCTCCTCCCTGCAGCAGATTGCCCTTGCAGCAGATGACCCTCAGTTTGTTCTGGTAGGAGGAGGCCAGGTACACGGCTCCAGAGGAGATGGCTGGACCCAGGTACCGAGGGTTTGGGATGTCCAGGTGAGCGTACGAGTGAGGTCTGCAGACAAAGAGGAGCAAGAACTTTACATAGAGAACTCTACAGAACAGGTGAGGGTGAGTTAGGTCTGGAGACACAGAGACACAAGAACTACAGCTACTACTGCTCTGTTCTCTCTGGAGATAACAGCTTTAACAACAGTCACAAAACAACTTTTTAAACTTTGTAAAACCCAGAGGTGACGCGTCTTTAGGTTTCTCTTCAGAAATGTTCTTCTATGTTCTATGAAAATGAGATAAGCCTTTATTCTAAAGTGTTTTGGAGGTGGTGTAGAGCAGTGGTCCCAAACCACCGGGCCGGGGACCTGTACCGGTCAGTTACGCATTTGCTAACGGGCTGCACAAAAATAGTAAATAATTTATCAGCAACCACATCTTCTCCGACGTAACTTTTGCCTGTCCCTCGTGACACGCTAAAAAGCTTGTCCATAGATATATAATGAAAATCCTGATAGGAAGTCACCACAGAAATCTATTTGACATAATGGCAAGGTAATTATATCTGTGCTAGATATTTGCTAGATATTCTCTTATCCTCCCCGATGACATTGTCATGATTCACGTGTTCCTGTTCCGTGTTTCGCCTCCTGTGTTCTCCTTCCCCTCCCTCACCTGCCTGACTCTGGAGCTGGGTGGAGTTCCTGGCTCCCCCCGCGCGCACCTGAAGCCCATCAGTGCAATCAACACCACCTGCCGTGGATAAGCGGAGCCAGGACCAGACACTCGGTAACAGATCGTCCGCTTGTCAAACGTGACTACTCCCGCTCTGCTTAGTGATTGTTTGTTGCCTACCTTTTTGATACTCATTGGATTTTTGCTACTCTCCCAGATTCCTGCTCTCTGTTCCTGACCCTGCTTCCCCGTTCCGGTATTGTCTGTTTTCCTGTCCTTGTCTCCACGTCACGCCCTGGATCCTGGCTCGCACCTCGCACCCTGCTCCGACTCCTGCTCCCTGGATCATCCCTGCTCCTCGTCTCTGGCTCCGTTCCCGACCCTGCCTCCTCATCCCGGTACCGTCCACTCCTGTCTCCGCCTCCACGTCACGTCCCAGACCCCGGCCTGCACTTCGCGGCCTGCACTTTGCTCCCCGCTCCTGCATCTCTTCCTCCTGCTCCTGCACTTCACGCCCTGCCTGGGATTCTGCTCACTCCCTGCTCCTCGCCCGGTCTACCATCTTTTGTGTATGCTTTATTCACTTTGTAAATAAACACTGTTAAACAGTCCCGAGTTCTGCACTTTTTGGTCCGTCAGTCTAGCCTTTACGACACATATCATGTATAGCGTATGAGACACGTTGCCCAAAAGTAGACCCACAAGCTAGCGAAAATTAGCCAAAAACAGAAGTCTTTACAGAGCTTTTTTGCAAAGGGGAAAAAGGCCATCTGAGGAGCCAGAAGAGGAGCCTACGACCTCCAAAAAAAGAGAGCTAAAAGTAACAGACAATACCAGTAGTTCTACTTAAAATATGGGTTTGCGGCTACAGTTGAGTCTCACGCGCAGAGTCTCTCTGCATGATATGCGGGAAAAAGTGAACGAGGCGATGAACCCTTCAAAACTGCTTTGGCACATTGAGGCTAAGCACCTTAGATTAAAAGATAAGCCTTTAAAGCTTTTTTTTTTTTTTTTTGAAAAAAACAAACGTAAACAAGAA
>JAIEZT010000013.1:0-15000 GCA_019594935.1 Periophthalmus modestus | reverse complement strand
AGGTGGCACTCTCAGTGTTAGTAATAATGGTAAGAGAACTGATAGCAGTATTAGTAGGAGTATTCCTGACCTTCCCGGAGGAAAAGAGGTGGCAGCCCTTCACCGTGTCAAACACCAGGGGGCAAAGGTCAGGAGGAGTCGGGAGGTGAGACTGAGACAGAGACTGTTTGACTTTCTTTATGTCAACCAGACACAGGGCGCGCTCCTCTCCTGTTGAAAATATATATACATTTATACCACAGACTCTCCTACTCATGAATTTCAGACAAATAATTCCTTCCTGATTTGAAGGACTTTGTGAGGGCCCATAGAGGACCATATCCATTCAAAATCTATAACATTTTAGTTTGCATAATTGCATGGACCACGGAGACGGTTGCCATAGCTTGAAACCCTGAATAGAAACACAGAGGGCTTTATAACTGCAGAGAGCGCGGAGACATGTTGCCATAGCTTAATGCGGACACTGAAACGTCCACCTGTGAATGTGAAAAACCTGTTCACTGTAAATGTCTCAGAGTTTTGCTTGTGTTTTAAATTAAGCTAGTCCTGATGTTCTAGTGTCAAAACAGTTGAGTATTTAAATATTTCTATTTTAATGTAATATAATATAATGGGTGTAATCTGTATATTAACGTGTTACCTCTGATGATGAGCAGCTTGGCTCTGTGCGGTATGCTCTCGTCCTCAGTTTGATTTAAATGTAATAATCTCTAACATGCAGTTAACAGTATACTATAGCATTATACCTGTGATCATGAGCAGTTTGTCGAGCTCTTTCAGGATCTGTATCTGAAACACTGAGCTGAGTCCTGGGATGTGAGTCAGAGAGTTTTTTATAACGTTTAGAGCATATAGTCCCTCTTCTGATCCCACCAGCACGATCTGTAAGAGATTTACAACATTGTGTTAGTACAACAACAACACCATTTAACACTGTTCAACTTAAACTTAAATGCAAAGGCGTCTAGAGGCCAACACGATTTTGATGCAGCGGTCTGCATAAGAGATAATACACTGTGACTAGAACAGCACCATTTTACACTGTACAGAACCTCAAAACAAAGTAGGAGGTGTCAGTGAAGATTAAACAGCGAGGAGTAGTATATTAGACTGAGGCGGAGTCTAGAAGGTATATCTCTGCTGTGTGTATTAAAGGTACAGAGGAGGCAGATACAGAGGAGCAGGTGAGGGCAGGTGAGGGCAGGTGAATGCAGGTGAAGGCAGGTGAGGGCAGGTGAGGGCAGGTGAGTGCAGGTGAGGGCAGGTGAGGGCAGGTGAGGGCAGGTGATAGGCACAGGTGAGGGCAGGTGAAGGCAGGGTGAGTGCAGGTGAGGGCAGGTGAGTGCAGGTGAGGGCAGGTGAAAGGCAGCCAAGGCAGGTGAAGGCAGGTGAAGGCAGGTGAGGGCAGGTGAGGGCAGGTGAGGGCAGGTGAGGGCAGGTGAGGGCAGGTGAAGTGAGTGGTCACTTGCCTGGTCTGTGAGGGGAAGGGTACAGTTGATGTCCAGACGGTCGTCCCCCTCCAGCTTCAGTAAAGAGTTTCCCAGAAGTTTCTGTTCAAACGCAGAAAAAAACAGAACAGTTTAAAGTTTAACTTCAAACACAGAAAAAAAGTAAAACAGACAATGCAGGGACCAAACAGAGCCAGCAGGGGGCATTACTCCAATTTAAACAACCACCCTAGACATGCCCCATGAGAGCCATGTGCAGACAGTCACAGCAGGGCGGCTAAGTGCTGATGGTGCAGAGTCCCAGTCACTAAGGCAACACAGATCAAATCTGTGATGTGGGAGCTTTTGTGTGAGAACCATCAGACCCACAGACCTGGCCTAAACCAGGACTAAGCCAGCACTAAGCCAGGCCTAAACCAGGCCTAAGCCAGGACTAAACCAGGACTAAGCCAGGACTGAACCAGGACTGAACCAGGACTTAACCAGAACTGAACCAGGACTTAACCAGGACTTAACCAGGACTAAGCCAGGACTAAGCCAGGACTAAGCCAGGACTAAGCCCAGGACTAAGCCAGGACTAAGCCAGGACTAAGCCAGGACTAAACAAGGACTAAGACAGGACTAAACCAGGACTAAGACAGGACTAAACCAGGTCTAAACCAGGACTAAGCCAGGACTAAGCCAGGACTAAGCCAGGACTAAGACAGGACTAAACCAGGACTGAGCCAAGTCTAAACCAGCACTAAGCCAGGACTAACCATGGCTAGGCAGTGGCCTGGCGCACACATCAACAAAGACAAAGACGCATGAAAGTTGCCAGTGTCAGGCTTTATCTGCTTGTCTCCATGAAGACGTTAAAGCTTTGTCGGCAATGTTTCACTTAACTTATTTATCTTGTATAACTTCAATTACAGGTGTTTTTGTTACTAATAAAAGCCTTGAAAAACATGCATTCTTACTGTGAGAGGATTCACCTCTCCACAGATCTGACCTGTAACTTAGCTTCGTGATGTCACTTGTATAAAAAATTTAATGCAATACTCCTGAACTTTCAATAAAAAGCAACATCTGCATGGAGACAATAAATGTTAATACCAGCCAAATGTTAGCACATCTGATCTATGCTCTTGAACAAAGCAGAGCAGCACAAAGTCTGAAACCAAAACAGAACTCAAACAGAGCTCAGACATGCAGCAAACAGCACACAGCGGTGCTATTGAGGAGGAGAGGGAGAAGGAGGAGAGAGAGAGAGAGAGAGAGAAGAGACTGACAGGAGGGAGAAGCAGGAAAGAGCTCAGACATGCAGAAAAACAGCAAACAGTGGTGCTATAGGGGAAAGAGGAGGTGAGAGGAGGAGAGGGAGGACAGGGAGAGGGAAGAGACTGACAGGGAGGGAGAGGTAGGAGAGAGCTCAGACATGCAGCAAGCAGCACACGACAGCCAACAGTGGTGATATAGAGGAGAGAGAAGGAGAGAGGAGGTGAGGGAGTGAGAGGGAGTGAGAGTGCAAGGGAGGAAGGGAGGGGTGGAAGAGAGAGGGAGGAGAGGGAAGAGACTGACGGGAGGGAGGAAAGAGCTCAGACATGCAGCAAACAGCACACAGCGGTGCAATAGAGGAGAAGGAGGAGAGGGAAAGGGAGGAGAGAGAGAGAGAGGGAAGAGACTGATAGGAGGGAGCGGTAGGAAAGAACTCAGACATGCAGAAAGCAACAAACGGTGGTGATATGGAGGAGAGAGAGGAGAGGGAAGAGACTGACAGGAGAGGTAGGAGAGAGAGGTAGGAAAGAGTTCAGACATGCAGCAAGCAGCACACGACAGCCAACAGTGGTGATGAGATAGAGGAGAGAGATGGAGAGAGGAGGAGAGGAAGTGAGAGGGGAGAGGGTAAGGGAGGGAGGGGAGGAGAGAGAAGAGAGAGAGAGGGAGGAGAGGGAAGAGACTGATGGGAGGGAGAGGTAGGACAGAGTTCAGACATGCAGCAAGCAGCACACACGACAGCCAACAGTGGTGATATAGAGGAGAGAGATGGAGAGAGGGAGGAGAGGAAGTGAGAGGGAGGAGAGGGTAAGGGAGGGGAGGGAGAGGGAGGAGAGAGAGAGAGAGAGAGAGAGGAGAGGGAGGAGAGGAAGAGACTGATGGGAGGGAGAGGTAGGACAGAGTTCAGACATGCAGCAAGCAGCACACGACAGCCAACAGTGGTGATATAGAGGAGAGAGATGGAGATAGGAGGAGAGGGAGTGAGAGGGAGGAGAGGGTAAATGGAGGGAGGGAGGAGAGGGAGGAGAGAGAGGAGAGAGAGAGGGAGGAGAGGGAAGAGACTGATGGGAGGGAGAGGGAGGAAAGAGCTCAGACATGCAGCAAACAGCACACAGAGGTGCAATAGAGGAGAAGGAGGAGAGGGAGAGGAAAGGGAGGGAGGAGAGAGAGGGAAGAGACTGATAAGAGGGAGTGGTAGGAAAGAACTCAGACATGCAGAAAGCAGCGAACAGTGGTGCTATAGAGGAGAAAGGGAAGAGAGAGAGGGAGGAAAGAAATAGGAAGAGAGAGAGAGGAGTGAGAGGAAGGAGAGGGAGGAGCTGCTCCATGCTCCGGCGACAGCCCACTGTACCTGCACCAGAGGAGAAAGAGTCTTCTGCTTCTTAGACCCAAAACCACCTGTCTACAGCCACAACGGAACAGAACCAAAGAATGAGGAAAAGGTGAATGAGGAAGAGAAGAACGAGAACCAAAGACAAGGAGAACCAACAGAACAAAGATAGAACAGAACCAACAAACTCGAACCAACAGAGCAGAGACAGAACAGAACCAACAAAACAGAAAGAAACAAAACCGAACCGACAGAACAGAGACAGAACAGAACCAACCAAACCAAACCAAGAGAACAGAGACAGAACAGAGACAGAACAGAACCAACAAAACCAAACCAACAGAACAGAACAGAACCAACAAAACAGAGACAGAACAGAACCAACAAAACCAAATCAACAGAAGAGAGACAGAGCAGAACCAACAGAACACAACCAACAGAACTTAGCCAGACCATAACCAACAGAACAGAGACAGAAACAATAGAACCGAGAAAGACACACACAAAGAGAGAGGGAGAGGTGAACGAAGGATCTACTTAATATATGCAGAAAATTATCATAATCATGTTCTGCTTCTATGTACATGCCAGTGTGGTATGTTATGATTGTGTTTGAGTTGTGCCGTTTCATCCATGTCTGTCCTATGAATTGAAATTGACAATATGTTCTTACGTCTATTGTATGAACTTGTAGTTTCTTGTTGTTTCTATCTTTCTAACCTGCCAGGAACTACAGACGTAAAGTAGCCTTCGGGCTAATTCTGGCATATTTACATTTATATGTTTATGAACTGTCCCAGTTAAATAAAAAGTAAAAAAAAACAAAAAAACAAAACAAAACTTAATATATGCAGAAAATTAAAGCTCTTATTGATACTACTGCAGTCACATCACGCTGGTGCTGCAGATTCACTAGAGACTTTTGATGTGCCTCCCATATCAGTGTAACACTACAGGGATATAAGAGGATGGGAGGGCATCTGACACACATCTCAGTCTCATTACACAGACACACAACTCCCTCTCCCAGAATAACACAGGGCGGACATGCACACTCCACTTAGAGAGATCAGGAGCCTAACCCACAACCTCCTTAGTGAGAGGAAGTGTGGTTTAGGAGGAGGAGGAGACACTTACCGCATCGCTCTCCCCTTTGTCCTTGATCCCCCGGCTTGCGCTCACCACAGACTCTAGAACGGCCACCCAGCGCTGTTTATCTGGGAAACTGGGAGCCATGAAGTACAGGGACTGACCCGGCCAGCAGGTGGTGAGAGGGTGGGACTCCAACTTCAGAATGTATGGGATATCTGAGGAGAAACACACATTAGGAGGAGCAGAGGAGCAGAGGCACAGGAGCAGAGACAGAGGAGCAAAGCCAGAGGAGCAGAGCCAGAGGAGCACAGGAGCAGAGGCAGAGGAGCAGACAGGGGTAGATGGGGGCAGACAGGAGCAGACCTGACTTGGCTGTGTTGATGAGTTCAGAGGCTCCCACAGCTCCGTGCACTGTGACCTCTCCATCAGGAAGACACAACTCAAACTCCTCCTCAGGCAGAAGACCGTCTGGAGGCAACAAGAGGAGGGGGTGGGGTGGGGCATGTTTAGTCCTGAATTCTAATGATCACTCTGTGCACAATTTATGCTTGTTCAGTTCTGTTTTCACACATTAGTCATGAAAGTCAACTTAACATTATAATACGTAAAAAAAACAAAACCTTCCTGCTCTAATGACAAAGAAGAAAGGCTCGAAAGGGAGTGGGAAGAAGTCAAAACTTTTACTCCCACCCCCAGCGCACAGTTTGTTAGGTGTTTGCTTTGACTAACATTATTACAATACTTTTGCACTTTATGTGGGTAATAAAACCTTAATAAATCACATAATAACAATAAGAACTGTGTAAAAAACACATAGTCCTTCTCATACAGCCTGCGGTTTATAGGCTGGTTATAGCGGTCCTCCCTTTCTTTCAATCACTATCAAATATTGGACAGTAGGGAATTTTTTGCTTGCTTTGTACAACAGTGAAGCTGTATAGAAATTTCCCAAATAGAGTAATTTTAATCATTTTGATTGTAAGAATAGATTGTAGAGTGTGTTCCAAATAATCAGCCTTGTAAATGATTCTCACTGCACGCTTATTAAGTTTTATCAGATTTTGTGAACTCTTGTAGCTCTATTATACAGCTGCCTTGGGGCAGAATGACAAAAGTGAGGCTGCCAATATGCACCATTGACCCCGCGCACCACCAACACACATCACATTCATACCAGGCAATGTGGGTGAAGTTCCTTGCCTATGGATGCAACAATGTTTTTTTTGCCATCCAAGTACTAACCAAGCCAAGCTCTACTTAGCATAAGAGATGATGAGCCTGATGAGATTAGGCTCTGACAAAGAGGTATGATCACAAATGATGAGTTATTACAAATGTTTTTGGCATCTTCTGAGGCTCAGTGTCAAACACAGACACTTTGTACTATAACTATAACTATAGAGAATTTAAGATACACATGTTTAAGAGAGATCAATAGGACCAGAGTGATTACAGGGTTCTTCGTACCTTCCCGAGGCTCAGTGTCAAACACAGACACTTTGGTTCCGTCTAGAACCACATACTTCTGTTCCCAGCCCTGTTGCCCCCGTTTCCCATTCCTGAGGAAACATACACATGTTAGGAAGTATTATATGAACATGAAAAAAAGAATGTTTTTCCATTTTGGATGTTTTTATTGTACTGAAAAAATGTCTCCTTAGTGTTACTTTGCCTGGAGGAGGCCACCCTCCTGCTTGTTTCCATGGAGCATGTTCCGAAGTGTAGTTTTAACGTTCTATTTCCGTGGACTCATGGAGGTGACTCCTCCAAAAGGTTACATACAGTAGCTTTAAACTTTAACCTAAAATAGTGTTCAAACTGACCTTGGCTGCTTCATCCAACCTTCCAGCCGCACATGTCCACTGGCCTCTTTGAGCTGCAGAGCCGGAGAGCTGCTCTTCTCCCGACACAGCGCCTCCGAGAAATGAGACGCAAACTCAGCTGGCAGTCCACAGGTGGAAGGGAGGCATGGAGAGCACTTAGGATGGCACAGGACACGGCACTCTGCAACGTCAAGAGACAACAGTCACTCCTCTGCTCCGCTGCCACTCTCCTCTGCTCCTCTCCTCTCTACCTCACACTGCTGATGTACCTAAACATGTAGCTGCTTGCCTCCCGAAGTGCACCGTGTCCAGACACACGGAGCATTTGGCGGCTCTCATGTTTAGAGCCACAGTGAAACGATGAGGAATATTATGGTGCATCCGCTCCTTCACGCGACGCCCCGACTCTAGAACACACAAGGAACACCAGGATCAAGACATGAGGAATGCCAGGATCACTCACAAAGAACGCCAGTATAAACACACAAGCAGGGCCAGGACCAAACAAAAGGAACGCCGGGATCGACACACAAGGAAAGCCAGAGTCTGAGCGTGATCCTGGTCAGGAGTACCTAGCTGGAATGAATTGACTAGTGCAGACAGATATAGTTACTAAACAGTAGGGATGGGTGATATATTGGTTCCTGCATCAGTATTGACCGGTGGTGGTGGTAAAAGTAGTAAATTACTGTACTGAATTTTTAGATATCTGCACTTTACAGTGGATACTTTTACTTCACTACATTTGAGAGCAAGTATCTGTACTTTCTACTCCACTACATTTCTGAACTGGACTGAAAAGCAGAAAGTAATTTTCATATGATTTGAGGGGGTATTTTTTTAACGTTTGTGATAACATCCTGACTAAAGTTTTCGAGTTCACGCTTCAGTTTTGAGCAAATTTTTGAGATTTTACCAAAGATTTTTCTTTGAGATATTACCATATGATTCTTCGATATCGTATCAGCTGATATCGATAGCGATATATGGAAATACAGAGAGTGTATATTGCTGTATGTTTATATCTCATACAAATACATATTTTTACAAAAGTGAAAAGTTTATCTTAAATTTAAGTGAGGATCATGAATAAATTTGTGGCTCTCACTATGGATTTTAAATGTGAAATATTGACATCGGCAATATCGGTTATCATCCACAGCAGCAAGCTAAATACGCAATATTGTTATTGGCTCAAAAAAAAAAAAAATATGTATTTTGGCCCGTTCCTACTAAACATGAGAGATGTTCTGCTTCTCAGAAGAACCTTAGAAATTCCTTGTAGATTTGATATTTTGACCATAGCAAAGAGTTACACATATACATCCGACCATATTTTCTGTTATAGAGCCGCACATCCCAGCACACATGCGACTGAGGGCAGAGTTTGTGCTACTCACACTGTAACACAAACATTGCTCAGCTCATCAAAGCACAGTCCACACGCACAAGCAGAGGGGCAGGACGTCCATGCAGGACTCATGCAGGCTGATCCAGAGGATGCAGAGGATGCAAAGGATGCAAAGGAGGTGTGGGAAGGACTTACTTTCAAAGGTGACCCTTCTCTTTTCTGTGATAGGCAGAGAGAGAACATAGCCACGTCCACGTTAGACAACACCACAATACGCCAACCACCACACATAGGACCATACATACACCAAAATCATCACACGCCAACCACTGCACACAGGACACTACCATAAATACACAGAATACCCTGCCACCTCACATCAATCCTAACACGCATGAGATCACCAGACAGGATTCCAAAACACACAGTGACACCACAGTACAAAACCATCAGTGATGTGCAGTCAGATGAGGCAGGTGAGGCACTGCCTCACCTGTCATCACAGAGAAAAAATAAATGAAATAGTTATATTTATCCAATAGTTTGTACTGCTGCTTTTTACTTCATACTATTAGAGCTATTTCATACGGACTTTGGAACTTTTATTTTGAAATTATTTTTTATTCTGGCCCAAGTGACTTACTGGAGAGGAATTGTCTGATTTACAATTTTTGTAATCTAATTGTGATGACATCAATGCCTCACCAGCCACGAACCTCACTGCACGTCACTGAAAACCATGTATCCACCACACAGGGACACACAGAGAAAGACAAAGGGACTTCAGAGCTCTCAAATCTATAACTGTGAGGGAGCAGGGCTAACCACTCTGCCCACTGTGCCTGGAACAGTAATATTGGAGGTTCTGCAGCATGTGTCAGTGCGTGTAGATATCCATTTGCTGTGAATGGATGGGTGTACAGGCTCCCAGGGTTCAGATGGTGTTCTGTGAGTGTGAGTGTATGTGTGTGTCTGGGTCTGTGTGTATGTGTATATGTGTAGGTTGGAGTTAGTACCTTCTGGTGTGGAGCTCTCTTTGGAGCGTGTAGATGGATGTAGCAGGCTTGCAGGGTTAGGCTGGTGCTCTGGGCTCTTGACGATGGCACTCATGAGGATCTGGTGTCTGGCCTGAGCTGGAGTCGAGGGCGCCATGTGCTCCTGGGACTTAAAATGAACCGCTGGGACAGTAAAGATGCACTTTCAATAAAAGAAATCATATATATCTATATCTACATGTATGTATGTACCGTATTTTCACGCCCATAGGGCGCACCAGATTATAAAGCGCAGTTCAGTTACGGTGCTTTTTCTGCATTTAACACATAAAAAAGGCATACCAGGCCTTAGGGCTCAGGCACGGTAAAACATGCATGTTAGTTTTGCTTCCTTTGCCTTTTTTAGAGCACATACTGTGTTCGGTTGTGCTTTATTCAAGTATTTAGCAAAGTGCTCACATAATTTTCTCAGTTAATTCACAAATCCATCAAAGTTTTCTTCCTCTGTATGTGAAATGAACAGCTGGGCTAAATCTCTATGAAATACACCAGGTTCCCTCTCGTCACTATCAGAGTCCATTTTGTTCGTGAACGATGCCGGCTTTTGCGAAAGCTCTAAGAACAGTGTAAGCAGATACGTTAGCCCAAGCATCCACAATCCATTCAAAAATCGTGGCATAACTTGCCCTGCGCGCCCTCGCAGTCTTTGTAAAGCTGTGTTCGCCGTCTGTCATCCATCGCTCCCACGATGTTCGCAACTTTTAACTGCGCCTTATGGTCGTGAAAATACGGTATGTATATATATATATGTATATGTACACACACACACACACACACACACACATATATAAACATTCTTTGGGGGTGTGATGCTAACTGTAGGCACTGCTCTGTCTGAGGCTTGTTATACTTTATCTGAGCTTTGTTTTAACACAGTCAGACCATAAAAAACTGACTTAGCTGAACTACAACAGATGAGGTGATTTAAGCTGTTAAACAAGACATTACAGTAACAAGCTAGCTAGCATTAGCCAGTTTTTTCAGTTAGTCACTGTCACCCTTTTGTTGAAAATCAAACTCCTAAACAGGACCATGAACGTTTGTATTGATCACAGGCAATGTGCTGTTTAATTCCATTTTGTATCTTTTCTTGACAATCATAAAACTTTTTTGGCTGTGTCTACTAGTTTGTCACCGTGATAACTGCTGAACATTCCACCAAAGGCATACATGTAGAACACCCCCAGCGTTATGTCACTGCAAAGTATCAATAGTGCAGTGTGGAGACCTTCTTCTCTGAGCGAGCGCAGTTCAATCCTCATCTTCTGCAGAGCTTCCTCCAGCTCGGCACAGCGCGTCCTCTCTCTCTCCAATGCCAGCTTCATGTCCCCGTACTGCAGCGGCACTGAGGGCTGAGGGAGGGGGGTCAGGGCACCATTTGTGGTGGTGCCAACGTCCTCACGCTTCCGACCAAAGATACCCTATAAGAGAGAGAGGAAACATGAGAGGAGCGAAGAGGAGAGAGAGAGAGAAAAGAGAGAAAGGAGAGACAGAGGAGAGAAGGAGACAGAGAGGAGAAAGGAGGAGAGTGGAGAGAGGGGAGGAGAGAAGAGGAGAGAGTGAAGCGCTGAAGGAGAGGGGTCAGGACACCGTTTGTGGTAGTGTCCATGCCTACCCAGATACCGTATGAGAAAGAGAGACCAGCATGAGAGGAGGAGGAGAGAAAGAAATGAGGCTTAAAGAGGAGTGAGGAGAGAGAGGAGATGAGAGGAGAGGAGGAGGAGAGAGTAAACACAGACCTTCTTCTTCTTGGCCGGTTGGTCCATCTTGGCCTGGAGGAAGTCGATGAGTTTGGTCTGCTGTGAGATGGTGCCCTCCATTTTCACCTTCTCATGAGAATACACTGCCTACAGAGAGGGAGAGAGACTGGGTTTAGACCTGGTTTAGACCTCCTTGCCTGAGATAGTTTAAACCTCGACTTAAATAAAACCGTTAAAACGTAGCAGAAGGAGCGGGATTAAAAGAGATTTTTTTCTGCTGAATGTATCTAAGGAATATTTATTTCAGAGACTCAAAATATTTCTATACCCTGGAATTAACACATTTAAGATTTTTAAAATGCAATAATAAAAACAAAAGAGACAAAAGCAGAGGAAGCCAGAAGACCAGAGCCAGAGAGCAGAGTGTAAGGAGTAGAGCCTGAGGAGCAGACTCACCTGTATGTTCTCCAACTGGTACTCCAGGTCAGTTCTCTCAGTCTTTAACATGTCGGTCTGGTCCAGAGCATCCTGAAGGCCCTGAGTCAGTCTAAAGATGTGACTCTTCTGGAGGTCCATCTGCTGCTGCAGCTTCCCCTGCTACAGGTCACAGGAAACACAGGAGCACAGGCAGAACAATCAAATGTCATAAAAGAGCAGATCAACAGTGATTCAGGAAACACAGAAAAATGTTTGATGCCAGAACTCTTGTTTCTGTTTCACCCACATCCATCATCGGCCCCCTGCTTTTTTGTATCAGTTTTTTTCTGTTTTAGCCCCCCTATGCCCCCTCTCTCCCCCTCGCCCTTTTTATTCTCCCTCTCTTTCTTACCTCCTCCATGAGTCTCTGTTTCAGCTTTATTTCATTCCTGAGAAGGAAGTGTTCAAACTGAATGATTCCCTTCGTGCATGTACAGGAAAGCACTGGTGCTAGTGGTCATCCAGGATTTATAGAACCGTAGTTACATCTGTAACTTTTGTTGTTTCTCCGTCTCCTCCCTCCTCTGCCCTCTTCTTTACCTCCTCCATCTGTCTCCAAAATCCCTGGGATCAGATGGCTTTTCAAGTGAATTTTTCAAAACATTTTCAAATGACCTAACCCCTATCCTGCTTTCTGTTTATGATGAATTGCCAACTTCTGGCTCGCTTCCAGAAACTATGAAACAGGCTGTTATATCCACGATTCACATAAAAAGATAAAAATAAACTGGAATTACCAACCCATTTCGCAACTAAATGTAGATAGTAAAATCTTTGCCAAAATTCCATTATCTCTGATGATCAAACAGGGTTTATCAAGAACTGCTACTCCTTCCATAACATTCGTAGACTCCTAAACATCCTCCAGCATCACACTCCACCCGACACATTAGAAGTTGTTTTACAACTTGATGGTGAGAAAATCAGGTGGAGTGGGATTATCTTTTCTATACACTTAAAAAATTTGGCATATTTCATGGAGATACCCTTTGTATTCCTCCCATGTTGCAGCTGTCCGCACAAATCATAATCTGTCACCCTTTTTTAAGCTAGGACGCAGAACAAGGCAAGGCTGCCCCCTATCACCCTTATCATTTTCTTTGGTCATTGAACCTTTGGTGATTGTAATACGTGGGGATGCTTCTATTAAAGGTATCCAGAGGGGGGATTCTGACCATAAAATGTCTTTGTATGCAGATGACACCCTTTTGTATGTGTCGGAGCCATTGCAAAGCCTGCCGCATTTACTTACTCTACTGAATGACTTTGGGAAAATATCAGGCCACAAACTAAATATGCAAAAGAGCGAATTAATGTCCATAAATTCAGTAGCACCACAGTCCATTCTGAGGTCAGTGCCATTCAGTTAAGTAATGATAAATTTAAGTACCTCGGAGTATGGATTACTAATAATTATAAACACCTGTATAAAACTAATTTTGTTCAATTATTAGATAAAACGTGACTTTGAATGTTGGAATACATTACCATTATAACTGGGGGGGGGCACAATAAATATTAAAATGAACATTTAACTGAAATTTCTATATCTTTTTCAACCGGTTCCAATCTTTTGACGAAAACCTTTTTCTCAAACTTAGATTAACTGGTAATGCATCATAATCATCATTTATATGGAATTGGAAAAATGCACGTATCCGCAAGAATATTTTACAATACCATAATTATCACGGAGGATTGTCATTACCTAATTTCCAATATTATTACTGGGCTGCCAATATTCGTGCAATGTTGCACTAGTCAGAGTTTGTCTATAACAGGAATTCTAAATGGTTGAACCTTGAGAATGTGTCACGTCAGTCTGCTTCTTTACGTTCACTGCTTTGTTCAGAGCTACTTTCATATCAAACATTAGATACATTTTCCTTAAACCCAGTGGTTAAAGATTCATTTAAAATCTGGGCACAAATTAGGAGGAATTTTGATCTTAAAAATATGTCAATATATGCCTCAACTGTGAAAAACCACATGTTACTCCCTCTGTTATTGATGACTCTTTCACACTTTGGGCTACAAATGGTCTAGGGACACTGAAGGACCTATTGAAGGTCTTTTTGCTTCATTTGAAAAATTTAAAAGTAAAGCTAGCTAAAATCAAAACGGAATTTAATGGTAATTGTGATCGCTGTGAAACTGAACCAGGGACACTTTCACATGTTTTGGTTTTGTTCAGAGCTGAAAAACTTCTGGCAGTCCCTTTTTAAATTTATTTCTGAAGCATTAGCATTGAACCTGAAGCCACAATCACAATATTTGGTCACTGGAATCTCTGCACCTTCATAAAAAATATGAAAATATAATCGTTTTTGCCACACTCCTGGCTCGAAGATTAATACTGCTCAAGTAGAAAGAAACAATCCTTTAGATTGTGGCTTGTTGATCTTATACACCATCTAACATTAGAGAAAATCTAATTTTCTATAAGAGGCTATACTGATAAGTTTTTCAGCACTTGGCAACCTGTTTTGAGTAAGATCAGAGATCTTGATCTCACAGGAGTAGTTGTATTCAGTGGGTAATATTATTTGTATATATTTGTTATGATGCAACAGTTGTGGGGTTTGGATGTAAAAAAAATATACTGTAAAGTGTTTGAAACTGTATTTCTAATTGAATGCTTAATAAAAACACTTTGAACATCAGTCTCTATTTCCACTGTGTCTCATCCCTCTCTCTCACTTCCTCCATAAGTCTCTGTTTCAGCTGTCTCTTCCTTCTCTCCTCTCCTCCATAATTCTCTGTTTCAGCTCTGTCTCCTCCCTCTCTCCTCTCTCTCTCACCTCCTCCATAAGTCTCTGTTTTAGCTCTCTCTCCGTCTCCAGCTTCTGTTGCAGACTTCGAGCGTTCATCTCCAACATGGCGTGTTTCTTCTCCAGGTCATTTAACTGAAAACACAAACATACACAGACACACAGAGAGAGAAACACGCACACAAAGACCCACACAGAGACCCACACACAGAGACAGACAGGTCAGTAAAGGTCACTAAAGATCAGTGCAACATTTATATATATGAGGACAGGATGTGTTATTGTCACCACTGAAACACATGAAACATGATTTTATTACTATTCACAGTTTTGGAGCCCTGGACCAAACACACTGAGATCCTCCTTCACTTTGATTCACAGTGTCTGTGAGCAGCTTCATCACATCACACTTTAAGAAGGAGAAGGTCCAGGTCATGTGAAACAGACAGACTGATAAAAAAGACAGACTCTCATCAGCTTTGAGTCCTCTGTTCCTTCAGGGCTTGCTGCAGAGCCATGATCTCGGCTTTGTGCTCTTTGACCGCCAGCTCCACAGCCTGGCGAGACTCAGTACTAACTTTGACCGCCAGCTCCACGCCTGGCGAGACTCAGTACTACGCTGGTCTGCAACGGAGCCTAGAGAACCAAGAACGGAAGCGACACGATGAAGCGGTATTTTTCAAGTTTAACAGC
>JAIEZT010001297.1:140000-267607 GCA_019594935.1 Periophthalmus modestus | reverse complement strand
GAATTGTTCCAGTTTAAAACTGACAAACTCACACTGATTCACTGTGAGACCCGTTTAGACCCGATTTAGACCCGGTTTTAAGAAAACACGGTTGAGTCCCGGTTTAGTCCCGTTTTAGTCCCGTTTTTAGTCCCGGTTCATTCCCGGTTCATCCGGTTTCGCGTCCTGGTTAGAGTCCTGGTTTAGTCCCGGTTTAGTCCCATTTTAGTCCCGGTTCCGGTCCCCGTTCAGTCGCGTTTAGTCCTGCTAGTGTGAGATGGTTCATGTGGAGTTGTACTTTTTTGCTGGTCCATTCAGAGATTTTTCACAAGCTGCTTTAAAATCTGGGACAAGTTCTTTTCGTTATAATTTGTTGTTTGGGTTCAAGACGATTATCCCAATCAGAACGCCCCCCCAGAATGAGTTGTCACATGACTCTCATTTGATGTTGCCAGTTTCAGTGCTGAAAAAGCCTAAATGGCTCTCTCTGGTCTTGAATGGTCCTAAACTCCGGCCCCTGCAGCCTCATGAGTCAGTGCTAGGGCAGCCTGTGCAGCTCAGTGAATCTTGGAGGTTCTGACATGAGGCCTGTCCCTAAACTGAGAGACACTGTGTCTCTGCCCCCACCTTGTGAAGATAATTCGGCTCTGGACAACAGGCATCAGGTGTGAGTGTAGTACCTTTTTTAAACAGTAGGAGGCAGGAACACACAGCTCCTTCAACACCTTCATGAACACGGAGAATATTATCAAATACAATCAAGTCGAACAAACCATTTCATTAACCCTTTATTTTAAAAACTGTCTCCTCTCAGTCTGTGCGCAGTTTGTCCTGCGCTCGGCAGCTCGTGGCTCTGTTGTCTCTGCTGCGCTGGAGGCAGAAGATGCTCCGAGCCGATAACACCAGCGTCATCGTGGTCAGCCTCACCTGCCCCGGGGCAGAGTACCCCCCCCTGAGCCGCGACGAGGTTCTACTGGACCTGAGCCAGAGCAGCCCCCAACCCAGAGCCCACACCCCTCTGCAACAGGTAAAACAGGTAAAAACAGGGACACAGCACCGTCTGCAGTGTGTGCCACTGAACACAAGGGGCGTACGCTGTTTAGTCTGTTTAAAAGTGGGATTAACCACGTAAACTCCGCCCACAACCACATCTCAACTCGATCTGATAAACTGGGCGGGGCCTGGAGGACTAAAGGGGAGAGTGAGGGAGGAGGAGGAGGTCTGGAGGACTAAAGGGAGAGAGTGAGGGAGGAGGAGGAGGTCTGGAGGACCTAAAGAGGAGAGTGAGGGAGGAGGAGGAGTCTGGAGGACTAAAGGGAGAGAGTGAGGGGTTTTGGGAGAGTGAGGGAGGAGTGGGGTTTTCGCTGGAGGACTAAAGGGAGAGAGTGAGGGAGGAGGAGGGGAGGTCTGGAGGACCTAAAGGGGAGAGTGAGGGAGGAGGAGGAGTGTGTGGAGGACTAAAGGGTGAGAGGTGAGGGAGGAGGATGAGAGGTCTGGAGGACTCAAAGGGGAGAGTGAGGGAGGAGGAGGAGGTTTGGAGGACTAAAGGGGAGAGTGAGGGAGGAGGAGGAGGTCTGGAGGACTAATGGGGAGAGTGAGGGAGGAGGAGGTTCTGGAGGACTAAAGGGGGTTTAGAGAGTGAGGGAGGAGGAGGAGGTCTGGAGAACTACAGAAAGCTGCAAATTGGACCAAGTTTGCACAAAATTTGAGGAAAAAGCAGGAGGAGCAGTAGATAATAATATTCAAAACACCATGTAGTTAATCTGAGCTTCTCTTTGCAGCCGTCCCGTGGATGAAGACTCGTCTCTTTTCCTCCGTCTGTGACTTCATGCCGTCGTTGGATCGATGCGACGGACCTCTCGGGCGACACGAGTCTATTTTACACCGACTCCCCCTCCTCCCTGTCCTCCCCCGCCTCCTCCCCCTCCTCCTCCTCTCCGCTGTCAGACTGGACCCAATCGGACCCCCCCCGGACCCCAAAAAAGGACCCACTCCAACCTCGATGAAAACCGATTCGCCGGAGCATTCGCCCAAAGCGTCCAAGCGGAGGACAGTGGAAAGAACACCATTATCACAGCACAACCCCGAGGAAAAACCCAAAGACCAGAACGTTTCAAACCTTCTGCACAAGACTGCGGTGTGTGTGTGCTGAGAACACTTTAAGGACTCACTGCAAAAAAGAATAAATACCAACATGAGTTTAAATGAATTACACAAGCAAAAATGTGTATTTACTAGAGTCACAAAACTATCCAGATACTGATAATAAAACTGGTATGAAAACTAAGCTAATATGAAATATCGATACTGAAAGAACTCCCCTCATTATTTCTGCAGAAATCCTCCATGTTTTCCAGCCCCCTTGATATTTGTTCATAAAGTGTTACTCTGGATCACGAGCAACAAAATGAGACTTTCCTGGACATTTCTGGAATAGTTTAAGATCACGTGGCCCTGTAGTTTTCGACTCATCGACAGAGATTTACCAAAAGATGTGGTTTATTTTACAAACTAGTTTCTTCTGTTTAAGCTCTGGCCGTGTCTCAGTTCGACGGTTTTCACACTTAGGTGCGTTTGAAAGGCGCTTATGTAACTTCCGGCGCGACAAGGCCTGTTCCATTTCATGCACCCGACAAATGTGTCCTGCGTTTTCAGCGTTTCCATGGAGATCGGCTGTGAACGAAGCGCACAGACTTCGCACACTGCTATATCCCATAATGCACGCGTGTGACTTCTTCTACGGGAGAAACAAGGCATATTTTCTTAAAGTTATGTAATACTCGCTACAATTGGGGGAAAAATCACCCCCGAACGTTATATTTGTCTTGATATTCAAACAAAAAGATTAATTCTTTACTTCATTCAATCTAAACAGAAATAAACGGCTGAGACGACGACGACACCTCGACTCTTCTATTAAATAATAAAGAATGGAAATAAAACGGATTATTTCAGAGTCTTATTTAAAACGTTTCACTCATTAGTCAGCAGTGATCACGGTTGTAGGCGACGTAACGTAAGCGAGGTAACGTAAGTGATGTAACCTAAACGACGGAACCTTAGCGACGTAACCTGAGCGACAGAACCTTTAGCGACGAAACCTAGACGACAGAACGTAAGCAACTTAACCTAGGTGACGTAATCTAGGCGACATAACCTAAGCAACGTAACCTGAGCGAGGTAACGTAAGCGACGTAACGTAAGCGACGTAACTTAAGCGCACAGACGGTGGTCGACGTACGCTCTGTGGCGTTGGCCTGTCCCATTTCAGAACAGAAAGTCGAAGTGTGAAACCGTTGAGAACACGACGTCTTTCTCACCTGACGACAGGAGCGTCGGAACAGAGTCACCTGACTGAAACGTTTTAAGAAGACTCCCACACACGTGTCACTCTTGCTTCACTTTTAGTAGTACAACGTTTGAGTCCCTCTGACCTTCAGGTGTGAGGACGCACTTTCCGCTCCCATTTATAATTTGACATAGTAGCCTCCGATTAACAGTTTACCATCACACAAAATGAGCAAAGGTGAAAAATGTGCAAAAGTGTGTAGTGGGGTTGCCGTGGGTTACCAGTCTGTGTCCTGTGGAGAGGACAGAAACTCTAATGTCCGACCCACTTATACAGAGCAAGGCCCATCCGTAAAGGGATGATGGAGCCGTCACTAAAAATTATTCTAGACATAGTTTACGTTTTATTTTAGGGAAAAAAAAAATCTTTTCTCCAGTGTCAGGAAAAAATATACTGGAGCCAGGAGTCAGTATATAGTGAATTTATATAGTAATAATAGTGTGAAAAAATGAGTGAAAGTGAAATGAGATGCCAGTTTTACTCATGTTGGTGTGTAATATTTGCAGTGTTAGCAGTTTGACGTAGCATTTTTGTCAGTTTATATTTTATTGAAAGTTTGGACGTGTACCACAAAGCAGCGTCAGCAAATCTATCATTTTCAATAATTTTATGAACTACGACTTATTTTGAAACCACTACATCTGCTTTGTGGTGCACGTCCCTCTGTTTTTTCCGTATCTGTTCATGTATGTTTGAATTTAGAAGTCTTATATTGTGCTTTATACAAACTACCAGCAGGGGGCGCAGTGAAACAAACAAAACTACGGCTATTAATCGACTAATTGTGAGAAGTTGACCATAAAAATAATCGTATTTGATCATGATGAGACTCTAAAACACATGAAAAAAACCTTTACATAAAGACAAAAAGTGGCATTATTAAAGCAACAGTATGTAAAAAAAAAAAAAAAAAAGATTAAAATTAAAGCTAAACATTTTTATCATTTTTTATATTTAAAATGTTTAGCTTTAATTTTAATCTTTTTAAAATTAATTTTTGTATGTTAAAAAAAGATTAAAAATTAAAGCTAAACTTTTTTTTTTTTTTATGTTAAAAATGTTTAGCTTTAATTTTAATCTTTTTTAAATTATTTTTTGTATGTTAAAAAAAAGAGTATAATTAAAGCTAAACATTTTTATTATATTTTTTTTATTATGAAAAATTGGAAAACTTTACTGTGAGCAGGCTTGCAGTCCCACAAACCTGGCTCTGGCTCTCATTTGGCCTGGATGCAGGTGACATTCCACTTCCAGAGAGTTACATACTGTACCTTTAAAACAAAATGTCAAAAAAAGTTTCTGATTTTTATCAATACTACACTTAATTCATAATATTACTTATTTAAATGCCGCTGTTTCACTATTTTTCACCCTGTATCTGTTTAAAGATGTTTTTAAAAAGCCTCAACATACAACAGAAGTAATTGTTTAAATGGTCGAGTGTCTTTAATTCACTTTAAGTTTTGGCACAATATGGGACCTTTTTAAAATATCTTATTACTACTTTCCTAAAAACGATTGTGTGTGTCTTATTCTTCCATCTTTGTTTGCCTTTAAAAGAGTTGTAAATGATTTTATAACCTCGAGTAGCTGTTTTTTATGACAAAGTTATATTTTTATACTGTTTTATTTGTTTACTGTACAGGAAACACTTTGCCACGTACCTCCACAAACAGCAGGCTCCCTCATATTTAAAGTGTAATATTGACTATTTAAGTGTTAGGACGGTGCTGCTATGGTCAAAACAAGCTCTCGTTTGTAGCAGAAGGTTAAATGTTTGTATGTAGATGTTTTATAATGACATTTTTGTACTTTATTTAAAGAGGGGGGATTATGCAAAATCGACTTTTGGTGCTTTTTACCATGTTATAATGTTCCTCATCAAAAACAGGCCTGAAGTGGTTTTAGATGTCATCCATGCATGTTTGAGGACTGTATTTTCCAGAGTGTGAGTCGCACTGGAGTATAAGTTGCACCAGCTAAAAAATGTATAATAATTAAGAAAAAAAAACATTTCACATATAAATCACACCTGAGTATAAGTCGCACCAGCTAAAAAATGTATAATAATTAAGAAAAAAAAACATTTCACATATAAATCACATCTGAGTATAAGTCGCACCAGCTAAAAAATGTATAATAATTAAGAAAAAAAAAAACATTTCACATATAAATCACGTCTGAGTATAAGTCGCACCAGCTAAAAAAAATTATAATAATGAAGAAAAAAAACATATTTCACATATAAGTCGCACCCAAGTATAAATCAAACCTGAGTATAAGTCGCACCAACAAAAATGTATAATGAAGAAAAAAAAAACATATTTCCCATATAGGTCGCACCTGAGTATAAGTCGCACCAGCTAAAAAATTATAATAATGAAGAAAAAACATATATCTCACATATAAATCACATCTGAGTATTAGTTGCACCAGCTAAAAAATCATAATAATGAAGAAAAAAAAACATATTTCACATATAAGTCGCATCAGCCAAAACTGCACAATAATGAAGAAAAAAACATATATTTCACATATAAATCACATCTGAGTATAAGTCGCAGCCCCGGACAAACTGAAAAAAAAAGTGCCACTTACCGTCTGGATAATACAGTAATAACAAACCTGACTCCTGCTTGTTTCCATGGAGATGTTGTTCCTTTGTCTATAATCTTCCTCATTATGGCAGAAAAACGTATCTATTTCCACAGAGAATTTTCTGAGATATGGTTTTAACTTTCCATTGAATCGTACAGGTGACGTGCCACTGCCCCCAAGTTACAAACTGTAGCTTTAATTACCTAAATATTCACTTGTTTTGAGTTTGAACCTATGTTAAATGTCTTGTATTTGTCCGGTGTTGATCCTTAATGCTCCTCTGTGGTTTTTTTCAGCCCTCCACCACAGACACGGCAGTTTTCCTGGTTTGGTCCATGTTTAGTCCAAGTTAAAGAGGGAGTACTATGCAAACTTGACTTTTTAGAGCTTTCTCCCATGTTATATAACATCGTTCCCTCGTCGAAAACACGGCCAAAGAGGCTTTAAGATGTCATCCATGCATGTTTGAGTAATCTAGCGATCTTACCCGGCCCTATTCAGTACAACCACATTCCCACATGGACATTTTTTTCATAAATATACAAAAATGTGATACAAAACAATATGCTACAACTTCACAAATCTGATGTGAGCAGAGGAAGCATAAAAAATGAAACTACGCATTTTAATACTATATATAATTAAGTTTTTTTTGGCGTTTGTGGCGTTTTCATGCTGTGATCTAAAGATGTAATGTCTCTCTTTCTTTCTTTATTCTTTATTTGGCCGGGACCATGTACAAATTCATTAATCTCACTAAAGAAAAGATGATTTGTACCAGATTTAGCTCCTGCTGCTTTCCCTGTGCAGGCGAACAAACATTAAAACACATATTTCATGACAATTACACTATAAAAACCAAGAGTTCATCGTTAGAATTAGCAGGAAAATACAATAAAATGTCCCCATGTCCAATACAGTATGTTTCCTTCAGTCCAAACACATAAAAAGTCAATTCTGTGCAGCTTTTTACAGTGAAACAGAACATTACACATTAACCAGACACATTTGATTATGTAAAACAGGAGTCCAAAACCTTTTTTTGCACCACAAACCGGAATAATGTTGGTTTTATTTTTCATGGACC
The DNA here is from genome assembly GCA_019594935.1 of Periophthalmus modestus. Taxonomy (NCBI): domain Eukaryota; kingdom Metazoa; phylum Chordata; class Actinopteri; order Gobiiformes; family Gobiidae; genus Periophthalmus; species Periophthalmus modestus. The sequence continues at coordinate 260,594 of JAIEZT010001297.1, read as the reverse complement.
GGCAGATAAATATGTCCAGTGCATAAAAAGTACAACTCACTATCCCGCTGATGTTTGTTTCTTTCAAAAACCTCTAAAGTCTCATGTTTTAATCCCGTGTGCCTTGTCTCTCCATGTGTCGAAACAGTTTTGAAGGTTTCATTGCCTCGTTCTTTTCCCTCATATTTCAATTTCAGCCCGTCTGGAGCTGATTTCTTCGTCTGATGGTTTGAAAAGGCGACTGAGCAGAGGCCCTGGATCTTTTTGGGTTCACAGTTCGCAGTCAGTACCTCACAGAAGTAATACTCCCTCTTTAAGTCCCACATCTCTTCACCTTCAAGTGCAGTTTCATGTGTTTTCTGTGGTGTCGCTGTGGGTGGTTGGAGAAGTTTGTTGATGTCGTGGCTTCTCAGAGGATCCATTTTAAATTGTAGCTACTGTTGAGACGATGGAAATGTGCTGAGCGTTTAAACCTGTACAGTGTAAATGTCCAAAACACTTTTTATGGAAATGGGACTTAATAAAAACAAATCTGAGACAAGATTCTGAAGTACAAGGTTTTTTTTTTTAATGTTTTGATCTACTTTGTAATCCCAAAATCTGTATTATACTTTTATGAAGATCCCAGTCTGTCCCTGTGTTTTCTGTCTTTCTCCCTTCTGTGTCCTTGCCTGGAGCTGGGTGGAGACTCTGGCACCGTCCACTACAAACCTGCAGCCCAAGAGCGATCAAACCTCCACCTCGGGAGCACGAAGGGACTGAGGATCCTACAACCTCCACCAGATCGTCAGAGTATCCTCCGTGATCCCGTATCTTGGACCCATCTTGCACCTCCCCCTCTGTCTCAGCTTCCTACAACCGTCTTCGACTCAGCTCTGTTACCTGCTCCGTCAACCAACATTCACATTCCTTTTTTGCAATAACCCTGAGTCTGTATCTTTGATCCCCCAGACGGTACGGCAAATTTAGTAGTAGTAGTAACTGTAGTAGTAGCAGTAGTAGTAATCACACATGCAAATTATCAAGCGATCACAACCTATATTGATAAAATGTTTTTTTACTGACTAATTGTAGTAGTAGAGTAGTAACTGTAGTAGTAATTATACTTTAGTAGGAAAGAAGTACTTCATTCATGGCAAATATTTTACCAATAGATATTCAAGTAATCACAATATCCCTTGTATTGAATTAGACTATAATAATATATATGACTTGTCTAAAAACAAGTCATATTTGGCATTTTTAAGTATGAAAAGGAAAATCTTGTTATGGTTTGGGGCATAAAATAGCAACTGGTGACGTGAACAGATTTACATTTTTCTGATTGGTTTGTTTTTGTCCCCGTGACTTCCTCTCGACCAATCACAGCTGAGAATCACTTCCGGGTCTGTCCGTCACATTCTGCCCTGATTTTTCTGAGCGGGAATCAAAATCTGATTGTAAACATCCTGCTCTTCGTTTACCGCTGTGTTTTCGGGATATTCTTTCTTTCTGACAGTTATGGTCGCTGTTAAACACAACGTTAACGCGTACACTAATGTCAAAGGGGCTGTTTTTTGCATCGAACTAGCATAACAATCCTTGAGTGCTAAAGCTACATCCAACTGACACTCTGCACAGTTTAGGTGAGTAAAACACGAACAAAACTCTAAACTAACCTTAATAAACCTCTTAGATCAGCTATATTTGGATATTTCACTACGACGTTTCTATATACAGTAGCATGCAAACGTTGTGATGAGGACTTTTAAGCTAGTAGCCTGTTTTTTCTATGTAATAATTTAATTAGAAGCGACATTTTGAAAAGAAGACACCAGAAAGCATTACATTGTGTGTCAAATTGTCCTAAATGTTGGCAAAAGGTTGACAGTAAAATAGCTAACGTTATATTAAAAAAACTACGTGATAGAAGATTGTTTTCACGTGTAATTTAAGCTAATCTGCTGTTATAAAGATGAACCATGACATGCACGTGTGTTATTCTTATTATTCAGCATTAGCACTGTGGCTGTTTTTTTATTTCCAAAGCACTATTCAGTTAGAGCAATGTAGGTGTAGGTGAAATAAAGCATAACCACAGAGATAAATCAGTTAGGTCATTGTAGGGTTTGTAGTTTAGGTTGAAATGAATGACCTTTGTCTGTTTCATTGATGACAGCAGGTGGCAGTAAAAGTACAGGTGCATTAAAGTACAGGTGTTTAACAGGGCTGTTCATGTAGTGGTGAGTTATGTTCACTCAGGTTCATTTACTGAGCAACATTTTATCCCACCTTAGTTTTTATCTGTATTTTACGGAGCTCAGCTTAGGACATTTGCAAAATAGAATATTAATGTGTCGCCACGAGATAATATCACGTCCCCACATGATAATATCTTGAGGGAATGACTTAGTTATCACCAAGGAATGAGATATTATTTTTATTTTTTAAGTTAAATATCGTGCGCTCGAGAAAATGTATGTATAGAAGTTATCATGTTCCCTCAAGATAATATCTCGTTTCCTCAAGATAATATATTTTTTATTTTGTAAATATTATTTCTCTCCTCCTTTCCTTTATCTGCAGGGCTCCGTAGTATTTCCTAAGTTTACCAAAGAAATTCTTGTTTGAATAAAGACATAAACATGTGCCTTGATTAAGGGGGCGTGGCTCACAGGGTTTTATTCAAGAATACAGAATACAGTGTAAGTAAACTAAATATTCGCATGTAAAAAAGGCATTTACTTACTATCATTACACGTACTAGTTCTGTTTTTCACCTTTTTTAAGACTGTAAAGATAGACACTGGTCCCTGGTTTATCTCAGGGGTCACGTCCTAAAAATAACCCACAATAGACGATATCCGTGAAGTATCAGCTTTATTTTTTTACATTATTCTCTCTGTTTCTTGTCTGTAAAACCCCTCACCACACACTTTATACACTTTTCTCACACAGGCATTAACATTTTCTCACATTTCTCTCTTGTTTAAACTCTCTCAAAGTTCAAACCTTCGTCGGTGCAGAACGTTTCATCGACATCGTGGGTTTTGTCGGGGAGAAAAAAACTTGCAAACATACAGCACTTCAGAGTCACACTGCGATCCAACATTTATGTAAATTTGTCTGACACATTCTGAACTGTACAGGAGACACGGAGGAGACTGATGGGGAGGAGACTTCTCCCTAGATCTCCTCTAGATCACTGCTGTTTTCACTTGTAACAAAGTTCACTATTTCAACAATTGTTTAAATATGGAACCTTTTCATGTGCCAGAACATTTTTAAACTGTCAGCAACAATAATTATCGTGATATAATCGTTAATCGCGATTATTTTGGCCATGATAATCGTGACATCAAATTTCAAATATTGCCCCATATCTAATTCACAGCATCCTAATTATTCACCATGATGAGTTTATAAGTGGTTTTCACATCTTTCAGTTATGCCATGACTATAACGCTAACAACAACTAGCATGCTAACACGCACTTCATGATTATCTGTCAATAGAACACTTTATAATTAGATGCAGACAGTTCACAGTGGACTTAGTTTGAGCTGCTTATACCACATTGTACTGGGGCAGGTATAAGCTCAGATACATGAGGAAAAAGCAGGTTCAGGCTCTTTAACATACTGTTCATTTATTTTTCCGTGTTCTTATGTTCTATTACTTTGAAATACCAGAGTTAGATGGATTTGTTATGTCTGTTTTCCTCATTACAAAATCATAAAAACGTTTTAATAACATCACATTTTGTTCTTTTCTCAGTTCCACGATGGCGTCCCCGGTCGAGTACACCATCGGGGGAGTGAAGATCCACTTCCCCTGTAAAGCCTACCCGTCTCAACTCGCCATGATGAATTCTGTGAGTCAATACACAAACGATACACAATCATCATTAAGATGCTTCTCCCGGAAGCATCTTAAAACGGCTTCAGAGGCTCATCGGGTTAATCTTCTCATAAACCCTGCTCCATGCTGCAGGTCCATAGAGGGTGTTACCTTCAGCTCAACAGATAAAAATAGAATTAGGATCTTCGATAAAACCGTTATTTGCACAGAGACGTACTAGTAAACAGCATTTTCATAAGTGAAAGTCAAAACAAAGTCATTAATTCCCAAAACTCAAGCAAGTTCCCTCTATTTATTCTGTAAAATATTTTAAAGCAGCTCTTCTTCTGTAAAAGTTTCTCCATGAGCAACAGCAACCACATCTCCCTCATGTTAGAGCCACAAGAGCCACAAGAGCCACAAGAGCCACAAGAGCCACAAGAGCCACAAGAGCCACAAGAGCCACAAGAGCCACAAGAGCCACAAGAGCCATGTCACACTCTGATGTCCTCAGAGACCAGCGTCCTGGTGTAGTCCTGGTTTTATCCTGGTTTAGACCAGCTTTAGTCCTGGTTTAGAGCAGGTTTAGTCCTGGTTTAGTCCTGGTTTAGTCCTGGTTTAGTCCTGCTTTAGTCCTGCTTTAGTCCTGCTTTAGTCCTGCTTTAGTCCTGCTTTAGTGCTGGCTTAGTCCCGGTTTAGTCCCAGTTTAGTCCCGGCCTTCTGGTGGTGCCCAGATTTCAGACTAAACTTGGGGAATCAGCGTTTTATGCAGCTGGAACAGTCTCCCTGAAGATGTGAGGTCTGTACTTTGACCATGTGATCTTAATTTTATGATTATTTATGTTTTGATTAGTTTTATTGTGATTTTGAATGTAAATGACATTGTGGACTTGGTTTCTCTGTGGTCAGATCATGCGGGGGCTGAACAACGGTCAGAACTGTCTCCTGGAGAGTCCCACCGGCAGCGGGAAGAGTCTGGCTCTGCTCTGCTCCACTCTGGGCTGGCACCACGCTCAGTTATGTAAGTCTGAAACACCAGGGCTCCAACTGAAGCAGGAAGGACGTGTGCTGGAAGTGTGTCTGTGTTTTAAATACAGATAGACTGGTCCAATATTTACTCATTTATGACCCACAGCTTTGTCTGATTGTTTTGAACGCTCGCACTGATGAAAACCTGACAAAGGTCGAAATGTCCCTTCCTCTTACCTGATCAATGCGCAGCACACATTGCCTTTCTTGTTAGCTCACAGCGATAGTTTTAGCCTGCTTTAATTTGCTTCACACTGTCGCCAGCAGATGGTGCAGTACCCACTTAGTGTATTTGAGCCGATTTCTCTGATCTGTAATGACAGATGAACTACATTTACAATTTACAAGACAGTTCTCCAGACCTGTCTTTTGCTTCTCCAAAAGTGTTAATAATGCAGTTGTAAATGAAACAATACAAAGATCAAGTATCGAGTAAATTCACGGCTGATGTTGATCCAGATTCCAGAGGGATTTGCCGACATCGTTTTCTTCTCTAACTGTGGTCTCTGTACCACTGATGTGTGTGTGTTTTCCTGTTTGTTTTAACTTGAGACAAATCTGTTGATGGTTTTTGTCCTCTGTGTTCAACATTATTGAGATCCACCTTTTCCATGGACCTGGTAGACTCATTTTAGACCATGTTTTACTCTAATTCTGGATAAAGCCCAAGTTTAGATGTAGTGGAACTCGTAACGCCTAATATTATTGTCATAACTGGTCCCTGCGGTTGTTTTAACAGTGAAGCAGTCGCTCCACTCTCAGGACGATAAGAGCCAGAGTGAGAAGATGGGAGGAGATGTGAAGAAGCCTGCAGCCTCCTGTAAATGTTTATGTCACAGTCAAACCAAAGCCAGCGCTGCCCAGACTCCAGCTGTGTCTCCTGTGGTCGACCTGACACAGTCGCCCTGTAAAGACCCGCTCCACAGGACGACAGCAGAGGTGAGAACAGGAGTGTAATGAAATGTATTTACATCTTTGGAGAGAGATGTTATAAGACCAGCCTCGAGTGTTAGGATTAAAGGAGCTGTACCTGATTTTTACAAATGTGAAAAACAACTATCCATCAGTATCTACAGTGTCCACCATCCTGTCCTTTCAGTCATTACCCAAAGCTCATGACCCGAGGTGAGGGTAGAACCAGAGGACTAAAACCGGGACTAAACCAGGACTAAACCGGGTCTAAACCAGGACTAAACCAGGGTCGAACACAGGACTCCAGGACGAACCAGGACTAAACCGGGTCTAAACCGGGTCTAAACCGGGTCTAAACCGGGGACTAAACCAGACTACTGAACCAGAACTGAACCAGAATGAACCAGGAATGAACCAGGACTAAACAGGTGAACCAGGACTAAACCAGGTCTAAACCAGGGCTAAACCAGGACTTAACCAGGACTAAACCAGGACTAAACCATGGTACCTCAACCATAGATGGGACACATAATATGTAACTTGTTGTCAGATATGAATAAAGTTTTTACAAAAAAAAATGAATAATGAAAAAAAAAATCTGTCTAGTTATTGTTCGAAACATCGAAACATGACACACTTTCCCCAAGGCCAAACTGGTAAGAAATAAAATAATAAAATGCATTTACTCTTGTGTTTTTATAGAGTCTCCACCTGAGAATCCACAGACAAAGAATCAGTCCATCGCTTCACGTTTGTCTGAAAAACTTCAAAAAGAAGCAGAGAACAACAACGACGACGACTTCCAGCCTGATCGTAAACGCATTCGGGCGGCAGAACTCAAGGTAACGTCAAATCTGAGTCTTGTGTTACATCAGTTGGTGGATTCAGTGGTTTAGAGGTTCAAGTTTTATGTATCCTCAACTTTCTGGAGCTTTCTACCGTGTTATAATGTTGTTCCTTCATCAAAAACATACCTTAAGAGCAATCTAGTGATCTCTCCCGGGCCCTGTTCAAATGATCCTTACAGTTAGCAGTACGATCGTGTACAAGGCTCCGCCCACAAGCCTACGTCACCCAAGCTCCCACACGACAACTCTCCATAAATATAGAAAACTGTTCACTACGACTTCACAAACCCGATGTATGTGCAGTAGTTTCATTAGAGGGTTGCATGATGGTTGTGTTGTGATGGCGCTCTGAAGGGGGAGTGACTTAGCGCAGAGAGCAAAGGGAAAACTGCAAAAGCGAAACTGATTAAACACGTTAAATAGTTTTTGGTGAATATCTGAGCTCGTTTAACCAAACTGAGTTGTATTTTCAGAGTCGTAAAAAGCCGCGAATGGAAAAAGGAGTGATTTTTCTGGACGATGAACCAGAGTTTGAGAACCAGACTTGGACCAACCGCAGGGACAAGTCTCCAGAGACGAGCCCAGGGAGCAGCCACTCTCCTCCAGCCCGAGTGAGGACGCCACCAGGGCCCACGGTACAAACACAAACTTTAAATACAGTTTATTTTTATCACCTTTAAAAAAAACTCACACTTTTTGGGGTTTTCTCCTAGTTATCTCTTTTTAATAAATAACAGTAATAGTCACAACAATGTATAGTTTTGTTTTTAATTTTTAACCCAACCTCAAAACTCAACTTTTGATTGAAAAAGAATAAAAGTCACAGCTCGAGGATGAAAGTGGCCCTTATTCATGTCACCACCAGAGGGCACTCTTCTCCATCAAATAAACCACTCAGAAAGGAGATCTATCCATGGGCTTCAAAATGATGAAAAATTAAGACTGTTGCCATGGGAATTAACAGTTCAAAACAAAGTATATCTTTTGAACAGTCCTCAAAATGGCTCCATTGAGCAGGAAGCTGAAACCCAAAGAATACAAGGTTTGTACATGTGTATAAACCATCCATCCATGTTCTTCCTCTTATCCGGGGCCGGGTCGCGGGGGCAGCAGTCTAAGCGGGGACTCCCAGACTTCCCTCACCCCAGACACGTCCTCCAGCTCCTCCGGTGGGACCCAAAGGTGTTCCCAGGCCAGAGAGACATAATCCCTCCAGCTTGTCCTGGGTCTTCCCCGGGGCCTCCTCCTGGTGGGACATGCCCAGAACACGTCCCGATATAAACTACGACTGTACAAAAAATCATTAGTATAAAACACAATAATGCAATAAAATAACTATAAATTATGGAAAAAATTGTGAAAGAAAATTGTATTATTTATGTCACCACCAGATGGCGATGTTGTCCATCAAATAAACCGCACAGAAAGGAGATCAGATCTATTCATGGATTTCAAAATGATAAAACTTTAGGATCGTTGCCATGGCAGTTAACAATTTAATACTATATCTTTAGGATGGTGAAAAGTCCTCAAAATGTCACCTATTTAAGCAGAAACGTATGAGTAAACGCATTCACTCTGTAACTTTTGTCCATTTAACAGAATACAAATATGTTAATTTCAAATGTACAGAGAAGTTTATGTTGTTCTGCTGTTTCATTTATCAAAAAATAAGATATAATGTTTATAGAGACATCAGTATCTTTCCATATTTGACACAATAGTTACAATACTGACAATTTACTGAGAGATAAATCACCATGGTATCTTTATTTTGTGTATTCTTTTTACGTTTGCACCATAGTGGAACCTTTTATTTTTGTACAATTTGATATTACATTGTTTTTAATCAAGGCTATGTCCAAATGTCCACACACATCACCTACAGGGGGCACTATTTAGAGGTCACGCCATTTTTTTGTCATGTCTGAATGTCCAGTTGGTGAAAAAGTTCCCACAATGCACTTTGAAAAGTAGTCAATGCATTTTGAGAGTCAGAAAAACAACAGTGGACAGAGACGGGTCTTTAACTGGACACAACACGACTGAGTGAAGCAGAAAGAAGCTCTGGTTTATCACTGTTGATCCTGATTATGAATAAAACTCTGAAATAAACCGTTGCTGTGTAAAGTTGCTAGCGTTAGCGGTTAACCTTAGCTCGAGCTGTTAACAGAGCAAGAATTTTCACATCTCAGATAAAAAACTCAATCTTCTTGTTTTACATGAGATCCATCTTGACAAAACGTGTATGATTAATATTAGTTGTTAAAGACTTAAAGTACCAGTCTAATCTGATCATTATTTATGACAGAAATCAGATTTTTATCAGAGTTTAGCTTAGATTGAGACACTCTAGAGTCCACCACAGACACAGGGCTGTGGAGTGAGAGGGTCAGGGGCCAGAGGGACGTTTGGACATGGCCTGAGTCTTATATTGTGTTATATTTGTTCTGAAAAGTAGTAAAGTAGTTTTCTGTTCACTGAGCACACTGTAAATAACTCCAGGAGCACTCGCATTTGAAAGAAGATATAAATATGAACTGAAATTAATACATAATCTATACAAACATGTTCTGAAATACATGTGATTTTTGTATTAAAGGTCTAAACTACAGGGTGAACAGTTTTTATACAGAATAAGGGACACAGGGAGGGCACCTGACACTTCAGAACATGTTTGTACAGATCTAAACTACAGGGAGAGCAGTTTTTATGCAGAATAAAAGCAGGAAATGTTTTTGTTTGTTGAGGAAATTATGATACTTCAAAACTGCACCTTTGTCATTTGTTCATTGCGCCTCCTCAAACTGCGATTTTGATTTGATTGTGGTTAAAGAGGAAGTATTTACTTCTGTGGGGTATTAAAGAGGAGGTATTTACTTCTATGGGGTATTAAAGAGGAAGTATTTACTTCTATGGGGTATTAAAGAGGAGGTATTTACTTCTATGGGGTATTAAAGAGGAGGTATTTACTTCTATGGGGTATTAAAGAGGAGGTATTTAAATCTATGAGGTATTAAAGAGGAAGTATTTACTTCTATGGGGTATTAAAGAGGAGGTATTTACTTCTAGATGACTCAAACATGCATGGATGACATTTAAACCCTCGTGTGGCATGTTTTTGTTGAGGAACAGTGTTAGAACATGGGAGAAAGCTCCAAACAGTTGATTTTTCCGTAGTACCTCCTCTTTAATCTTGCCGTCTTGTATTGTGTAGCGCGGCGGTGTCTCGGTGGAGCAGATGGAGCAGTCGGTAACTCCATCTCTGTGTCGTATCATGTGGTGACAGCGAGTCTGTATAATCTGATCTGAGGTCAGCCGCAGAGCTGTTAGAGCCTCGGCCTCTTCACACCACCGCTGACCGCTTCACTCAAACCTCACGGAGAAAGTCCTGTCGTTTCTTAAGACTTAAACTTAAACTCATTTTAAATTGTGTGAAATCAACTCTTGTTTGTTCAGAAGTTCCTCCACCCACAGCTCAGGACTTTCAACTATTATTTTAACTGAATAAAACTCAAAAATGTAAAAGAACGTTTAAACAGTCAGAAAAATTGTCTCTACATTTTGAATAGATGTTTGCATATGGACGTTTTTTAATGTTTTTAGTGCAATAAAATGAAATGTTACTACACCGTGGGACTGAAAAAACGCTGGACTCAGAGCTACTTCTACGTTTTTGTCTTCAACTTGTCTCCCCAAACTGCCACGACTGATGTTACCACGATGAATATGTCCCACCAAACCAAGACGCCTAGAAAAACATGAAAAAACGAACAGTATTTTTAACTTTTGAAGGAGGAAAGTCGCCTGCACGAGTCCACGGAAATATAAACCAAATATTAAAACTGCACATTCTTCATTGAGATAAGTTTAATGCCCTACTGTGGAATATTATAGCCAAAGGGACAACAGTTACATGGAAGCAAGTAGGACAAATAAGAGTCAGGTTTGTGGAGATGCGAGCCCGATCACACTGAGGACACATGGTTTTAGTGCAATAAACATATCCATAGTTTTATGTCTAAATCGTCGCTACACAGTGAGACTTTAAAGCTTCTATATTACACAAAATAGACTTTTACGAGGTTTAAACCATGTTCTAAAGCTGTTCCCTCCTCCAAAATAGACCTGGAGTTGTGTTTTGTTTCATTCACACATGTTTGAGTAACATCTCCAAATCTGAAAATGCTCCGTTCCACCTTGTGATGTCATGAAGTGGTAGTTTTCATGTTAACAGCTCCTCCTTTTTTACCTTTACTTCAGTCGAGATAAGTGGCAATTCCAGGGCTGAAATAATATCTAGATGATTCTAGTGAAGCTGTGTGGAGTTTAAAAACACAGTAGAGCACTTCCTGTATTACCACATGATGACATCACAAGATGGAACAGAGTGTTTTCTCAGCCTAAATCTGCAGGTTTGTGTGTTTAAACATGTGTGAATGAAACAAAACACAACTCCGGGTCTGTTTGTGACAAGGAAACATTAGAACACGACTTAAATCTCTCTAGAGTCAGTTTTGTGTATAATCTCAGCTCTTTTAATAATCCTCTCATAAACGGCAGTAGTTTTTAGCACGTCTCTGCTCTTGTGTCTGTCCATCCCTCAGTCCAGCGCCTCCGTCCTCTGCATACCTCACGGTGACCCTGGCACACAGTGGTGTGTGGCCCTGGCTCATACCACTCCTGTTCTCCGCTGATGTGAGTGGAAAAAGTGAGAGAAAGTGCATCGAGCGCGAGGTTTCGTGTTCCCCCTCGGCTCCATGACCCGCTCCTTTGTCCCGAGCGCCGATGACTGACGTTTTGAATGGGCTCCTTTGAACAGCGCTGCAGTTTTAATTAAGAGGGTTTTGGGGCGCGGGCCACTGATCTGTGAAAGCCAGAGGGATAAATATTGCATGGGGTTCAGACACTGGTTACTGCGCCTCGGGGACGGGCAGCTGCGAGCGGCGGCTTCACTGCAAAACAAAGAGTCTGTGTTGCTCGTTAGGCGTTTTGGTAGTTTAGTGGAGTTATCATTTATGATGTTTTGTTCATATTCATAGTAAAAACTTGAATAACTTTATTGCTCCTATTATTTTAAAAATGTTATTTTTATCTTGTTTTTTTCAAAATAAAAATTATATCAAAAATAGGGAAAAAATGATATATTTTTTATTTATATATTATTTTATTATATATTAAAATTATATATTTTTTGTTATTTTTATCTGTTTTTTTCTAAATAAAACGTATATTAACAAGAAAAGGGAAAAAATTATATACATCATTTTTAATGTATGTATTATTTTATTATATATTAAAATTATATTTTTTATGATTTTTATCTGTTTTTGCAAAAGAAAAATATATCAACAAAAAAAGGAAACAAAATTTTTTTTATTTATATATTATTTTATTATTTGTTAAAAATTATAAAAAAAATATAACATATAATTTTATCATTTTTTTTCAAAATAAAAATTATAACAAACAACAAAAAAAAGAAAAAAAATACATATATACACATACGTACACATATAAACATCAATATAATTATGCATAAGTCTTAAGTGTAAGGACTGAGTGTAAATGTGACATAAATTTAGAGTCCTAAAAATGGCACCAGAGCAGAAAGGACAGTACTTACTAATGAACATACGCTACAATAATCATTAAATTTCGACTTATTGTTCAATATAAGTAAACAGAACAGTATATATGTATCGTGTTTACATTTTCTTTGTAAAAATGGGGAGATTTGGGGTATTTTTGTTGTTAAGCGACAAGATCTGAGCTGCAGAGGGTTGAAAAAGTCACTTCTGTGGCTGATTATTGCTTCATTCTGCTGTTTATTTGTTGCAGCTCAGGCCTTTTAATGAGACTTTCTGTTTAAAATGGTTTACTGGGATTATCTTACATTATTGTTTTTATATTAAGTAGTTTCAATATTATCATTTATCACGCTTCGAAATTTGTTATCTGTAAATATTTTGTTCTGTTGGTCCCATAGACTCTTTATATAAATGGGCGTAGCTAACCTGCTAGCACGCTCACTCAGTCCACTTCTTTCTACCGTCTGTGTTTAGTCCCTTTCCATTTTGTGCAATATTTGAACCTCATCTGAGACATTTACAGATCATTTTTATTTTGCACATTTCTGATTCATAGTCTAAATATCGTCATCAGGCTCATAAAATAATAATAACTGAAAACCGTGCTTCAGTTTGTTTTTGTAGAGTGTTGGCAGCTCAGGTGTAGTTGTCCCTTTTGCCCCTCCTCACCTGGGTGGTGTTATCGCTCACACTGGAGCTGCTCGGGGGGTGTCATGTTTGCAGCCCGATTGAAGCTTATATCGTGGATTCCTGGTCTCTGAACTTTGTGCCAGAGATATGAACCATAAACCAGGTCAACACATCTGCAAAAACCTTCCAAATATCCTAATATTAAGGAGCTGTACCTCATTTTTACTGTTTTAAAAGCGTTTCACAGCTTGATACATCGCTACAGAGAAATATAGCATTAAACGATAATATTTCAACTACTTTAAGATTGAAATAATGCAAGATAATCCTGATAAACCATTTTAAACAGACTGTTTCATGAAAAAGCACAAATAAACAGCTAAATGTACCAATAATTAGCCATAAAAAGGACTTATTCTCCCCTCTACAGCTGAAATCTTATCATATTACAACCAAAAATACACCAAATCTCTCCATTTTTGCAAAGAAAAGTTCACATGTTAAATACTGACGGCCAAAATCTATTGTTCCAGGTTTCATATATTGAACTATAGTCGATTTAGTGATTATCATGACTCATTTTTCACTGGGAGGAGTTCATAAGCGTTTTTCACAATTCCGAGAGCAGAGCGGAGTTTGCCGTCACTGTAAAGCTAACGACGGCTTGCATGCTAACGCGCACTTCCTGATTATTGCACACTAAACTTCTCTATAAGTCGATGCAGACAGTACACAGTGGACCACATGTTTGCTCTTTATAATACGTTTTTTTTTTTTTTTTGTGAAACTTCAAATTTTTTTCGATCTTCAGATTTTTTTTTACCCCAGTTTCAAACTTAATTTTGTGCGTCTCTGCTTCATTATCGGGCGATCTGCATTCTTTAGTGAAGGGTGTCTGCAACGCGACGCTTGGCCAGAGCCTCTATCTCTGTAAAAGGATCCCATGTTGTCAGCTGTTTCCTGCCCCAACTTTTAACAAGGCCCTGCATTCATTTACCCAGTGCCCCCTTTTTCTCCTCCCCTCTCTCCCTCTTTCCTCCCTCCTCCCCCTCTCCCGTCTCCTCTCTCTGTCTCCTCCCCTCTCTCCCTCTTTCCTCTCCCTCCTCCCCTTCTCCCGTCTCCTCTCTCTGTCTCCTCCCCTCTCTCCCTCTACCCTCTCCCGTCTCCTCTCTCCCGTCTCCTCTCCCTCTCCTCCCCTCTCCTCCCCTCCCTCCTCTCCCTCCTCCTCCCCTCCTCCCCCTCTCCTCTCTCCTCTCTGTCTCCTCCCCTCTCTCCCTCCCCCTCTCTCCTCTCCCCCCCTCTCCCGTCTCCTCTCTCTCTCTCCTCCTCCCCTCTCTCTCTTTCCTTCCCTCCTTCCCCTCTCCCGTCTTCTCTCTCTGTCTCCTCCCCTCTTTCCTCTCCCTCCTTTCCCTCTCTCCCTCTTTCCTCTCCCTCCTCCCCCCCCTCTCCCGTCTTCTCTCTCTCTCCTCCTCCCCCTCTCTCCCCTCTTTCCTCTCCCCCTCTCTCGTCTCCTCTCCCCTCTCTCTCCCCTCTTTCCTCTCCCTCCTCTCCCTCCTCTCCCTCTCCCCTCTCCTCTCTCCTCTCCTCTCCTCTCCTCTCCCCTCCTCTCTCCTCGTCTCTCCCCCTCTCTCCTCCCCTCCCCTCTCTCCTCTTCAGTCTTGGTCAGATTACTTTGCAAAAACTAATCTGTTTACTGAATATCTACTAACTCCTTCTAAAAACAATCTTATTCTCTAATTATGTTATTTTATAAGTAATTTGTGCATAGACTTTGAAATAACCCGCAACTCGGGAACCAAAAGTATGAATTATTACTTCTAATTCTACTTTTTTAAAATAGTATTTTAAGCAGAGAAGACGCACAGCCCTCCATAAACCCACAGTATTTTTGGTTCAGAGCTGTGGAGCATTATCAAAAAAGTAATAATCATGGTAATCACTTTCTAACACTGCTCCTCTCCCCTGTCTCTCCTCCCCTCTTCCTCCCCCCTCTCTCCATTCTTCCTCCTCTCCCTCCCCTCTCCTCTTCACCCGACATGAATAAGTGATCATTATTTGGCCGGCTCTGTTCAAAGTGGCAGCAGCAGGTAAACTGATCGCTGCACAGAGGAGATGGGTAACTCGATCGGACACGCTGGGGCCCTTGTATCACCTGTGTTTGTGGCCTTTCTATGCCTGAGTGATATTAATAAATTATCCTAATGATAATATTTAAAGGCGCTGCATCTGATTTTTACCATCTTAAAAACATAAAAAACAGAACTATTTAATGTTAAAGGTTTGCCGAGGTCCAAAGTTATTCCTCACTTACCTTATGCATCATGATTATTCACCATGATGAGTTTATAAGCACATTCACATCTTTCAGAAACCAGAGCTTCGACGTGACATTAAAACTAACAACTAGCATGCTGATGTGCATGTCCTGATTATGGGGCCATATAACACCATATAGTGGGATGCACACAGCAGACTTTATTTTGACCTCCAGATGAGAATGCATCACTACATCACAGGGACACACTTTTTAAAAAGTAAAGAGACTGTATTCATTGTTTGATTGGGCTGACACAACTGTGGAAGATGAATTATATGTAAAAATATATTCAGTAATAATCTTTATTTGGTGAGTAATGTCTGGTATGTGTGAATGTTTAGCTGTACCTGCTTTTTACTGAATTAAAATTGTCAAAACGGAGTTGGTTCATTTTAAAGTGTATATATTTTTACCTCAAAAGCTGCTTATACGACATGTCTGAACTGGAACAAGGCAAATACTGATCAGAAACATGGAAAAAATTGTGGACTTTAACCATAAACCAGGATATTAAATCTGTAATCTGCAGTGAAACAGAAAATTCCACCATAGAATTTAGAGCGAGTTTAGATTTCACTTTAAACCACAGAGATTCTACAAAGTTCTGTTGCCATGGAAACAGAACCAGTTCTGAGCTTTGTGTGATGTCATGTTCCGTTGCCGTGGTTTCAGTGGTAAATCTCTCTGACATCACTGACAGTCTCTTTGACATCACAGTTTCATTTTAGTACTGGTGCAGAAACTGATGTGTGACTTTAACTTGTGTCTTAGCAGTGATCACTCAGATCTTTCTACTGTCAGTGTTACGACTGTTTGAGCAGCCAACACATCATTTTAGCTTAAAACCAAAACTAAAGCAGTGATTACGACTTCTGTTAGCAAAATGTTCCCAAGTAGCCAAGCTCTAGTAGAGCAAAAGCTACTAGAGCTTGTAGAGCGCCTGGACGCGTCTCTCCAGGAGAACAAGGCACTGCAGGAGGAGATCGTCGCACTGGAAGAGGAGAGAGAGGCCATTTTAAAAGGTGCCATCGACCTTAAACAGTGCTTCGACGAGACCATGGTGCTTTTAAAGGCTGCACGCCATGAGAACGCGGAGCTCAAGAGAAAGCTGAAAAAGATGGAGGAGAGCAGTGGAGGAGTTAAGGAACTGGAGAGGGAGGATTCAGTGGGCGGTTTAACACTTCACTGGACTCCTGTCAACGTGGTGGACCAGCTTGACCACAATGAAGCTGACATGAAGGACCTCACAGAGAAGCACCAGGGAGATGAGACCAAAGAACTGGAGACAAAAGAGGTTGAAAGCTCTGACCAGGATTCTCCTCTGAGTCTAAAATTCAACTGGTCACCTGTCAACTTGAAGGACTTCCTGAAGAACCAGGCAGAGGAACTGGAGAGTGAGGATGAAGTGAATGGTTTGACACTCCACTGGACTCCTGTCAGCTTGAAGGACCACCTTGACAACAGTGAAGCTGACATGGAGGACCTCATGGAGAAGAAGCAAGGAGATGAGACCAAGGAACTGGAGACAGAAGAGGTTGAAAGCTCTGACCAGGATTCTCCTCTGGGTCTAAAATTCAACTGGTCACCTGTCAACTTGAAGGACTTCCTGAAGAACCAGGCAGAAGAGACCGAGGAACTGGAGAGGAAGGATGAAGTGAATGGTTTGACACTCCACTGGACTCCTGTCAGCTTGAAGGACCACCTTGACAACAGTGAAGCTAACATGGAGGACCTAATGGAGAAGAACCAGGGAGATGATACCAAGGACCTGGAGATGGAAGAGGTCGAAAGCTCCGTTCACGACTCACTGTTGGGTCTAAAACCCAACTGGTCATCTGTCAACTTGAAGGACTTCCTGAAGATCCAGGCAGAAGAGACCGAGGAACTGGAGAGGGAGGATTCAGGGGACGATTTTACACTCCACTGGACTCCTGTCAATGTGGTGGACCAGCTTGACAACAATGAAGCTGCCATGGAGGACCTCATGGAGAAGAACCAGGGAGATGAAACCAAACAACTGGAGACAAAAGCGGTTGAAAGCTCTGACCAGGATTCTCCTCTGAGTTTACAATTCAGCTGTTCACCTGTCAACTTGAAGGACTTCCTGAAGAACCAGGCAGAAGAGACCGAGGAACTGCAGAGGGAGGATGAAGTGGACGATTTTACACTCCACTGGACTCCTGTCAGCTTGAAGGACCACCATGACATCAGTGAATCTGACATGGAGGACCTCATGGAGAAGAACCAGGGAGATGATACCAAGGACCTGGAGACGGAAGAGATCAAAAGCTCCGTTCACGACTCACTGTTGGATCTAAAATTCAACTGGCCACCTATCAATTTTGATTGCTTTTTGGACTTTTATCAGGAGGATCTTGACAAAGACCTCACTGAGACGAACCGAGCTGATGAGACCGAGACTGAAGACTCCGTACAGTCAGAGAACAGTGAATCTGACATGGAGGACCTCATGGAGACCTCGGACGGAGGAGATGCCGAGATTTGGTCAAGATTCAAGTGAAATTTGAATCTGAACTAAACCTCATGCACAATCACTGTAATGAAGAAGATCTAGTGTTAGACTCGGACCATACTTTAGGGGTCCTTTGATTTTGCAGTGGTTTAGACCTGGTTTAGACCTTGGTGTAGACTTAGTTTAGACCGGGTTAAGACCTGGTGTAGACCTGGTTTAGACCTGGTTTAGACCTGGTTTAGACCTGGTTTAGACCTGGTTTAGTGCTGCTAACAGGAGAATTTACATTAGTTAAAATGTGAATTGTCCTGTTGTTTTAAGTGGACTCTTTTTGTCATCACAATCAGCCTATAAACCTAACTTCAATAAAACTTTTTAAAAATTACAATATAAATATATCTATATGATTAATGTAATAGTCTGTTCACATTTCAGTTGTTAAGTAAATTACCTTAAAATGTGCACCTTGACAATGCCGATCTGAAAAATCCCAATTAGATATTTCTCCCAAGTTGCCGTTGTTAGCGTTTTTCTCGTTGTCTTTACAGGTAAAAGAGGCGTGCAAAGATTGCGCCTGTAATTCTAAAGAGGAGGCGTCAAACAAAAGATCGAAGATCCCCAAGATCTTTTTTGGGACTCGGACTCACAAACAGATAAAGCAGATCGCCCACGAGCTGAAGCGAACGCAGTACTCCTCTGTGCCAATGACCATCCTCTCCAGCCGGGACCATTCCTGTGTCCATCCAGAGGTGGCGCCGCACGCTAACCGCAACGAACGCTGCAAGGACCTGCGGGAGGGCAAGGACGTGAGTACAGAATCGTGTTGTCACGATAGTAAAAGTTCATAAACAATTTTGATAGTGTGTGACAGTGTGGCTTATACGTTTTTTTTTCTGTGGCGCCAAAAACATTTTGCGACATAAAAGTGAAGAGTGGATGATGGTCCTGACGTGTCTGTCGCCCGTTGTCAGTGAATCATTTCTTACAGTGATAAGAGACAGTGTCTGGTTTATCGCGGGGTTAGTATAAAAGAAATCCGTGAAGTAGAAAACATAATTTTTTTTTACAATTATTGTATATGTTTTGCTGCAGGTGTATTTCTCAGTTCCTCTGACTCCGCCTCTTCGTCCTGGCGCCGCTGTAATGTCTCGTAATGTTCTTTTTCCTGAGTCACTGATCCACAAACTAAAGCAGACTCCATCCTCATGTTTACAGCCCTTTTTGCTCCTTGTTCAAACTTATTCTGCTGTCGTCCTTATGTTATTTTCCTCCTTCTTTATGTTGTTTCACATGTAAAGTCTCTCGTGGACAAGCGTCCAGAGCGTCCACAGCGTCCACAACGCGTGTCAGAGGCGTTTGTCTCAAATACAAAGGTCCAACGCGATTGTTTCAGAGTCACGCTGCAGCATTAAATATTTTGGTAAATTTGTCTGAAGCATTCTGTCCTGTACAGGAGACACTGCACCTCCTTTAGCCAATCAGGACGCAGAACACAGCACCTCTTTTAGCCAATCTGGACACAGAACATGGCACCTCCTTTAGCCAATCAGGACGCAGAACACGGCACCTCTTTTAGCCAATCAGGACGCAGAACACGGCACCTCCTTTAGCCAATCTGGACGCAGAACATGGCACCTCCTTTAGCCAATCAGGACGCAGAACACGGCACCTCCTTTAGCCAATTAGGACGCAGAACACAGCACCTCCTTTAGCCAATCAGGACGCAGAACACGGCACCTCCTTTAGCCAATCAGGACGCAGAACACGCACCTCCTTTAGCCAATCAGGGCGCAGAACACGCACCTCCTTTAGCCAATCAGGACGCAGAACACCGCACACTGCACTAGTTTTGCATGAACGTTTTTGAGCTAATTTTTCCTATTACTACGTAGGATACCTCCGGCTTAAAATCTGATGCGGCTTGTACAAGTTTTTTTTTCTAAAATTAAAGCATGCAGCTTTTAATCAGGTGCCTCTGTAGTCTGATTTTCGATTAACACAGCCACAAAAATAAAAAAAAGTACAAAATATCTCGTCAAATAAATGTTTTTTGTCAGTGAATTTAAGTATGTCTTTGTCCATGACCTTACTATGTCCTCATATACGAGATATACATGATCAAATCACATTTAATTTACTGATAATAATTGTAAGAATGATGAAAATTACAAAAAACATTGGACATAATGGCCAGTTTGATATGTCATAAATTGGTGCTTTGTTTCAAGACAATTATCCAATCAGAAGGCAGAATGAGCCTCTTTTTTGGGTTGCCAGTTTCAACGCTGAAATCCAGTTGGTTTAAACCTTAAATTCCTCTTTCTGATCTGAATCGTCTCTACGTAAACCCCAGCATGTGCAGCCAGACCGCGAGATTAATCACAATCAAAACAAAATCGTAATTTGAATGGACACTTTTTTCGATTTTCCATAATAACTATACTTACGCCAACTTAACGTTTAACCCTGTCGTTTAGATCTCTACAAACATGTTCTGAAATGTGATTCTTGTGTTAGTTTGTCGGTTCATATTTCAGTCTTTTTGTCAATTCTTCTGAAATTGTGAACTTTGAAGAGAACACTACTTTTTAAAACATAAAAAACAATCCAAATCTTGTCAGAGAAATCACAATAGTTTATTGAGTTTGACAGCAGACGGTTTTATTTGTGTGTTTGTAGAATATAAGTACGCCCCTGTCCCCTGTCCCCTGTCCCGCCCTTGTCATGTTCCACTTGAGATTACTCGTAGTGCGATAGGAGGCTGCAGGGCTGGGCCTCTTGACAGTGAATGTCTTTGGGAAATGGTGATACTGTATTCTGTGTATTCTTTAGTGCTGCGGTTGTCCTGTCTTTTGTGGCTCTGCTCTTGACACTTATCCCCAGCATGTCTCCTCCCCATTATAAACCCCATTATAACGCCTGTATCTGATGTACTCTGTGTGATTAGGCTGTCAGCGCAGGTGCCTGTCGGAGGTCCCACCCTCTCAGTGCGACACCTCAGGGTGACGTGGCTTTGTACGGCGGACCACATGACCTTTATCGCAATAAGGGTTGAGATAAACCTTCAGAATGAGGCTCTGACCCTGGCTGTGCGGATTAGACAAGCCTCTGGGACATTAGTTTAACATGGAGGACGCTACTGTCACACTATTGTCTGATGTGGTACTGTTCACTTATGTTTTTAACAGCACATTCAGTATTTACCGTTCACAAATGATCTAAGGCCTGGAGTGGTTTCGGCCAGTAAAAATCCTACAGTAATCAGATAACCCGTTAGATCTGATTTCTGGTCTGTGTTTAGAGCGAGAAAGAAATCTGATCATCAAAATCAAAGGAAAGAGGGGCTGTATTATGCAAAATATATGTATTTTTTTAACTTTCTACTACGTTATACCTAGAGATCGACCGAGGTGTGGGGTTTTATGGCCGATACCGATTGTTACCGATATTTTTGGGCTGATACAGTGTTCCCTCGTTTATCTTGGGGGTAACGTAACGCAATAGGCAAAATCCGTGAAGTAGTCGGCTTTATTTGTTACATTATTCTCTCTGTTTCTTGTCTGTAAACCCCTCACCACACACTTAATACACTTTTCTCACACAGGCATTAACATTTTCTCACATTTCTCTCTTGTTTAAACACAAAGTTCAAACCTCGTCGGTGCCTTTGTCGGTGCAGAACGTTTCATCGACATTGTGGGTTTTGTCGGGGAGAAAACTTTTGCAAACATACAGCACTTCAGAGTCACACTGATCCAACATTTATGTAAATTTGTCTGACACATTCTGTACTGTACAGGAGACACAGAGGAGACTGATGGTCTACAGTCCCAATGGACGCAGACACAATGGTCTACCCTCAGCCAATCAGGACGCAGAACACAATGGTCTACAGTCCCTCAGCCAATCAGGACACAGAACACAATGCACGCTCATACTAAAAAAAAACATGCAAAATTGCTCTTAAAAAATCTGCGAGGCTGCAAAAGCTGAACCACGTTATATATAGCCCCCAAATATCAGCAACTCGCCCACAGACCTTTTTTTTTATGCCACAAATCTATAAGAGCGCATTGTATCACATTTGGTGCAGTTGTCTCATTTTATTAAACTGCTAAAATAAAGCTTTGTGTGTATTTTTAGGAGGCAGATTGACCAAACCAAAGTATCTTGCTGTGTTGGAAACTATAGCCAGTGCGCTAAAAAGTCCAAATATCAACCGTAAATCACTGATCTAGTTTAGTTCTAGTTATAATGTTTAGTAATTTAACATAATTTAGTGATCTCTCCCTAAGCCTATTTGAACAGTTTATACAAAACTACAACCTCACAAACCTGATCTACTTAAAGCCGCTGTATGTGAAAAACAGACCGAGTTCATTTTAAACATTTTGTAGTCATCCAAAGTTATTTCTTACTTACCTTATGCATTCAGAGCACGCTAATTATTCACCACGATGAGTTTATAAGCACTTTTCACAACTTTCAGAGAGTGGAGTGCAGACGGTACATAGTGGACTTATTTTGACCTGAAGAGCTGCTTTATATCAAACGAAACAAACATCACAAAAAGCCCGTCTCCAAAGGCTGCAGGTGGATCATAATGACTCTTTACGGCTGCTCTTGAGGAGGCCACGATGGACGAGAGCGACTGAGATGTTTGAGTGAACACTTTGCGAGCTGTGCTAATTTCACTTAATCTTTATTCCAGACTCATGGACAGTGACAAGACAAACAGTAACATTTACATTTTAAAAAGAACCACACCGGTGTCTCCACATCTCAGACTGAACCGGACTGCACTGAATCTTATGTTTGTGAGCGACATTATCATTTCATTTTCTGGCTTATTCAACTGCAAATAAAACTGTACTTTTTAACTTCTTAGTTCAGCAAAGTGTTCACAGTGATGAACATCTCGTGGCAAAATAAAATGATGTCACTCACAAACATAAGATTCAGTGCGATCTGCTCCGGTCTACGATGTGAGACACTGTTGTGGTTGTCTTTTTTTTTTTCATTCTTACATTTTTTTGGTACATTTTAACGTATCACAACCCCTCCCACCATCCCCCCGTCCCGTACAGGTCTGCACCAGGTGAGCACAGGGACAGAACACAACTGTTACACAAATGTATTAAAATGAGCACAGTCTTATACATTCATACACACTCAATAAATATTTTCATCTTTCTAATCGCTCTCTGTTGGTCACATCTGCCTCTCTCCACAGAACAGTCGTCACTAATATTTGATGATCAGCCACGCTCCAGATCAGACTTTATATATGCTCTACTTCAATTACAAACTTCTGTTATAGCAGTTTTCATTGTAATTAGTTATGAATAATTCTGTAGTTTATATAATATTATATATCAGCTATATGTTGTATTATAATAATAATCTTTATGAGTTTTCCATTTTCACTTTATTATGATGTTGATTTCTGGTCTTGAGTTTGACTTACTTCCCTGTTTGAAAGGTCAGAGGTCAATAAGGCGTCCCCAGAAACAGAATCTTTCAGACTTTTATTGCCTTTGTCAGGTGAACACAGCTCACAAACTAGGAACTTTCTTTGGTAATAAAGTGCAGCTTAAAAACACTGAAAGTAAAAAAAAAGGCCATGCATAAAGTGAAAAAAGATATGTTTAATTTGTTATATAGGCCCGTCCTATGTTTTAAATAGTAAGTTTGATATTCTAAATGAAAAATATCTTGTAGCTGCTTAAACATGCCAAACGTTGGAGGATTATCTTTATTACAATTGAATAAATAAAATAAAATCTGATATGATTTAAAAATGGCCATGAGTCTGGAATAAAGGTGAATTGATTATCTGCACTGGAGCGAGACACATTTTGCTCAAATACGTGGAAAAAACTCTGGTACAGGGTCTTTAAAAGTTTTGTCATAGATGGATAAGCCTCTTTTCTGTGCATAAATCTCTGTTGGACCACATATGACGGTAACCGGACCAAAGCCTCTCCTCAGGGCACTTTAAATACATGATCCTTCACCCTTTCTCTCTCTGTGGGGTTAACACTAGGCCAGCTGAACATTACAAAGTGAACCCACCACTCTCTATCCAAAACACCTGAACTGACAAGATAATTGTACTCATTACTGAAGGCGCCGGGACTCTGGGACTCTGTGGGGGGCAAACAAGTGTCCAGTGTCCCAAATAAAGAGCTTTCAATGGGGCTGTGTGGAAAAAGAACCAAGAGCAGCAGTGGTATAATCGCTTACAGTTAATAGCAGGGTTGAGTTACATAGACACAGGAGTTTCAGACAAAAGGAGGCCACAGAGAGGTGAAAGGTTGGACAAGGAGTTAACTGTAACCTGTAATAATGCCTTACAAGTGAATTTGTTCCATTTTATCAAAGCGTGGGTACGGGAGATGCTGCTATACAGAGACGTCAAGGTTATTAGGTTAATCGATAATCGTGATTATTCAGGTCACAATATTCAGTTCAGTTTTATTTATACACAGCATGTTATGTTGCTGATTACTGTTTTTAATTAATATGTTCTTTTCTCTCTCAGGGTCACTGCCGTTTCTACCATAACGTTCAGAAGATGAGGGACCAGTGGACTCTGCAGTGGACTCATGGACTGAAACAGGCCTGGGACATAGAGGAGCTGGTTTCTTTGGGCAGAAGGATAAGAGCCTGTTCTTATTACGCAGCCAGAGAACTGATGCAGACGGCCAACATCGTGTTCTGCCCCTACAACTACCTCCTGGACCCACTCATCAGGGAGAGTGTGAGTGAACTAGGCTAGACTCGGGCGTTCATAATTGAAATTACGATTAAGCAAAAACTGTTCTGTCAAAATGAACTTGTACAGAAAGTATAGACCAGATGTGCCCAAAGTTTTTTCCTCAGTGGGCCAAAATGGACCAAACCTAATGACATAAACATGTTCTGCAAAGAAATATATGATTCAATTGACTTAAAATGTGAGGAAATAGGCAGGACTGGTCTCCTTTTATCTCTTGATCGACTTTTCAATACAAAATTTAATCAAGTAGTTTCTTTTTAAAAGCTCAGAGTCCCTTTGTGGGCCAAATTAGACCCACTGGAAGGCCGAGTTTGTCCCGCGGGCCTCACTTTGGGCTCCCCTGAACTTGGCCCTCCAGTCATTTTCATCAAAATAAAGATCTTGTTGCATAATTTTCGATGCTTCGACCCTTGTTTAGCTTATGGTTATGGAATTACCTCTAAAGTAAATTTACAAATCAAAATTGTCCGTCTAAGGAAAACTAGGCAACATTTTTAATATTGTCTTAAAAATAATTACGTTGCCTCTATTTAAGTGAGTCTAACCTGTCATACGAACTTAGCAAGGTTCAGTCCGGGTTTGAGTCCAGTTTTTCCCTGGTGTGGACTTTGTTTGGTCCTGGTCTACTCTTGGTCTAGTCCAGTTTTAGTTCTGAGTGTAGTCCTCGTTTTTGTCCTAAATCAACATAATTCTTCACTCTTTCTTCCTTGTCCTGTGTCTCAGATGGAGATAAACTTGGACGGCCAGATCTTGGTTCTGGATGAGGCCCATAACATAGAGGACTGTGCGAGAGAAAGTGCCAGTTACTCTCTGGACCAGCACAGTCTGAACCTGTGCAAAGAGGAGCTGGAGTCGATGATCAGTGTGAAAATCAGACGGGCCCAACACGAACCCCTGAGGAACTTCTGCTACAGCCTCATCAAGTATGTTCAAGCTGTTTCCTCCTCACAGGGCTTCACAAAATTGTTGATTTAGCCAAGAGAAAATTAGGCAGATGAACCAACATTCACAGGAGACAAGTAAATGTATAACTGTCCCAGAGCGCCCCCTGTGCTTGGACCCTGCCTCTGCAACAAACGGCTCCAAAACAGCTCCAGGAGGAAAGGAGAGATTCACTCCCATGGACGCTGAACTGGGGATTCTGAAAAAGGGACTCTGAAAAAGAGACTCTGAACGGGGACTCTAAAAAAGGACTGTGAAAAAGAAACTCTGAACAGGGGACTCTTAAAAAAGGGACTCTGAAAAAAGAACTCTGAAAAAGGACTCTGAACAGGGGACTCTGAACCGAAGACTCTGACAATAAGCACTATATCAACTCATTGTCCAATATATAATAAAAAAAACAATAAAAGTCAAATGAAATGCCAAATACTTTTTAAGCTATTAAAAGAGTGTAGTTTAAAGCGCTCCTTGTGTTTTTGTGCAGCTGGATCCAGCAGAGCCAGAGCCTGATGAGTGAACGTGGCTTTGAGAGCGCCTCTAAAGTCTGGAGCGGCAGAGAAGTGGTCGCCATCTTTAGGACTTTAGGAATCACCCCAGACACTCTCTCACTGCTCAAGGTTCTTATATTGATATATTGAAAAAGCAGCTCTTAGCATCAACATGAGGCCGCTGTGTGCTTCTAATAGAGCATTTTATCGTTTGCGAGTTGTGTTTGTTTTGTGTTTTCTCGTAGGAGAACCTGGCTGTGGTGATGGAGAGGGAGGAGCAGGTGAAAGACGAGATGGTGGAGCTGCCCACCATCAGCTCAGCCTCGTCCACAGTCCTCAAGAGTCTGTTCATGGTGCTGGACTATCTCTACAGAAGAGACGGCAGGTCAGAGACAAAACCTGAAATCAGAAAATGTTTCGGATACAGGGGCGGCGCCGGGGGGAGGCTCGAGGGGGCCCCAGCCTCCCCTAGAACGACCAGTGCTCCCTCACAGCTCCCCCAAAGATTTTCACCAAACTTTCATGGCACGTCCAGCTTCGACTAAAAATGTTCAAATGGCATCCTCAAAGTGTTCAAAATGAGACTACAATTTTTAAAAAATCCGACATAGCAAACATGTTAGGGGCTGTGGGGTTGTTAAAAGGCTCTAAATTCACATGTTAAGTGAGCCTCATTGAAGACTGCAGCTCCTCCAAACAAAAATGTCTGGCACTGCCCCTGATTTAAAATTATTACAGTTTTGACTAACATTTTCTCTCTTCTTTATTTTTCTCAGTGTTGCAATTTTGAAAAATTTTTTGAATATTAAAATATTCTCTAAATAAAGTAGATATACAGAATTTTTGATTTTTTTTTTTTTGAAAAAAGCTTGGGCCAATAACAGATATAAGACAGTTTGTGTTTTCTATATATTGTTTGGTTATTTATGAACAAAGAAATGTTGCTGTGAAGTTTTCTTTTTAGATTTTTTTTTCAGTAATAAGGATAAAAATGTATGACAATGTAAATTGATTTTGAGGGGGCGCTACTGAGCCATTTTTCAATAGTTTTTTACTCGGGGTCTTCACTCAAAATTAGAGCTCACTGAATTCTTAATTTCAATACCACTTAAGTGTCTATATATTGTTGTTCACATGTAGATTTTTTTTGCGATTTTTCTCAAATACAATCGGGCTTTCGCACTAGTCAAAACTACTGAACAGATGGATGTCCTCATGTGTAACTCCTCTCCTCCTCCTGTTCGTTCCAGTTTTGCAGACGATTACCGCGTTGCTTTACAGAGGAGCTACACGTGGTCAAACCAGGCGCCTCCTGACGTCCCTGATGCAAACGGCTTCATCGTGAGGAGACACAGACACAGAAACACCAGAGTCAAGATGGAGGTGCTGAGTCTGAGCTTCTGGTGCCTGAACCCGGCCGTGGTGAGAGCCACTCTGGACCTGAGACTCCAGACTTTATAATGAAAACAGTTTGAACAGAGACGGGCGATTATGGGGTATTTCATGCAGCCGATGGACAATTAGTGTTATTCCCAACAGAAACGAAAGACTAGAAACTAAACACCAAATAATCACCACCATTTTTGTTGCATTTGTTGTGATATTTAGCTTTTAAAATTCATAGCAAGGTCCACAAATGTAACTTAAGTTGAAGTAAAGATCACAAATTAACTTAAAATACTGTATAAATCTAAAAAGACAAATCTAGTGCACTGACGACGAATGACACATGGGAACACAGGAAATATTGGTATTGAATATCGGTATCAGGCGATATTGATACAGGAACTTGTATATCGCCCATCCCGAGTCCAGCTGGATTGCACTGTACTACTAAGAAAAATAAAAAAGTAACATCAGAATCAGAATATTGTAGGAGTTGTATGCGCTTACGGCTCCATCGACTCTGGCTCCAATTCACTTTCTATTGAAAAATTGTCACCTCTCCTTCTGTAACTGCTGCAGTGAGCCTCATTTTGGTCTTAAATGTTCGTATTCACCCGCTCTACATGATCCTGGGTTTTTTGTTTTGCTATTTTGTCCGTGATTGAAGATATGAACATTAATAACTCAGGTTAACTTGATTGACAGTGTTGCTAAGCGTCTGCTTCCTGCTAAAGGGGCGTTACCTTCAACAGCCTCGCTCCTGATTGGCTCTTTGGTTGCTATGATACTCACGGTTGGAATTTCAAATATGAAACTCGGCTCCAAATTTGCTGCTATAACTGCTCAAGCCTCGATGAGCTTCATTTGACTGGAGCCAAACGCTGCAGGTGACGCCACACTCACCTTCTACATATAGTCCATGATCTTGAAACTCTGCTGTTTAAATTACGGGGGAAGAACCAGCTTGAGGACACATAACTCTAAACTTGACAAACTTGAAAATCAGCTACGCTATTAACTATTAACTCCGCAACAGGCTCATATCCCAGTGTGCCCCCCTGCTGTAGTGTTTTATACGTCTCATGTGATCAAAAAGTGAGATTTGATCTGTGAGATAATGAGAGATGATCCTGGTCACACTTTAGAAGAATCCTGATGTATTAGACGTTGTGAGTGAATGTGTGAAATGCTTCTGTTTTTTGTTTCAGGCCTTTTCTGACCTGAGCGGTCGAGTCCACAGCATCGTCCTCACCTCCGGCACTCTGTCCCCGATGGGCTCCTTCTCCTCTGAACTCGGGGTCAACTTCACCATCCAGCTGGAGGCCAACCACGTCATCAACAAATCACAGGTACAACAACCACGTCATCAACAAATCACAGGTACAACAACCACGTCATCAACAAATCACAGGTACAACAACCACGTCATCAACAAATCACAGGTAGAACAACCATGAATGAGTTACTGTTAGAATGACCACATGAACAAGTCACAGGTAGAACGACCATGAATGAGTTACTGGTAGAATGACCACAAGTCACAGGTGGAATGATCAGTTTTGCTCATTATAAACCGTCATATTATATTGACTTAAAACAGGACTTGCCAATAACACTCATGTATTTTTGTTATTTCAAGAGGAGCATTTTTTTCCACATTTCTCAAAATTTTATCAAAAATACTAGAAAGTAAGACTGATTTTAATATATTCGATACTGATATTTTATTTCCTCGTTCTGTTTTGTCTCAGTGAATCAGATCTGACTTTACACAGACTCATGAGGAGCAATGGAAATAAATTATAAGATACATTTATTCTTTTATCCATCCTTCCATTTTATTACGCGGGTCGTGGGTGCAGTAGTCTAAGCAGGGGCTCCCAGACTTCCCTCACCCCAGACACGTCCTCCAGCTCCTCCAGTGGGACCACAAGGCGTTCCCAGGCCAGGGAGACATAGTCCCTCCGTGTCCTGGGACTTCCCCGGGGCCTCCTCCCAGTGGGACATGAACACCTCCCCAGGGAGGCTCTACTACGAGCTCCTCCCGTGTGACTGAGCTCCTCACCCTGTCTCTAAGGGAGCACCCAGCCACCCTGCGGAGGAAACCCATTTCGGTCACTTATATCCACGATCTTCTCCTTTCGGTCATTACCCAGAGTCATGACCATAGGTGAGGGCAGGAACATAGACTGAGGTAAATCAAGAACTTTTCCTTTGGACTCAGCTCCTTCTTCACCAGAACAGACGATACAGTGACCACATCACTGCAGACGCTGCACCGATCCACCTGTCAATCTCACGCTCCATCCTTCCCTCACTCCTGAACAAGACCCCGAGATACTTGAACTCCTCCACTTGAGGCAAGGGCTCTCCACCCGGAGAGGGCAAACCACCTTTTTCCGGTCGAGAACCATGGCCTCAGATTTGGAGGAGCTGATTTTCTTCCCAGCAGCTTCACATTCGGCTGCAAACCGCCCCAGTGCTGCAGGTCCTGGCCCAATCAGGACAACATCATCTGCAAACAGCAGAGATGAGATCCTGTGGTTCCCAAACTGGACCCCCTCCAGCCCCTGACTGCGCCTAGAAATTCTGTCCATAAAAACATTGAACAGAACCGATGACAAAGTGCAGCCCTGGCGGAGTCCAACATGCACCAGGAACAAGTCTGACTTACTGCAATGAACACAGCTTCTGCTCCAGTCATACAGGGACCAGACAGCCCTTAGCAAAGGGCCCCGGACCCCATACTCCCGGAGCACCCCCAAAGGACACCACGAGGGACACGGTCGAATGCCTTCTCCAGATCCACAAAACACATGTGGACTGTGGCAAACTCCCATGAGCCTCGAGCACCCGATGGAGAGTGTAGAGCTGGTCCAGTGTTTAACGACCGTAACGAAAATTACACTGCTCCTCCTGAATCCGAGGTTCGACTATCGGTCATATTCTCCAGTCCCTGGAATAGACCTTACCGGGAAGGCTGAGGAGTGTGATTCCCCTGTAGTTGGAACACACCCTCCGGTCCCCCTTCTTATACAGAGGGACCACCCCGGTCTGCCAGTCCAGAGGTACTGTCCCCGACGCCACGTGATGTTGTAGAGACGTGTCAGACAAAACAGCCCCACAACATCCAGAGACTTGAGGTACTCAGGACGGATCTTGTCCACCCCCAGAGCTTTGCCACCAAAGAGCTTGCCAACCACCTCAGTGACTTCAGCCAGGATGATGGATGAGTCCACCTCCAGGTCCCTAGTCTCTGCTTCCTCGTGATGGTGGGATTGAGGAGATCCTCAAAGTATTCTTTCCACAGCCCAACAACATCCCCAGTCGAGGTCAGCAGCTCTCCACCCTCACTGTAAACAGTGTTGGTGAAGCACTGCTTCCCCCTCCTGAGGCGCCACCTCCCCGAACTCCGACAACATAGCTCCCAGGATCATTCGGGTGCTCAAACCCTTCCACCACGTTAAGGTGGCAGTTCAGGGATAAATAAATATGTTTTGTTATTATTTTTACAAAAGTGAAGTTAATTTGTGGGCTTTACTTCAACTTAGTATAAATTTATGAGCCTTACTATGGATTTCAGAAGCTGAGTATCGGTATTGGTCACAGCAAAAGACGAGTATATTGATACCTGCATAAATCCTGACTGTTTGTTTCAGCTGTGGGTATCTGCATAAATCCTAAGTGCTTGTTTGTTTCAGGTGTGGGTATCTGCATAAATCCTGACTGTTTCAGGTGTGGGTATCTGCATAAATCCTGACTGTTTGTTTCAGGTGTGGGTATCTGCATATCTTTCAGGTGTGGGTAAATCCTGACTGTTTCAGGTGTGGGTATCTGCTCAAATCCTGACTGTTTCAGGTGTGGGTATCTGCATATCCTGACTGTTTCAGGTGTGGGTATCTGCATAAATCCTGACTGTTTCAGGTGTGGGTATCTGCATAAATCCTGACTGTTTCAGGTGTGGGTATCTGCATAAATCCTGACTGTTTCAGGTGTGGGTATCTGCATAAATCCTAAGTGTTTGTTCGTTTCAGGTGTGGGTCGGCACAGTGGGCGCCGGGCCTCAGGGCAGGAAGCTCTGTGCCACGTTCCAGCACACGGAGACATACGCTTTTCAGGACGAGGTGGGAGAGCTGCTGCTGCACGTGTGCGGTGCCGTGTCCAAGGGCGTGCTCTGCTTCCTGCCCTCGTATAAGGTACAAACATTTTAACTAACACATCTGCTGCTGTGTGTACGCCTCTCACCATAAGTACTACACTGACCCATCGTTCGATACATTTTTGGGGGTCATGTTTATCGTGGGGACTTTGTTGGGAACTTTTTCTTTTTTTTTTTTTTTTTTACTTCTTCTCCGAAGGTTTGAGCAGTAAAGGGTTGAATAAATAACTTGTATGTCTCATTAAGTGTTTCATTGATATATTGGAGCTCATGTTCGTCAAAAATACTGCAAGTGTAGAATAGTTTTTGGGGGGAAATCCTGCTTTGTGGTTTTGTTTCAGTGGCAGAATGTTTTTTAAGTTCATTGTTTATAATTGTCTCTACTATCTTAAGCAGTATATTTTATTTCAAAATGTGTTATCGTGACAGGCCTAGCGATGTGCCCCATTGTAAAACACTCTGAATATTCAAACACTGCAATTACAGTCAGATAGAAACATTTTAAACACGTCCACAAACATGAACGTTGAATTCTGTACTGCTGAAATAATACAAGAATCCCATCAATTTCAGAGCACCTTTGCACACATCTAAACTACAGAGTTTGCAGGTTTTTTTTTCATAATAAGACAGGATATTTTGTTGTTTGCAAAGGGCTTATAACTTATAACTCCCGGGCCGTTCTGTGTGGAGTTTGCATGTTCTCTCTGTGTCTGTCGGTTTCCTCCGAGCTCAACAGTTTCCCCCATCAACTTAAAACATGCACAAAAGCTCAAATCCTCCAGCTAAAGTCGACTAAGTAAGAATAAAAAAAGCTGAAGATCAGGAGTTGACAGGTTTAATCTGGAGACAGTGGGGGACGGGTCAAATACAGAGTCACAAGAGACTAATTAAGTAAAAATTAACTTTAACCAGAACAAAACCTGTGACTCTGTTTTGACCCCTGACCCCCGACCCACTGTGTGTATGAAGTATCATCGAAAAAAACAATGAAAAATGTGTTTATTTTACAATAAGCCACTTGGAGGCGCTAGAGACCACACGTTCTGACCCAGCACACCATTTCAATAACTGTTCTTCACTGTCGAGGAAGTAGTAACAGTTCTCATTGCAGTTATTAAGTTTGAGGCTTGAACAAACTTTACTTTTATGCAAACATGTATATTTATTAAACAGAAATTCATAAATGGATCATAAATAAATGAAATACATCTTTTAAAATGTACATGGCCTTACACCGGCGTTAAAAGTCTACAGTTTTTTTTCCATCTAATCTTGACAACCTCATAAGAAGTTTTTCAAAATTTCATATATTTTAAAATAAATATGACATTTCTTGGGCCTATTATGAAGCTTAAATGTCAAAATTTAGTAATGCATTTAAAACGTGTCCAGAAGAACTGAGAAAAAGACAGAAATCTGAACCGACTAACACAAGAATCACATTTCAGAACGTGTTTGTACAGATCTAAACTACAGGGTTAGCAGTTTTATGCAGAGTTAAGACACCATGGGGACTCAGGAAGGGCATCTGACACACAGGGACATTTCAGAACGTGTTTGTACAGATCTAATCTACAGGGTTAGCAGTTGATTTGCAGAATAAGCCCTCATGGAGACACAGAGAGGCATTTCATACTTAAAAAATGTCTGTCTTTGTGCTTTGCTGATTGTGTCCATGTAAATTGATATTGATGTTCTTAGAAATCTTTCAAGAATTTTGCATTTTGGCCATTTGGGGGCGCCACAGACCATGACTTTTGACCCTCTCCTGCTTTCCCCACTACATTTCATCACATTCTGCCTCCCAAACGTGAACACCTTTAATCCCACTTCACGCTGAGCCATCTGCCGCTGGACTCATGCATTTTTAAAGCTCTCTGCTCAAAGCAGCCACTCTCCAGGTTTAGTCCTGGTCTGGTCCCGGGTGAGTCCTGGTTTAGTCCCGGTTTAGTTCTTTTGACGCAGATCCTGTTACAGTTAATGAGGGCTCTCACGCTCCACTCCAGGCACTTTGTAGCTTTTGTGTCTCGTGGTTTTGTTCATGAATTAACAATGTTTGAAAACAAATGGAGGGATGTCACTTTTGTTTACTCAGGTTAAATGGACGTGTCTTGTCTTTTAAGGCGAGACTCTGCAGGTGAAGAGGAAAAACAGTGTTCAAAATATCAAAGTAGAGCTGAAAGATTAATCACAAACGAAATCACAAGTGGATTGGGCACAATTAGCAACTCTCAGAGGCTGCAGTTTTTGAAGAATCATAATTTCCTCCACAAACAACAAAATCTCCTGTTTTATTCTGCATAAAAGCTGCATCTTTAGATCTGGATCTGTCTGTGGGGGTTATGTTCTCAAAATAACTTGCAAAAGGCGAATTATTCTCTATATTTTGCTGTAAAACCCCTCACCACACACTTTATACACTTTTCTCACACAGGCATTAACATTTTCTCACATTTCTCTCTCGTTTAAACACAAAGTTCAAACCTTCGTCGGTGCCTTTGTCGGTTCTGAACGTTTCATCGACATTGTGGGTTTTGTCGGGGAGAAAACTTGCAAACATACAGCACTTCAGAGTCACACTGATCCAACATTTATGTAAATTTGTCTGACACATTCTGTACTGTACAGGAGACACGGAGGAGACTGATGGACAATGGTCTACAGTCCCTCAGCCAATCAGGACGCAGAACACAATGGTCTACAGTCCCTCAGCCAATCAGGACGCAGAACACAATGGTCTACAGTCCCTCAGCCAATCAGGACACAGAACACAATGTGATTTCTTACCTCAGCCAAAAAAAACAACACAAAACATTTCTTAAAACTGCAATTAAAAATCCACGAAAAAACAGGCAAACCACGAAAAAATGGACGAAACAGCGAGATACGAAAGGGACACAGTACGAGGGACAACTGTACACATTGTAAACTGTGTCTCTCTCTCTCTGTCCCTGCTGCTGTCAGACTCATTTTGGTCTTAAATGTTCGTATTAACCCTCTACATGATCCTGGGGTTTTTATTTCACGTCTGTGTCTGTAAATCAACATATGAACATTAATAACAGACAAATCAGGTGTTTTCTTTCCCCGAGGTCGCTACTGTTAGCGTTAGCAACAGGTTTGATTGACAGTGTTGCTCAGCATCCGCTCCCTTCTTAACCAGTAGGTGCAAGCGGGAAGGGGCGTTACTCTTCAACAGCCTCGCTCCTGATTGGCTCTTTGGTTGCTATGATACTCGTGGTCTGAATTCCAAATATGCAACTCGTCTCCAAATTCTCCGTTATACCTGCTCCAGCCTCGATGAGCTTCATTTTGGAGCTGAACACTGTGGTGACGTCACACTCGTTCAGTCCACTTCTTTACACAGTCTGTGCTTCTAAAACATCGCACACGTTCTGTTACAGGTCTAGACGGAGCCGGTGCCGCCTCAGCTCCATTACTACAACATTAACTGTCAAAATGGTTAACACACTCGTCTGTATGTGCTGTTATCTGCCTGCACCGATCAGCCCCGCCGCGTTCATGGTATTTCTTTATTATTGATGCCGGTGTGGGCTCTCCCTGTGCGATGTATGAATATTTAATCTGCAGCTCTTAAACAGGAGCACATCTCAAAACAGTGGGATTAATTGGAGACGATGAAGGCTGCGCTGGTGCCGCTGTGTCTGAGTTTAGCCTGAAATAGTACAGGGCGTTTTGGTATTTATGTTTTAGTATGCGCAGGTGGTATCGGTAATGGGCGAGTGTATTAAGTGCATTCAAGCCTGTGGCACTATTTATTCTATCATATCCGTAATAGGTTGGGTTTAAACTGAGCTGGAGCCGGGTGAGAATTCTCAGGTGGATCTCTGTAATTACTGGGCCTCTCCACATTAAACAAAAACTGTCTCGAAGTTCAGCGTGTTCTCTGTCACTTTAAATCAACAAAAATCAATTTTTTTTTCACAGCAGCTTCAGAAAGTGGAGCTATTTTTCAACTTTAACTTCTGCAACTGGATAATTTCAGGTCATGTTTAATGCCATTCTGTGGAACGTTCCATAGATGCCAGAGAAGTTAGTTATATTAAGACTCAAGCGTCATGGAAAAGTTTGTGTTTGGAAATTCCAGTTGATGGGAGGATAAACAGCATCAGCATAATGGACTTGATCAGAGCTGCTGCGTGAGACGTTCTCCTCTTATTGATCAGGCATTTTTTTATTTCATTGTTATTTAAAGGGCAATAAAAAAAGCTTTCAATATAAGTTTCATGGACACAAACAAGACTCGTAATACAAGGAGCAGGAGGGTCAGAGAGCAGAGGGAGGAGCAGAGGAGCAGAGGAGAGAGGGTTAGAGAGGACCAGAGGAGAGGGTCAGAGGAGCAGAGGAGAGGGTCAGAGGGCAGAGGAGAGGAGCAGAGGACAGGGTCAGAGGAGCAGAGGACAGGGTTAGAGGAGCAGAGGAGAGGGGTCAGAGGAGAGAGTCAGAGGGAGGAGCAGAGGAGAGGGTCAGGAGAAGAGGAGAGTCAGAGGAGAGGGTCAGAGGAGCAGAGGACAGGGCAGAGGGTCAGAGGAGCAGAGGAGAGGGTCAGAGGAGCAGCAGACAGGGGTTTGAGGAGCAGAGGAGCAGAGGACAGGGTCAGAGGAGCAGAGGAGAGGAGCAGAGGACAGGGTCAGAGGAGCAGATGATGCAGAGGAGGAGCAGAGTAGTGCTGTAAACCCCGGCGGGGCGGGGCGGGGTGGAGCGGGGCGGACGGGGCTGTAGCTGGAGGAGCAGGTGGCGTCTTAGCGCCGCTGTGGCGTGATGGTGGCTGAGATATTTTGCATCTAAATAATTCACGTCCCAACAACACTTCAGCTCTCTCCTCTTTCCCTCCTCCTCCTTTCTACACTTTCTCTCGTTTCTCTTCTCACTTTCTCCCCGTTCCCTCCCTCTGTCTCATGTCTCTTTTCTCCCCCCCTACACTCTGTTCTTTTCTCTTTCTTCCATCCATTTCCCCTCCTTATTTCTTCCCTATACTCTCCCCTCTTCCTTTCTGTCTCTCTCTCTTTGTCCCTGTCTCTCTATTGCTCCTCTTTCCATCCCTCTTTCTCGCTCCCCCTCTCAGTCTTAGTTTGTCTCTCACCCCCTCTTTTCTGTGTCAGTCTTCTCTCTTGCTCTTCTTTCCCTCCTTTTTCTCTCCATCTGTCTTTTCTCTTTCTTCTATCCTCTCTCCCATCCTCTTTTCCTTTCTCTCTCTGTCTCTCACTCTTTGTTCCCTGTCTCTCCATCTATTGCTTCTCTTTCCCTCCCCCGTCCTCCCTCCATCTCTTTCTATCTGCTCTCCCTTTCTTTCCCTCCCACACTGCCCCCCTCTCTCTTTCCCCCCCTTCTCTCCCTACACTTTGTTCTACTGTCCATCTATCGCTCCTCTTTCCCTCTCCCTTTCTCTCTCGATCTCTTATGTCTTATTTTTCTCCCCCTCTCTCAGCACCCTCCTCTCCTCCTCCTCCTCCTCCCTCTCTCCGTCCGTCATGTTTCTTTAATACCCGTCTTGTCCATTATTCACTACCCTTCTTCATGTCTTCTTCTCCTCCTGACACCGGGGAACCAGACTCGGAGGTAAGTCGATCCCGGCTTCGTTCGGACGTGTAAAAAAGTTCCGTGGATCACACTCCACTGGTTCAGGAGCTTGTTTGGCTCGGACGTCCCAGCTGGCGGCTTCGTCTGCTCCAGTTTACCGCCGTGTCGCAGCGCCCGACGTTTGAGAAAAGTCCTGCATTATTTAGAGTTTGTGTCGAGCTTGTTGTGTTAAATACTTTTCATTTCCATCTGTGTTCCCCAAAGTACAAACAAGGTGGATTCTCTCCTTCTCTTCACGTGTTTATGGTGTTGTCACGATACTACTATTAAAACTCAATACTTGATACTACAATTGACCGATACCGATATACCACAATGATACTAAAAACACTCTTTCTTTAGACGATACACTGGTTCACCCTGGTCCATGGTGTTATACGAGTCTGTGTCTCACACCAGTGAAACAGACACATCAGGATAAACAGGAACAGGAAAGACTCATTTTTAGTATCGATACCTGTGAAAAATGAGAATCTAGTTTTGATACTAGTTTCAGTCCTTGTTTAGGCCTGGTTTAGTCCAGGTTCAGTCCTGGTTTAGTCTTGGTTTAGTCCTTATTTAGACCTGGTTCAGTGAAAAATGAGAATCTAGTTTTGATACTAGTTTCAGACCTGGTTTAGTCCTGGTTTAGTCCTGGTTCAGTCCTGGTTCAGTCCTGGTTTAGTCCTGGTTCAGTCCTGGTTCAGTCCTGGTTTTAGTCCTGGCTTAGTCCTGGTTTAGTCTTGGTTTAGTCCTGGTTTAGTCCTGGTTTAGTCCCTGGTTCATTCCTGGTTGAGAATCCTAGTTTTGATACTAGTTTCAGTCCTGGTTCAGTCCCTGGTTTAGTCCTGGTTTAGTCCTGGTTTAGTCCTGGTTTAGTCCTTGTTTAGTCCTGGTTTTAGTCCTGGTTAAGTCCTGGTTTTAGTCCTGGTTTTAGTCCTGGTTCAGTCCTTGTTTAGTCCTGGTTCAGTCCTGGTTCAGTCCTGGTTCAGTCCTGGTTCAGTCCTGGTTCAGTCCTGGTTTAGTCCTGGTTTAGTCCTGGTCTAGTTCCAGTTTTGTTCTTGCTTTGTTTCCTTTAATCCCGCAACACAAAAACTAGATTCTTATTTGATCAAGTATTCATTCATTCATAAGAAAAACTAAGAAATTGAATCATGTTGTTATGGTTGAATAAAATATGTATCATTTTTAAATCAATATCTACATTTAAACTTTAACAAATGAACCGCACTTGTGTGAAACACTTTTTTTTACTCGTTAAGTCAATTTTTAAACAGTTTTGTGACAGTTACGGGGACAGAACATGTTTGTACAGATAGAAACTACAGGGTTGGTTGTTTTTATGCAGGAGAAGTTGTTGTATGTTTTTTTGTTTGCAGTACAGTCGTCCCTCGATATATCGTGGTTAACCTTTCACGGTCGTGCTGTTTCATGGATTATTTTAGTCCAGTTTTGCGTGCTTTTTTTCAGCATATGATTGTGTTCTGCGTCCTGATTGGCTGAGAGACTGTAGACCATTGTGTTCTGCGTCCTGATTGGCTGAGAGGACTGTAGACCATTGTGTTCTGCGTCCTGATTGGCTAAGAGACTGTAGACCATTGTGTTCTGCGTGTCCTGATTGGCTGAGAGACTGTAGACCATTGTGTTCTGCGTCCTGATTGGCTGAGGGACTGTAGACCATTGTGTTCTGCGTCCTGATTGGCTGAGGGACTGTAGACCATTGTCCATCAGTCTCCTCCGTGTCTCCTGTACAGTACAGAATGTGTCAGACAAATTTACATAAATGGCTGGATCAGTGTGACTCTGAAGTGCTGTATGTTTGCAAGTTTTCTCCCCGACAAAACCCACAATGTCGATGACAAATTTCTGCAATGTTGGACAAAGGCACTCTGAAGTGTTTGAACTTTGTGTTTAAACAAGAGAGAAATGTGAGAAAATGTTAAAGCCTGTGTCTGCAAAGTGTATAAAGTGTGTGGACAAGGGTTTTACAGACTTTGAAACAGAGAGAGAATAATGTAAAAAATAAAGCTGACAGGTTATTTTTTTCTTTCTACTACAGAATATATCTATTATGATGATATGTTTAGTAGTTGACGCATAAAATCTGGCAGTAACAAACATAATATATTTGTTTTTCTGTCTTTTCGTGCCGACAGTGAAGAGTATTTTCCCGTCTTAACCCTGTTGTGCACTAAACCCGTGTTGTTTACCGTCGGTGGCACATTAGTTTGTGTTCTACATTAAACACATTATCATACAGGAGGTGAGTGCGTGTCCGTCTGCTGCTCTGTCGTGTGTCGGGTTAATATTTGATGAGCGTGTTGTGGTTCGGAGCAGAAGCTGAAGCTGCTGCAGATGTGTCCGAGTGCTTTTTAAAACCACTCACTTCACACCTGCTCTCAGCCGCTTCCACTCGCACCGATCTGTGCTGCCGACACCTCCGGCCTCCATCAGGCTTTTTACTGTCGGCTAATACCTGAGAACTGTTTTTTTTATGACCTAAGAGCTTCTGGTTCACGTCACACTGAGATGGAACCAAACGTGACGACTCCAGACCTGCTTTTTCCTCAAAAATAAACACGCTCAAAGTTGGTGTTAACTGAGTCAGAAGGATTTCAATTCAATATGTGCAAAAAAACTGACTGACAGGATATATTTGAAGGTTAAGGTTCACTTTATTGTCCCTTAAGGTCATTTGTCCTTTGCATTTGACCCATGCTTCAATCTCTCTGGATTAAGACTGTATTTGACTCGTCCTTCAGTCTCTCTAGATTAAGACTGTATTTGACCCGTCCTTCAGTGTCTCTGGATTAAGACTGTATGTGACCCATCCTTCAGTGTCTCTGGGTTAAACCTGCATTTGACCCATCCTATGCTGTGAGGTGAGATTGTTGGGATTCGTGCTTTACGTTCATTTCCTCCTTGTTGTGACGAGCTCCTCTTGTCGCCACAGCTGCCTCGGGTCTGACAGACAGACTCCTGCCTGTCGATCTGTGTCTATGGCCTCTCCAAACTGCACTGTGACATAATGGAGGATGTGAAGAAGAGAATAAAACTATTTCTCTTCTCGGCTTCTTCAGGCCACTCCCCCGTCCATCAAAAGTATCAGAAATCAGATGATAATCGATACTAAAACCACTATCAAAACTACATCCTCACTTTTCACAAGTATCGATACTAAAAAAGTCACATTCACAGGACAGAACTGAGCACTTCTCTCTCTTTTGTTTCCTCTCTTCTCCTCCTCCTCTCTCTCTTTTCTCCCTCTACATTCCTTTACCCTTTCTTTTCTCCCCTTCTCTTTACCTTCCCTCTATCCCTCCTCTTTCCTCTCCTCTTCTCCTCATTCTTTTACCTCCGTTTTCTCCCACTATCCCTCCCATTTACCTCTCTCTTCTTCCTTCCCTCTCTCTCTCTTGTCTTTCCTCCTTTCTCCCTCTCTCCTTCCTCTCTTCTTCCTCTTCTTCTTCTTCTGAGGCAAGTATAACACACACAGACGAAATAAAACACAAAGTACAACCATTTAATGTTGAAAATCACAGTATATTGTCTGAAGAAAGTGTTTTTTTAAATTATCATTGTGGTATCGGTATCGAGTCTATTCCTTAGTATCGAATTGGAGTTTGAACGTTTAGTATTTGAGCAGTTGGCGCTTTACGTTGCCTTTGCTTCTCAGTAAGACTTTTTTTTATCGCCTCCTCTGACTTGGCGAAGCTGCACCTCTTTAACGTGTTTAAATCCAACATTTAGCATAAACCCTTCTGTTTTTCCTTCTGTTTTTCCTTCTGTTTTTCCGTCTTCTGCCTGTGTCCGTGTGAATCCCGCCCCTCCCGGTGAGTCCTGCCGTTTTGTTCGGCGGCAGATATTCTCAGAGTACATAACATGAATTATTCAGTCTTCAGCTTTGGAAATCCACCGCGGAGCCTCGGTTTTGAGGCACCGGCCCATCACACCAGCGCTCTCCAATGTAGCTCTGCATATTCACCTCATCCTCATGTTTTTTTCATGCTAACGCCCCGGTTTAGCTAGCCCCAGGACGCTCCGAGACGCTCCGTTCACCTTCACCACTAGATTAGCTTGCCGTGTAAACAGCTAACACTTCAGTTTACTGCGAATTCCCAGAGTTCTGTAGATGTTTGCTTCTCGTCCGCTGAGAGAGCAGAGGAAATGGAAGTTTAAAAGGTTGAGTTAGGCCGCGGTGAAGAGTTTGAGTAAAAGTGTTTTCATAACAGGGCTGGTTCTGTCACATCGAGCGCGACTTTTCGAAGCTTTTCACCATGTTCTAGTTGTATTTGGAGTGATTCATGTTTGAGTAAAGTTTAATCTCCTGTATTCAACACGACATCGCTCCAATCTACACATAAATGGACGTAGCTAACCTGCTAGCCGCCGCGCTCCAAACAGGAAGTGGCTCCACATTTTGGTCTTAAATGTTCGTATTAACCCTCTACATGATCCTGAGTTTTTATTTCACTATTGTGTCTGTAAATCAAGACATGAACATTAATAAGAGTAAATCAGATCGACGAGTCCATCCTCAGACCCAAAGCAAACAAAGAGAACAATAGGAGGGCCATTAAAGGTTGAATAGGGTCGTTAAGGCTCAAACTGGAAAAAAACAGCTGGTTCCACAGATTTTAAATTTGGAGTAAATCAGGCGCCTTCTCTCCCCGACGTCATTCGTTTGTAGAGATGAAACCAAACCATAAAATAGAAATATCCTTCAAAAACAATTCTAAATACAAATATAAAAACATGATCTGAAATAACGACACATCAGGATGCAGCACTAGAGTCATTTGCTTGTTTTGGGGGTTTTTTTTTAAATTCAAATTTCTATTGCTCAAATTTTATAATATTGCAAAAAAAAATAAAAATGTCACACTATTGCAAAGAAAGTTTCATTTAGTTCTTTTAGATCAGTATTACAGTTTAAATAGATTTTATAACTGTATAAAAGTGGGACAAAAGTGATTTAATCGGCTCAAGATTCAGTCACAGGTAAAACAGAAGAATCCACCTGGTACCAGTGAAAAGTTACATCATGCACCTTTAACTTCCCTAAATGACCCTCCTCTTCTCTTCTCCTCTCTTCTCACTCCCCTCTTCTCACTCTTCCTCTCCTCCCGTCTCCTCTTCTCTTTTCTCTCCTCCCTTTCTCCTTCTTCCCTCTCTCCCCCTCTGGTCTCTCCTCCTCCATCTCCTCTCTCTGCTCTACTCCTCCCTCTCTCCTCCTCTCCTTCTGCAGTAGTTGAATCAGTGTCACTCCGTTTTATTGGATACAGAGTCAGAGGGTCCTCTCCTCCACTCACTCCCCTCCCTCCTCCCTCCTCTCCTCTCTCCCTCTCTCTCTCTCTCCTCCTCCTCTCTCCTCCTCTCCGTCTCCCTCTCCTCCTGCAGTCGTTAAATCAGTATCACTCTGTTCTATTGGACACAGAGTGAGGGTCCTCTCCTGCACTCCCTCCTCTCCTCCTCTCCCTCTCTCCTCCTCTCCTCCTCCCTCTCCTCCTCTCCTCCTGCAGTTGCTGAATCAGTGTCACTCTGCTCTATCAAACAGAGTCAGAGGGTCCTCTCCTCCTCTCCCTCTCTCCTCCTCTCTTCTTCCTCTCCTCCTCCTCCTCCCTCTCCTCCTCTCCTCCTGCAGCCGCTGAATCAGTGTCACTCTGTTCTATCAAACAGAGTCAGAGGGTCCTCTACCTCTCTTCTCCCTCTCTGTCCTCCCTCTCTCTCCCTCTCTCCTCCCTCCTCTCTCCTCCTCCCTCTCCTCCTCTCCTCCTGCAGTTGCTGAATCAGTGTCACTCTGTTCTATCAAACAGAGTCAGAGGGTCCTATCCTCCTCTCCCTCTCTCTCCCTCTCCCTCTCTCCTCCTCCCTCTCCTCCTCTTCCTGCAGTCGCTGAATCAGTGTCACTCTGCTCTATCAAACAGAGTCAGAGGGTCCTCTCCGCCTCTCCCTCTCTCCTCCTCTCCTTCTCTCCTCCTCCCTCTCTCCTCCTCTCCCTCTCTCCTCCTCTCCTCCTCTCCTCCTCCCTCTCTCCTCCTCTCCTCCTGCAGTCGCTGAACCAGTGTCACTCTGCTCTATCAAACAGAGTCAGAGGGTCCTCTCCGCCTCTCCTCCTCTCCTCCTGCTCTCCTCCTCCCTCTGTCTCTCCTCCTCTCCTCCTCTCCCTCTCTCTCTCCTCCTCCCTCTCCTCCTCCTCCCTCTCCCTCCTCTCTCCTCGCTGAATCAGTGTCACTCTGCTCTATCAAACAGAGTCAGAGGGTCCTCTACCTCTCCCTCTCTCCTCCTCTCCCTCTCTCCTCCTCCCTCTCTCCTCCTCCTCCCTCCTCCTCTCCTCCTGCAGTCGCTGAATCAGTGTCACTCTGTTCTATCAAACACAGTCTGTGGATCCCAGAGGAGCCACATTGATCTAAAAGCTCCGGCCTCTGCGCGCAGCTCTCACTTGAATAAACTCCACTGAGAGAGTCCAGCGACGCGGAAATGTGTCACCGAGGTCAGCCACAAGAGCAGAGTCAGCACCGAACTTCACAGGGAGGAGAGAGGGAAAGGGGGAGGAGGAGGCAGAGGGGGGAGAAGTCGGTTTGCAGTATCCAGTCAGTGTCATTTTGTGTTTTTTCCTCTTGTAAAGTGCTGGTTTATGTTTAGTTTTATCCTGACTATAGACTCTTTACATATAAATGGACGTAGCTAACCTGCTAACCACCACAGTCCAAACAGGAAGTGACCATGGGCGCAATTTGGCTCCAATTCACTTTCTGTTGAAAAACCATCACCCCTTTTTCTGTACCTGCTGCTGTCAGCCTCGTCATTTTGGTCTTTAATGTTTGTATTAACCCTCTACATCATCCTGCTGTTTTTATGTCACTATTTTGTCCATAAATACAGATAAGAACATTAAACACAGACAAATCAGGTCCTTCTTTCCCTGAGGACGCTCTTGCCGACAGGTTTGATGCAGGATTACATGTTTGCAACTTTATTTTATTTTATAACAAACATGACCCTAGTTAGTGTGGGCTCTAACTAATGAACTCATTTTCCAGAGAGTGTCACACCAGCCAAAAAATACATAATAATGAAGAAAAAAAACATATTTCACATATAAATCGCATCTGGGTATAAGTCGCACCTCCAAACTATAAAAAAAAAAGTGTAACTTACAGTATAGTCCGGAAAATACAGGTAAGTCTACTAGTCCTCTGCATT
Source organism: Periophthalmus modestus (assembly GCA_019594935.1). Classification (NCBI taxonomy): domain Eukaryota; kingdom Metazoa; phylum Chordata; class Actinopteri; order Gobiiformes; family Gobiidae; genus Periophthalmus; species Periophthalmus modestus. The sequence goes on along the minus strand of JAIEZT010001297.1, from coordinate 216,451 downwards.
ATTTAAAACTAACCCTATTTAAACATTTCTATATTTGTTAACATTTTCTTTTCTGTCCTGTGCAGATGCTGGAGAAGCTGAGGAACCGCTGGGTCAACACAGGTCTGTGGGAGAAGTTGGAGTCTCTGAAGATGGTGATCGCAGAACCGCGCGGAGGAGCCAAAGGAGACTTCGACGAACTGCTGCAGTGCTACTACGACGCCATCAAGTACACGGACCACAGAGGTGAGAGCAGACGCACGACCGGGTCAAACGCACAGACCACAGAGGTGAGAGCAGACGCACGACCGGGTCAAATGCACAGACCACAGAGGTGAGACAAGACGTACGACCGGGTCAAACGCACAGGTCACAGAGGTGAGACAAGACGTACGACCGGGTCAAATGCACAGACCACAGAGGTGAGACAAGACGCACAATTGGGTCAAACACACAGACCACAGAGGTGAGGTCAGACGCACAACCGGGTCAAACGCACAGGTCACAGATAAGTCGTGAGATAAGATGTACAACTGCACTCACAAGACGACACCTGCAGGGGAGCTCATGCAAAAACTACTACTACTACTACGCAGAAAAATGTACTAGAAAACAATATTATTATATAAAGACAGATTAATCTTTGAATCATGAGTTTAAAGTGACTTTTTACAGATAAACACCAAAAAATCCCAAATCTTCAGCTCAGTCACGTCTCCTTTCTGCTGTTGTCCCTCTATTGAGCTGTTATCAACATAGAAAAGTTACATTAGGGTTAAAAAACAACTACTTAAATACAAAATATAGCCAACAAGTGACATTTATGCAAGAGAAGTTTATTTTGTAACTATATTCAGATGTGTTTGTTTCGGTGCAGATGGAGCGTTGCTGATTGCCGTGTGCAGAGGAAAAGTGAGTGAGGGTCTGGACTTCACGGACGATAACGCCAGAGCTGTGGTCACCATCGGGATCCCCTTCCCCAACATCAAGGACCTGCAGGTCAGCCAGGCTTTTAGGAAAATAATGTAAAGATAATAATATGTGGACTTTGTGGTTTACTCTTTATATAAATGGACGTAGCTAACCTGCGAGCTGCCGTATATTTCAAATAGGAAATGATCATGGGCGCACTTCAGGCTCCATCGACTCCTCTCTCGACTCCTCTCTCTGTAGTTATTTTGAGTTGGTTTTTTTTTTTCTTTTTTCTTTAGTTTATTTTTTGAGTTATTTTGAGTTTTTTTTAAGTTTATTTTCGTCATTTTTTTGGGTTATTTTGAGTTTTTTTTTTTTTTTTGTAGTTTCTATTTTTTTTGTTTATTTTAGGTTTATTTTGAGTTTGTCTTTTTTTTCTTGTATTTTTTCTGTCTGTCTTTCTTTTCTTTTTTTTTAGTTATTTTGAATTTATTTAATAATTATTTTCTTCATTTTTTGAGTTATTTTGAGTTTTTGTTTTTTTTGTTTTTTGTTTTATTTCTTCATTTTTTTGAGTTATTTTGAGTTTTGGGTTTTGTTTTGGGGTTTTTTTTAGTTAATTTTCATTTTTTTTAGTTTTTTGGGTTTTTTTTTTTTTTTTTTATCTTCATTTTTTGTTAGTTATTTTGAGTTTTTTGGTATTTTTTGTGTATTTTCTTAATTTTTGGGGGGTTTTTTTTAAGTTGTTTCTTTTTTTTTTAGTCTATTTTTTTTTTTTTTTTTAAAAACTCTCTCTCTCTCTGTCCCTGCTGCTGTCAGACTCGTCATGTTGGTCTTAAATGTTCGTATTAACCCTCTACATGATCCTGGGGTTTTTATTTCACGTCTGTGTCTGTAAATCAACATATGAACATTAATAACAGACAAATCAGGTCCTTCTTTCCCCGAGGTCGCTACTGTTAGCGTTAGCAACAGGTTTGATTGACAGTTTTATATTGCATCTATTATAACGACACAAAAGTGCATTATGGAACTTTTGTGGACGGATGGTCTGCCACCTGCTTGTCTCCATGATATATGCTGGGAATGTTCCACAGTGTGTCAGTTCCAGGTGTTTCTTTGCTCCAGAACATCCATTTTCACTGAGTTAGTCGCCTCTACATAGATCTCACCTGTCACGTGGCCTTGTGGCGCTACCTGCTTGTCTCCTTGGTGATAGAATTTTTTAATGTTATTCTGCGAAACTTAAAAAGCAACAGCATCTCCATGGAGACAGGAAAAGCTGCACAGAGTAAACCAGTGGTGCAGGTGGGAAGAGGCGTTACCTTCAACAGCCTCGCGCTGGATTGGCTCTTTGGTTGCCATGACACTCGTGGTCAGAATTCCTAATGTGAAGCTCCAGATCAGCCGCTATAACTGCTCCAGCCTCGATGAGCTTCATTTGACGTCTTTATACAGTCTGTGGTTTGCAGATTTCTTTCAAAAACTCCCACAGACTTGTAGAGTTCGACCGCTGACCTCATCTGAATTTATGACATCATCAAATTGTGAACGCAGCGTCTTACACAGGTGTTAAAACGACTCTACGTTTACACACACTTCTGTTCAGTGTGTCCTTTTCTTTTGGTCTAACTTTGTTTCAGACTCTCTCTCTCCTGAATCCACCGGTAAACTTTCTGTTGAACCGTGAACTGAATTCCCAAAGCGACGCTGCAGTGTCGGGCCTGTCCTTAGCACAGAACATGACCTTTTACATTTTGGACCCCCTCTTCCCTCTCTCCTCCTCCTCCTCCTCCTCCTCCTCCTCTCTTCCTGTCTCCTCATCCTCCTCTTCCCTTTCTCCCCTCCTCTCCTCCTCCCTCCTCCTCTCTCTTCCCTCTCTCCTCTCCTCCTCTCCCTCTTCTCCTCATCCTCCTCTTCCCTCTCTCCTCCTCCTCCTCTCTCCCTCTCCCTCTCTCCTCCTCCTCCTCCTCTTCCTCTTCCTCCTCCTCCTCCTCTTCCCTCTCTCCTCCTCCTCATCTCTCTCTCCTCTCTCTCTCTTCCCTCCTCTCCTCTTCTCCTCCTCTTCCTTCTCTCTTCCTCTCCCTCTCTTCCCTCTCTCCTCTCTCCTCCTCTTCCCTTTCTCCTCCTCATCCTCCTCTTCCCTCTCTCCTCCTCATCCTCCTCTTGACTCTCTCCTCCTCCTCCTCTTCCCTCTCTCCTCCTCCTCCTCTTCCCTCTCTCCTCATCCTCCTCTTCCCTCTCTCCTCCTCCTCCTCCTCCTCTTCCCTCTCTCCTCCTCCTCCTCTTCCCTCTCTCCTCCTCCTCCTCTTCCCTCTCCTCCTCCCTCCTCCTCTTCCTTCTCTCCTCCTCCTCTTCCCTCCTCCTCCTCCTCCTCTTCCCTCTCTCCTCCTCCTCCTCTTCCCTCTCTCCTCCTCCTCCTCTTCCCTCTCCCTCCTCCTCCTCCCCCTCCTCCTCCTCCTCCTTCTCTCTCATCCTCCTCCTCTTCCCTCTCTCATCCTCCTCCTCTTCCCTCTCTCCTCATCCTCCTCTTCCCTCTCTCTCCTCCTCCTCCTCTTCCTCTCTCTCTCCTCCTCCTCCTTCCCTCTCTCCTCCTCCTCATCCTCTTCCTCTCTCTCCTCCTCCTCCTCTTCCTCTTCCCTCTCTCCTCCTCATCCTCTTCCTTCTCTCCTCATCCTCCTCTTCCCTCTCTCCTCATCCTCCTCTTCCCTCTCTCCTCATCCTCCTCTTCCTTCCCTCTCTCCTCCTCCTCCTCTTCCTTCTCTCCTCATCCTCCTCTTCCCTCTCTCCTCCTCATCCTCCTCTTCCTATGAATTTCAATAATTTTGTAGAGGCTGGAGATAAACTGTGAGTAAACCAGAGTTGCTGGTAAAGTCTCTGGATCTGACTCCAAATCACTAAATTCACTGAATTCTTCATCCTCGGTGTCGCTTCTGAACAACTCCACCGACTCCGGAGGAAGATGGCTGCCAAACTGGTGCACAGGCCTAGAGTGAGGTGCCCCGTGCAGGTGTCAGTGTGACAATAACGAGGATGTGAAATTATATATTTGAATAATTTCACATCTAAGTCGCATCTGAGTCACAACCCCGGACAAATTAAAAAGTAAAAGTCCAAAAATGTGACTTTTTAGGAATCCATTGTAGCATTCAGCTTATGTAGAGTTGGCTTTGCTTTATAACAGGGTGGGGCAGCTTGTCTCCATGGAGATACACGAGCTTAATGACATAAAGTGGAACATCTCTATGAAAACAGGCAGATGGTAGACTATCCACAGAAAGTTGCAGAGTGCACCTTTAATACGAAGTGAAAAAGTCTCTGGAAATGGTTTTCACTTCACACCTGTGCAGACGCATATATGTATTTAAATCCACATAGTTAATCGCTGCGTTCCAACTCTCTCACTCACTCATGTTGGTCTTAAATGTTCGTATTAACCCTCTACATGATCCTGGGGTTTTTATTTCACTTTGTGTCTGTAAATCAACATATGAACATTAAAAACAGACAAATCAGGCGACTGTTTCCTCGAGGTTGCTCTGACTAGCGTTAGCAACAGGTTTGATTGCCAAAGCGCTAAGTTGCTAATTACCCGCTCCCTGCTAAACTAGTGTTTTGGTCGTAAAGGGGCGTTACCTTCAACAGCCTCGCTCCTGATTGGCTCTTTGGTTACTATGATACTCACAGTGGGAATTTCAAATATACAACTTGGGTCCAGGTTAGGCGCTGTACCTGCTTCTTCTTTAAATAGTCCATGATCAGGGTCAAGAAATGCCAAGCGTCTCAAGCCGTGATCAAAGCAAAAACGTCAAGGCTGTTTTTAAAAATCTAAAACAACTTAAGGCAGTGACAGTCTACAGTTTGAACGATCATGGAAGTAAAACATAAATGCACAAGTGTTTCCAAACGTTCGCCTGGCTGTGCACTTTCCAGCTCTCACAGCAGCTGAACAGAAGCTCGTGAGAGGAACCAGGTCATTCTCCCCGTCGTAAATCACCATCTCCGTAGCCTTTGCGTGCCACCTTCTCCCCTCTTGCACCAGACATTCTTTCCAAAACCCTCATCCACTTTATATCTCTGTCTCTCTTTGAATTAAACCCCTCCGTGCTGCCCGTAACGTTAAAAAACCCGGTCTCAGCTCTTTTACGAAGACGCGTTATCAGTCCTAAGTGTGTTTTTACTGCTCGTTAAACGGGATTATTGTTTCGAGACGCTCACGAAAGAGGTAGCTGTGTGCAGTAAAACATGCTGCTGGAAAAAATGCATGGGATTTGGGGGTCTAGCTTTGATCAGGGTGACGGTAGCAGTAAAATGCAATGCTGTGTGCTTAGACTCCACAAAGCGCTGAGTTATAACTGTCGGGGAATGTGGAATAGTCCAAGATGCAGACTCAAGAGGGTTTAAATGAGAAAATGGAGTTTATAGGGGCACCGGGCTTCTGCCGTTAGACTGGGAGCGGCTCTAATTGTAAAGCAACGGAGAACACGACCTGGAAAAACTCCTTTTAAACCTATAATAACGAGATGCTGTGTGGATGTTGTTAAACGTCCCGTATTCTGCTTTTTCAAGGACTTTTCAAAACCTTAGCAACAATTTAAAGACGCCGTATCTCAAAGTTGTATTTAGACTGATTTTCGCTCCGATCTGCCCCCGTTTCCACCGCCCGCTGTGACGTACGCTCCGCTTCCTTTATTTTTTCATTGTTCTTCCCTGCTGCGGACAGGAGAGGGCGCTCCAATGCCTAAATACCTCTTTGGAAAACCTCTTGGTGTAGTTTTAAAATGTTTTCCAAAATGTAAAATACTGATGCAAAGTTGACCAAAGGCAATGTTTAAAAGCAAATTAAATCCACAAGAATGTCCACTTCAGGAAAGAGAAAGAAGTTATTCACCTCTTTTCTTAACTTTTAATAATAATTCCTGATTGGCTGAGGGACTGTAGGACTGTTCTGACCATGATGTGTGAGGGACGTAGACCATTGATGTTGCGTCTGATTGGGACTGTAGACCATTGTGTTCTGCGTCCTGATTGGCTGAGGGACTGTAGACCATTGTCCATCAGTCTCCTCCGTGTCTCCTGTACAGTACAGAATGTGTCAGACAAATTTACATAAATGTTGGATCAGTGTGACTCTGAAGTGCTGTATGTTTGCAAGTTTTCTCCCCGACAAAACCCACAATGTCGATGAAACGTTCTGCACCGACAAAGGCACCGACGAAGGTTTGAACTTTGTGTTTAAACAAGAGAGAAATGTGAGAAAATGTTAATGCCTGTGTGAGAAAAGTGTATAAAGTGTGTGGTGAGGGGTTTTAGAGACAAGAAACAGAGAGAATAATTGTAAGAATAAAGCTGATATTTCATGGATTTTGCGAGTTATTTTTAGAACGTGACCCCCGACAATAAATGAGGGAACAATGTAAATGAACGTAGCTAACCTGCTGGCCTTCCACGGTCCAAACAGGAGGTGATCATGTGCGCACTTCCAGCTCCATCAGCTCTGGCTCCAATTCACTTTAGTTTGGAAAACTGTCTCTCTGTACCTGCTGCTGTCAGACTCATTTTGGTCTTAAATGTTCGTATTAACCCTCTACATGATCCTGGGGTTTTTATTTCACTATTGTGTCTGTAAATCAACATATGAACATTAATAACTGACAAATCAGGCGCACAATGATAGAACTTGGCCCGAGTGGGAATCGATCCTCTGACTTTTGATTTCTCTAACCACTAAGACAGTTTCCCCTTTGGCTTTTGTGACCTACTTTTTACAGTTCATTTACACACAGAAGACATGACATATGTGAAGTAAAATGTGCGGAATTATGTAGTTAAGAAAAAAGGTAAATAACGGCTAAATATTTTGTTTATATTTTATATCTAAATACCTGATTTGCTCAATATTTAAATGTAAAAGAGATGGACAGAGATGGAGAAATGAAACTCGTGCAGTGTCCTGGTGCCTCGGTCTATAGTGTCAGTGTCCTGCAGCTCTCAGTGGAAAATACATTTCCCCCGGAGACAAGTGTGTGATGAGGAGAGGATGAAACGATGGAGAGGAGGAGGAGGAGGAGGAGAGGACCGAGCTCAAGGCGAGGGATGACATGGATTTAACTAAGTGCTACGATAGTTTAGGTCAATATTTTCTGCATTGTTTTGTGGATTGGAGTCGAGTTCAGACTTTGGAGGAAGAAATAACTCGAACAAAACGTGTTTATTTTCCTGAATTTGAATACTTTTTGCCATGTGGCCCTGCACTAATTTAAGTCACATTATAATTAAAGGAATATAAGCCCATTTATAGAAAAGATGCATGTTTTTTCCACAATTTTCAGTGTAATAAACACCATCAAAATGAAAAAAAAAACACAGTGCGCTTTTATTTTAGTTTGTAAAGTTGCATACTGCAGCTTTAATTTGTCTCGTGGGAGTCTTGGACGACTTTAGCAGTTCAGATTTCAGTTTCTCTAAAGTGTTTCTGCTCCTGGACTGTGAATTTTATCTAGATTTTCAAACTTAAAGGTTCCTATATCACACAAAATAGAGTCTTGTGAGCGTTAAGTCATGTTCTAATGTTGTTCCTCCTCAAAAACAGACCTGGAGTTGTGTTTTGTTTCATTCACATGTTTGAGTAACACTTTATTATTAGTCTGTAACATCTCCAAAGCTCAAAATGCTCTGTTCCACCTTGTGATGTCATGAAGTGGTAGTTTTCATGCTGTTTTTTACCTTTAGTTCAGTCGAGATCAGCAATTCCAGGCCTGAAATGATCCAAACGATTGTAGAAATGAAGGTTTGTGGAGTTTAAAAACACAGTGGAGCACTTCCTGTATCACCACATGATGACATCACAAGGTGGAACAGAGTGTTTTCAGTTTGAGAAGAAGCATTCCTGCAACAAAACACAACTCCAGGTCTGTTTGCGACGAGGAAACAACATAAGAACAGATCAGAAAACAGCGTAATGTGAGCTCTTTAAAAACGTAAATCAAAATACCGCCTCTTTACTTCTCGTCTTTACTTCCGTTTCTAAACAGCGGCGCCAAATGCCAATCTCTGAAAAACAATTATGCTAATGAGAGCTGATGGCTGACAGATGTTGCCTCTCTTTGCCAAACCATGAGCCACAAACGCAGTTCAAAAATCCACTTCGTCCCGGGCACAAAGGCCAGCGCCCGCAGCCGTTAGTGTCACTCTCATCCAAATCACCCCGTCTCCGCCACTCAACCCGCTGCTCCTCCGATGCCACCCGCCCGATGCAACCTGACAGCCCACAGATGTGAAAAAGCCAATCCTCGCTGGTAGCAAGTCTCCAAGAACGTGCAAGAACCGGCGGCTTGGAGGAACGAGTGAAAATGTCAAAAGATCCGGTGCTTCCGAGCTAACCTGAGTTGTCCTTAAAAAGATATACCCCGCGTAGCCTTTTGAACGAGCGCGTGTGTGTGTTGGTTTAATTCGCTCAGACGCCCCGAGCGGGAGGGGACATACTGTGCCTGTCACTGAGATTGGTGAGCGCTTGGTTTGTCACGCGGCGCAGAGCTGACAGCCGGGTGGGGTCACTTAAATGCAGCTTTTGGAGTGGAGATGTGTCGAACTGACAGGCCTCAACACACGAGTCGTACCGAACATAAGCTAATGCAGAGCTGTCGAACGCAACGCGAATCAGACACGATCGACGCTAAAACTCGATCCTCATTTGAGCAGAATCGATACTAAAACAGTCAGAAGTGTGAACCTTTAGAACAGGGCGGTCAAACTCAAACTCACACTGGACAAAATTAAAAACAGACAAACTCAGTGTTTATTGAAAAACTGACTGTACCTGATCCGGAGGAGCTGGAGGAAGTGTCTGGGGTGAGGGAAGTCCCTGCTGCCTCTGTGACCCGGCCCCGGATAAGAGGAAGAAAATGGATGAATGGATGATGTTAAACCTTTTCATATGGAAACAACTTTAGTTTTGCTTAAACACAAAATCTGGAACATCTCAAGTTTGATATTGCAGAGAGAAGTAAATACAGAAATAAATAATGTCTCTGTAGTAATTCATTTGGCCAGTGACTAGTAGCTCGGTCGCTGATGACTGTCAACATAAAAGTAAAAGAAGGGTCACTTTTTGGTCTCGACGACACTCCAGCGTCTTAGCAAAGCATTGTGGGATTTGTACTATTAGTGGTACATGAGCTATACACCGGCGGGACAGCTCTAAAGCACATTTGAAATGATCTCACGGGCCAAATATAATTACACCGCGGGCCGGATTTGGCCCCCGGGCCTGAGTTTAACATATGTGCTGTGTCAGAACAAGTTGGGGTATATTAAATCCCAAGTTTATGAAGTTGTAGTGTATTGTTTTGATATATTTATGGAGAATTGTCATGTGGAGCACGGGTGACGCAGCTTGTGGGCGGAGCTTTGCACTGCTAACCGTAAGGAAGTTTTGAATAGGGCCCGGGAGAGATCTCTAGATTACTCAAACATGCATGGATGACATTTAAAATCTCTTCAGACGTGTTTTGGATGAAGGAACAACGTTATAACATGGGAAAAAGCAAGAAAAATGAAAGATTTCACATAATAATCAAATTTTAAATCCTTTCAAATATCAGGCTGATTCGTGGCTTCAGTTTCCAGACTTCGTCGAGTTCATCTCTGTCCCTGATCGTTCTTGACTTGTTTGTTGTTTTACCTCGTCGTGTTGAGACAGTGATGGGTTTGTGATGTCATCAGGAGGCGCCGTACCTGCGGCGGCTCCGGGCGCAAACACACGGCTCCTGTCAACAGCACTCAGGCGACGGGAGCGAGCGACAGGAGCGAGCGACAGGCGCCTGCTGAACTTTTCACTTGTCAATTCTCAAAAGGTTAGCGCTAAAATCCAGCGTGGCAGAAGCAGACAGGTGGAGACGCTGCCAGGCCTCCTCTCCTGTCCTCCCCTACCCCCTTCTCCATTCTTCTCTTTCACTCCTCTCTCCTCCCCCCTCTCTCTCCCTCTCTCTCTCCTCTCTCTCCTCCTCTCTCCTCCTCTCTCTCCCTCCCTCTCTCCTCCCCTCTCATCCCCCCTCGCTCTCTCGCTCCTCCTCCTCCTCCTCTCTCTCCCCCTCTCTCTCTCTCTCCTCTCTCTCCTCTCTCTCCTCCTCTCTCTCCTCCTCCTCTCCTCCTCTCATCTGTTCTCTGCTGTGCAGTGCTGTGTAGTTCTCTCCTCCTCTCTCTCTCCTCTCTCTCCTCTCTCCCTCCTCTCCTCCTCCTGTCCGGTCTCATCTGTTCATCTGCCTGTGCAGTGCTGTGTAGTGCTCTCCTCCTCTCTCTCTCTCTCTCTCTCTCCTCCTCTCTCCTCTCTCTCTCTCCTCTTTCTCCTCCCTCTCTCTCCTCCCTCCTCCCCCTCCTCCTGTCCGGTCTCATCTGTTCATCTGCCTGTGCAGTGCTGTGTAGTGCTCTCCTCTCTCCTCCTCTCTCTCCCCTCTCTCTCTCTTCTCTCCTCTCTCCTCTCTCCTCTCTCTCTCTCCTCTCTCCTCCTCTCTCCTCTCTCCTCTCTCCTCTCTCCTCCTCCTGTCCGGTCTCATCTGTTCATCTGCCTGTGCAGTGCTGTGTAGTGCTCTCCTCTCTCCTCCTCTCTCTCCCCTCTCTCTCTCGTCTCTCCTCCTCTCTCCTCCTCTCTCCTCCTCCCTCCTCTCTCCTCTCTCCTCCCTCCTCTCCTCCTCCTGTCCGGTCTCATCTGTTCATCTGCCTGTGCAGTGCTGTGTAGCGGTGTCTGTCCTCAGGAGATCACGGGAGCCTGGAGTGAGGTCCGTCTGGTCGTCGCGCGTCGTTCGCTCACATTTATCAAATCTCTCCGTGTTTTCTGTTTTGGTTTGTGACACTCGTTGGGTTTTTTGGACTGATTCACGCTGCTCACTTGTGTCTGCAGAGGTCACATGATCTCACAGAAGAATCATAAAATCATGATCAGTGCGGCTCTGTGTTTGTTTGCACATTGTAAACTTCAACTTAAATATGACACTGAACTAATATAAGAGTCACATGTTTGTAGAGTCTAAACTTCAGGGTCAGCGGCTTTTACACAGAATACGTCCCTGTGTGTTGTACATTGGGGTTTATTCTGTGCTGCTTACACTGCTGTCAGGTAAAGCCAAGAGGGACGGAAAAATGTGTCTTTTAGTTTTTATTCAGCAAAAAGGACAACATCAGCTTTTGGATATTTTCTTAACATACACTGTTGTATTTTCAGGTGGAGTTGAAGATGAAGTACAACGATCAGCACTGTCAAACTCGGGGGCTTCTGTCGGGGCGTCGATGGTACGAGATCCAGGCCTACAGAGCCCTGAACCAGGCTCTGGGCAGGTGAGGCTCTGTCTGCTCAAGATATATTATGTTTTTTTTTATTAAATTATATTATTATCATTTTTATTATTATTTTTATCTTTTTTTTTTTCATTTATATATTTTTAGGAAAATACGTATGTTATCATTATTATTATTTTTTTTAAATTATTATTTAAACTTTTATTATTATTATTTTGTTTATAATTTTATTTATTTTTTTTTTTTTTAAGCCATTTTGAATCTTTTGACTATTTTTTTAGATGTACATTTAATACATCTTACGTTACATATTTTCCATTTTCCTGCTGTTCGCTCCAACACTGTAATTTGCTCATTTCCCGTGTGGGACAGATAAAGGATTTTTGACTTAAATAACATACATACTTACTGTGAGCTGGCTCTCCTTTCCACAGAGCTGACCTGTAACTTGACCTGCTTGTCTCCATGGAGATAGTAATGAAACTTCCAGACCAAGAAATTACATTTGTGACCAAATTGAGTTGAGAATTGTGATATTTTTGTGAGTCCTGATAAATACTGAGAATGGACCTAAGTTACAATGTTTTATAGTTTTGACTATTTTTGTTTAGATCTGATTTTAGATCTGATTTTAGACCTGGTTTAGATCTGATTTTAGACCTAGTTTAGATCTTATTTTAGACCTGGTTTAGACCTGATTTTAGACCTGATTTAGACCTGATTTTAGACCTGGTTTAGACCTGATTTTAGACCTGATTTTAGACCTGGTTTAGATCTGATTTTTAGACCTGTTTTAGATCTTATTTTAGACCTGGTTTAGACCTGATTTTAGACCTGATTTAGACCTGATTTTAGACCTGGTTTAGACCTGATTTTAGACCTGATTTTAGACCTGGTTTAGACCTGGTTTAGACCTGATTTTAGACCTGGTTTAGTCCTGGTTTAGACCTGATTTTAGACCTGATTTTAGACCTGGTTTAGTCCTGATTTAGACCTGGTTTAGCTCTGGTTTAGACCTAATTTTAGACCTGATTTTAGACCTGGTTTAGCTCTGGTTTAGACCTGATTTTAGACCTGGTTTGGTCCTGGTTTAGTCCTGATTTTAGACCTGGTTTTTAGCTCTGGTTTAGACCTGATTTTAGACCTGGTTTAGTCCTGGTTTAGTCCTGATTTTAGACCTGGTTTAGCTCTGGTTTAGTCCTGATTTAGACCTGGTTTAGCTCTGGTTTAGACCTGATTTTAGACCTGCTTTAGTCCTGGTTTAGTCCTGGTTTAGTCCTGATTTAGACCTGGTTTAGCTCTGGTTTAGACCTGATTTTAGACCTGGTTTAGTCCTGATTTAGACCTGGTTTAGTCCTGGTTGAGTCCTGATTTAGACCTCGTTTAGCTCTGGTTTAGTCCTGATTTAGACCTGGTTTAGTCCTGATTTAGACCTGGTTTAGACCTGGTTTAGTCCTGATTTAGACCTGGTTTAGTCCTGGTTTAGTCCTGATTTAGACCTGGTTTAGTCCTGGTTTAGTCCTGATTTAGACCTGGTTTAGTCCTGGTTTAGTCCTGATTTAGACCTGGTTTAGACTTGGTTTAGACCTGGTTCAGTCCTGATTTAGACCTGGTTTAGTCCTGGTTTAGTCCTGATTTAGACCTGGTTTAGTCCTGGTTTAGACCTGGTTTAGATCTGGTTGAGTCCTGATTTAGACCTGGTTTAGCTCTGGTTTAGACCTGGTTTAGTCCTGATTTAGACCTGGTTTAGACCTGGTTTAGTCCTGATTTAGACCTGGTTTAGTCGTGATTTAGACCTGGTTTAGTCCTGATTTAGACCTGGTTTAGACCTGGTTTTAGACCTGGAATAGTCCTGGTTTAGATCTGGTTGAGTCCGTTTTTTAATTATTCAGACTTAAACACTTTCTCACCTCATTTTCCAGATGCATTCGCCACAAAAACGACTGGGGAGCTCTGGTTTTGGTGGACGAGCGATACAAGAACAACCCGAACAAATACATCACAGGTCTGTGCTGTTCTACTGTCAGACACCAGGGGGCACTAGTCCTCCACTCTACCGCTGTGAACGACTCTAATCCTGAACCAGACAAACTAAAAACACCACACACATTTATCCAGCGAGTGTGATTTTTCACGAGGACTAAAGCTGTAAGTTTTTGTACAGATAATAACAACAAACAGCTTCACATAAACTTCAACAAAAAACTAATAATCACAAAAACATGAAGAACCAGGGCTGAACGATTTGGGTTTTATTGTTTCTTTAGTGCTTTTTTTAGATCAGTAAAATGATTCTGAATTATGACAGAAAATGTCGACGAGCTCAACAGTCCAAGTGCATGTTTTTATTTTTAAATGATCCTTTGAGCTGTTTGTGGTGTATTTTTTTTAACTGTTTGGCTGTTTTCACTTCAGGGTTTTGACTAAAGTTTATTTTATCCACTTTTGATCGTCCTTTGGATCATTTCTTCTTTAGAAGTAAAGTCGAAATGATACAGTCGACTTTTACACCTGATTTAGACCTGGAATAGTCCTGGTTTAGATCTGGAATAGACCTGGACTAGTCCTGGTTTAGTCCTGGTTTAGTCCTGGTTTAGTCCTGGTTTAGTCCTGGTTTAGTCCTGGTTTAGTCCTGGTTTAGTCCTGGTTTAGTCCTGGTTTAGTCCTGGTTTTGACCTGATTTTGACCTGATTTTGTCCTAGATTGGACCTGGTTTAGTCCTGGTTTAGATCCGGTTTGGTCCTGATTTAGACCTGGGTTAGACCTAGATTAGACCTGGTTTAGACCTGGTTTCGTCCTGGTGTCGTCCTGGTTTAGTCCTGGATTAGACCTGATTTTGTCCTAGATTAGACCTGGTATAGACCTGGTTTAGTCCTAGATTAGACTTGGTTTAGACCTGGTTTGGATCTGGTTTAGGCCTGGTTTAGATTTGGTTTGGGCCTGATTTAGGCCTGTGTTAGACCTAGACCTTAGACCTTAGATTAGACTTGGTTTAGACCTGGTATAGATCTGCTTTAGTCCTAGATTAGACCTGGTTTAGGCCTAGATTAGACCGGGTTTAGACCGGGTTTAGACCTGGTTTAGACCTGGTTTGGATCTGGTTTAGACCTGGTTTAGATCTCTACATGATCCTGGAGTTTTTATTTCACTATTGTCTGTAAATCAAGATATGAACATTAATTATCAAATCAGACACCTTCTTTCACTGAGATCTCTTCTGTTAGCATCAGCAACAGGTTTGATTGACTTGACTCCGTTGCTAAGCGCGTCTGCTACCTGCTAAATCTAGCAGTGTGAGCGGGAAGGGGCGTTACCTTCAGCAGTCTCTCTCTGGATTGGCTCTTTGGTTGCTATGATACTGACGTCAGAATTCCTAATATGTGACTCTGCTCCACATTCAACACTATAACTGCTCCAGCCTCGATGTCTGTGGTGTAAAAAGTAACGCTCATGTTTCACAGTTGATGACATCTTTCGCTCGTCTGTTCTGTCTCAGGTTTGTCTAAATGGGTCCGTCAGCTCGTCCACCATCACGACTCTTTCCCAAACGCCATGCAGAGTCTGGTGACGTTCTCCCACGAGCAGAGAACCAGGACTGGGGCCGGTCCAGCCCAGAGTCCCGGTCTCAAGTCCCCAGAGCGCAGCGGCGTTCACTCAACCCTCACCAACGGACCTCGAGACCCGCCCAGAATCCCTCTGTCCGACTGCCCCGTCCAGACACAGAGGAGTCCCCCGCCCTTTCACAATAACACGCACGTCCAGGCCACAGCAGGTGAGGCCTCAGACTCTTATTTTGAAAGGACTGTTACATAGAAAAACTGAGGTTATATATTTTGGGGATGTATTTACCTGGGATCCAGCATGTACACGTTATGAAGATGTGAGTCTTGTTACTGGTGAATCTCCCACAGTTCAGATGGGCGTGATTGACAGGTGGATTAGCCAATCAGGGACACGCACGGTCCATCGGTATCAAAACAAATATGGCGGCTTAAAGGGCCCATATGATCTGTGTTCTAATGTCGTTTCCTCATCACAAACAGACCTGGAGTTGTGTGTCATTCACACATATTTAGCACACAAACCCTACTGCGTCGTTCTCTCAAAACACTCTGTTCCACCTTGTGATGTCATCATGTGGTGATACAGGAAGTGCTTCACTGTGTTTTTAAACTCCACACACCTTCACTATAATCATTTGGTTAATTTCAGTCCTGCAATTGCCAACTAAAGGTAAAAGGAGCTGCTCACTCTAAAACTACCACGTCGTGACATCACAAGGTGGAACAGAGAATATTGACGAAACACAGACGGGTCCAGTGAGTTTGAGCTGAAGCAAAGCACTTGTTTCCATGGAGATGTCTTTGCTTTGGCTGGAATATTCCACATTGTCGCATTAAACGCCTCCGTCTTGCAAGTTTTCAGTTACATCAGATTTTATCGCTCAAAATAAACATTCGTTCTCGCCTCTCCACAGATCTGACCTATGACGTGGCCTGGTGGTGTCTCCATGGCCCTATCTCCCCTTCTTCTCCCTCCTTTTCTCTCTTTCTCTCTCTCTCTTATTTTGTTTGTCCATTTAACTGTTTAACCCTCCCCTCTCTGTCTCTCTCTTTCTCCTCTCTCCCTCGTTTCTCTCATTAGCCTAATCACCTCTTCCTCTCCCTCTCTCTCTCCCTCGTTTCTCTTTTCTCTCATTACCGTAGTCCCTTTAGCTCACTCTCTCTCCTGCCTCCCTCACTTCTTTTTTTCTCATTATTATAGCCGTTGCTTTATCTCCCCTTTCTCCCTCTCTCCCGCCCCTCGTCTCCTCTTCTCTCTCTCCTCTCCTCCCTCTTTTCTCTCATTATCGTACCACCCCTTTAGCTCGCCCTCTCCCTCCTCCTCTCCTCTCTCCTCTCCTCTCTCCTCTCTCTTCCTCTCCTGCCTCTTTTCTCTCATTATCACAGCAGTCCCTTTAGCTCTCCTTTCTCTCCTCCCCTCTTTCTTTTCTCTCATTATCGCTCCATCTCTTCTTCCCTTCTGCCCCTCTCTCTCTCTCTTTTCTCTCTCATTACCTCTCCCGTCTCTTCTTTCCCTCCTCCCCCTCTCTCTCTCTTTTCTCTCATTACCGCTCCATCTCTCCATCTCTTCTTCCCTCCTTCTCCTCTCTCTCTCTTTTCTCTCATTACCGCTCTGTCTCTCCATCTCTTCTTCTCTCCTCCCCCCTCTCTCCTCTCTCTCTTTTTTCTCATTATTACTGCTCGGTCTCTCCGTCTCTTCTTCTCTCCTCCCCCCTCCCTCTCTCTCTCTTCTCTCATTACCCGCTCCGTCTCTCCTCCCTCCTCCCCCTCTCTCTCTCTTTCCTCTCATTACCGCTCCGTCTCTCCTCCCCCTCTCTCTCTCTCTTTTCTCTCATTACTGTTCCGTCCCCCCCCACCTCTCTCTTTTCTCTCATTACTGCTTCGTCTCTCCGTCTCTTCTCTCCTCCTCCCCCTCTCTCTCTCTTTTCTCTCATTACCGCTCCGTCTCTTCTCTCCTCCTCCCCCTCTCTCTCTCTTCTCTCATTACCGCTCCGTCTCTCCTCCCCCTCTCTCTCTCTTTTCTCTCATTACCGCTCTGTCTCTCCTCCCTCCTCCCCCTCTCTCTCTCTCTTCTCTCATTACCGCTCCGTCTCTTCTCTCCTCCTCCCCCTCTCTCTCTCTTTTCTCTCATTACCCCGCTTCGTCTCTCTCCTCTCTTCTCCTCCTCCTCCCCCCTCTCTCTCTCTCTCTCTTCTCTCATTACCGCTCCATCTCTCCTCCCTCCCCCTCTCTCTCTCTCTCTCTCTCATTACCGCTCCGTCTCTCCGTCTCTTCTTCTCTTGCTCGAGTGGTTGAGCTGATGAGCAGATGTTGGACTGTTGCTTTTAATTAAATCCTCTTGACCTTTGTTTGGCTCCATTCGGCGGAAGCACAGATTCTGTCTTAAAAACGACGTGTGTCTTTTGCATAAACGAAAACGACACTACGGGCCACAGTCGCCCTGCGTGTCGACGACAACCTCAACAACCGAAAATAAAACTCAAATATATCGATAAGACGGGAAACGTTTCGGCACATTTGCATCAAGTCCATTTTTAAAGAGACGGTATGAGGCATCTCCCATGTTCTAACACTGTTCCCTCATCAAAAACACGTCTGAAGAGGGTTTAGAGTCATTCATGCATGTTTAAGTAATCTAGAGATCTCTCCTCGGCCCTATTCAAACCCGCCTTATGGTTAGCTGTAAGATTGGGTCCAAAGCTCCGCCCACAAGTCTAAATCACACGACAATCCTCCATAAATACACAAAAACATGATACAAAACTGTACACTACGACTTCACAAACCTGATGTATGTGCAGTAGTTTCATTAGATGCAGCTGATTGTGTTGTGATAGAGCTCTGAAGGGGGAGGGGCTTAGTACAGAGAGGAAAATGAGGTGAGACTCAGACCGTCAGAAACCGAAGTGAGAGTAAATACCTCCTCTTTAATACCCCATAGAAGTAAATACCTCCTCTTTAATACCCCATAGAAGTAAATACCTCCTCTTTAATACGCCACAGAAGTAAATACCTCCTCTTTAATACCCCACAGAAGTAAATACCTCCTCTTTAATACCCCATAGAAGTAAATACCTCCTCTTTAATACGCCACAGAAGTAAATACCTCCTCTTTAATACCCCATAGAAGTAAATACCTCCTCTTTAATACCCCATAGAAGTAAATACCTCCTCTTTAATACCCCACAGAAGTAAATACCTCCTCTTTAATACTCCATAGAAGTAAATACCTCCTCTTTAATACCCCATAGAAGTAAATACCTCCTCTTTAATACCCCATAGAAGTAAATACCTCCTCTTTAATACGCCACAGAAGTAAATACCTCCTCTTTAATACCCCATAGAAGTAAATACCTCCTCTTTAATACCACATAGAAGTAAATACCTCCTCTTTAATACCACATAGAAGTAAATACCTCCTCTTTAATACTCCACAGAAGTAAATACCTCCTCTTTAATACCACATAGAAGTAAATACCTCCTCTTTAATACCACATAGAAGTAAATACCTCCTCTTTAATACCCCACAGAAGTAAATATCTCCTCTTTAAACCACAGCAAACATGGAGATGGAGAATGTTCCACAATATGGCATTAAACGTATCTAATTCCACTGAGACAAGCAGGTGATGTGATCAGGCCAAGTTATAGGTCGTATCTATGGAGAGATGACCCCACAAAATGTAACAATACACGTACTTTTGCCCATTTATTTGTGCAAAATGTGTCAGGAAGTGTGTGTTAACCTGCTAGTCACTGCAAAACTCCACTAGTCACTGAAAGTAGTGAAAAGCTCTTATAAACTCATCTGGGTGAATAATTAGGACTATCAAGACAGTCTGACAGTGCCCCTCGGGTACAGGGCCTCACATAGAGCATCTTTAACAAGTTTTTGCTAATATTTAGGCCCGAGCCGGAGACAACGTCCCGGCGAGGGACTCATTAAAACCGCGTCCGAAACGGGGAAATGGCAAAAATCAAGTGGTTAACACGCCCCGACATGCCAGTGAGTGGTGTCAAAAATTAGAACTCGCCAACCTCTAATTGTCACCGAAGACCGAAAAAAAAAAAAAAAAGAAAGACGACTCGATAGCGCCACCTCAAACTTTGATTTTCATTGGGCCTATGGGAGCCCGACTCGGAAAAAAGTGAACCTAAAAATCTGAAACTCACATCAAAAAATAGAACATGTCGGGACATGACAAAAATGATATTATCGCCCCGCCCTAAAATGTACAGGAAGTCGGCCATATTGGATCAAACCCGGTGATGACAAAAGCGCACACCCTCACATTCAGGACATCTCCTCGCACAGTTTTCATCACAAACACTTCAAATTTGGCCAAAACCCACTAAACCCATGTGAGATTAAAGATCATCAATTATATTTGAATATGACTTTGGGTGTGGTCATGGTGAATTTTATACAAAATCGCAAATTTTGGAATATTTCGAAAAAATATTTCTCTTTCACACATTTTTTGTTGGGAAAACGCTAATACAGCGTTTATGCACATTTGTGAGCTGAACACAATGATATGCGAAACATGGTGTTATCTCACAAAATGACTCTCTAGCGCCCTCTTCAAATTTCATTTTCAAAAATTCGTAGAAGACAATCGATTTGTCCTGGACTTGTGAAAAAATTCACAGGGGCCTTATTTGTGATGGGGCACAATGTGAGAAAGTCACATGACTGTAGCTTTTATGGTTTAGGAGAAAAATAATGGGTCGAAAATCAGTTTCCATTATTATTATTCTTCTTCTTCTTCTTCTTCTTATTATTATTATTTTGGTCGCGACTTCAAATCCATTTTTGACCCCCTGAACGTTAACGAAAACTCAATTTTATTGGACCCAAAATTAAAGGTTGGCGAAAAATTTATTAATTTAATGTTTAAAAAAATTAATATTTCAAAATGACTCAACAGCGCCACCTCAAAAATCAAAAAACATTACGGCAATGACAGACCTTTTTCATCGTAGACAAATGAAATTTGGTACAACCATAGAACATGTCAAGACAAGTAAAAAATTATATCATGACCCCACCCTAAACCCTACAGGAAGTCGGCCATTGTGGGCGGAACACAATTTTTTTGAAATTTTAACTCTCACGTTTGGATTTTTCACGCTGTGGATTTTCATTCAAGAAACTTGCAAATTGGTGAAAATGAACTAGACCCATGTGGGATTACAGTCTCCTACCTTGGATTTTTCTAAGTCATAAAATGTGGGTGTGGCCAGCCTGCCAAAAAAAAAGCTTTTTTTTCAAGTATTAAATGGTACGTAACTCAAACCTGCAGTGTCCCATTTCCCGGCATTAATATACATTTTGTTCAAAATCTTGATTTGAGTGCATACATATACATTTTATAGAGGTTAGACATTACATTGCTCCACAGCGCCCCCTTGAACTTATGAATGGGACCCAAAAAATTACTTTGTCATATAAACATTTGAAATTTGACAGAGACATGTGGCTTGACATACTGAACAAAAAAGCCAATGAGAACATACCTCTATTTGTAACGATGTTACCGTGGTAACCGTGGAAATGGTCATAAATGTGTCATTGAAATGAATGGGGTTCAGAGTACTGGACTTTGTTGTCGACTAAATAGATGCTCTGCACTAATCCAACTATGACCCAAAATTCAAGGTTGGTGAAAAAAATGTGTAATTTGATGTGCAAAAAAATGAATGTTTCAAAATGACTCAGTAGCGCCACCTCAAAGTTCAAAATACATTACGTCAATGACAGACCTTTTCCATCTTAGACAAATGAAATTGGGTAGAACCATAGAACATGTCAAGACAAGTAAAAAATTATCATATCATGACCCACCCTAAACCCTACAGGAAGTCGGCCATTGTGGGCGGAACCCCATTTTTTTAAAATTTCAACTCTCACGTTTGGATTTTTTACGCCATGGATTTTCGTCCAACAAACTTGCAAATTGGTCTAAATGAACTAGAACCATGTGGGATTAAAGGCGACTCAGTTGAATTTTTCTAAGTCATAAAATGTGGGCGTGGCCAGCATGCAAAGAAAAATAGCGTTTTTTGAAGTATTGAATTGCACCTAACTCAAACATGCAGTGTCCTGTTAACCGGCATTAATATACATTTTGGTCACATTGTTCATCTGAATGTAATGATATACAGTTTACATAGATGAGACAATCCATTGCTCCACAGCGCCCCCTTGAAATTTTGAATGGGACCCAAAAAATTTTACTTTTTCAAAAATATTTGAAATTTGGCATGGACATCCCTATCCCCATACTGAACAAAAAAGCCAATGAAAACATACCTCTATTTGCAAGTGTGTTACCATGGCAACGACCGACATTTCTCATTGAAATACATGGGTTTTGGTTAACTGGGATGAAAAAAATGTACTTTGTCATTGACCATTGAAATTTGGTACACATATGCCACTCATCATACTGAACAAAAAAGCCAATGAAGACATACCTCTATTTCCTACCGTGCAGGTGTGAAAATGTCATAAATGCTCTCATTGGAATGAATGGAGTAGTATTACTCAGTCGCTGATTTTGGTGGGAGGGGCGATGTAAGCGGGAACGAGAGGCGCGAACTCCGCGGTGGCGTGTACCCCGCGGTCGCAAGGGTGGCGAGGGCCTTTATCACTGCTTGCAGTTTTAATTATTCATTTTATTTTCCAGATTTGAAGAACAACGACAAACTGCCAAAAACTCCAGTCCCCAGCACAAAGTTCCAACTGGTTTATCCCATTTTTGAGTCGAGTCCCGTCAACCCCAACTTCAGAAAACCGATATTTAAAGTCAAAGACAATAACATCTATCAGCAAGGAACTTCTCCCAGTGTCGACATCAACGCTAAACCATCTACACCCACAAACGAGGAGAAAGTGGACCCCGCTACGGCTACGGACACTGTAAGAATCCAAAATGGCGGAGTGACGGAAGTGGATGGAGCAGAGCCACAAGTTGAAGTTTCAGACGATGAGGACGAAACGATATTTTTCACCCCTGAGCTTTTTGAAGGCGAGGACGAGGAGGGGCAAGAGAGTCCGCAGAAAGATAGTGATGTGACAGCGGTAGAGGAGGAGAAGGAGAGGGAGGAAGAGGAGGAGAAGGAGGAAGAGGAGGAGAGGAAGGAAGAGGAGGAGAGGGAGGAAGAGGAGGAGAGAGAGAGGAAAGAGAGAGAGAGTAAACGTCGAAGGTTGTCGAGGTCGAAGCACAAAAACAACCCGGCGACTCAAGGTAACTGACACGCAGGGAGAGGCAGGTGTGTAAAGGTGCAGGGCGGCCCAAAAGTCACTGACAGCTGAAAAAAACTCATAACTCTTTTGTTTCTAAATATTTTTCTTTTATTTTTTCCGAGCATTTAGAACGACTCTTTCAACATTAATCTGAGCAAATACAGCACCGAGGAACGAACCCTCATTGTACAGTGGTACTTTGAGTCACATGGGTCAAATTCACAAACCCAGCTGTGTTACCGTCGACATTTTAATACCAGAGATGCCCCAAGAGTAAATACCATTAAAGGAATAATAAGTGTTTTTCACAGACAGGGGCAGTATGTGATCTCCACAGACCTTTCTTCCTGTGGGTCATTCCCCAAACTAATAATGTGATAGTTCAACATTTTTATACTTTTATACACAGGCCCCGCCCTCCATCTGAAAGTATGACATCATCAAATTCAACAATATTAAAGGGCCCGTACTCGATTTCGAACCAGACCTGAAGAAAGTTGCTCTTGTTTAACCAAAAACAACCAAAACAACTGGGATAGTGTCAGGCAGCTGCTTCCACATGGTTCTCACCCAACAGCGTATCCTATGGGTTTGTTACTTTATGGTTCTCATCCAAAAACATGCATTCGCTGCAAACTGTACAACTCAAACTCAAGTAGGCGTCTAAATCAGGGTCGCGAGATTCCATAGAAGGGTAAAACCGTACTTTGGTATTTTCTCTGAAGTTTAAAGCCATACTGTGGAATATTATAGCCAGAGCAACAATATTTCCATGGAAACAAGCAGGAGGAGGTCATTCAAGCCAAGTAGAGTCAGGTTTGTGGAGATGTGAGCCCATTTACAGTAAACAATAGAACAGATCAGAAAAACACATTTGTCAAGAAAAAAATCCAATTATACGTTTTATCTCGTGTCTGTGACTCTGATGTTTTCTCGATTTTCTAGTGACTTCCTGTCTCGTTATGACAAGAAAAATCATCGAATCAGGTTCATTAACTAAAACGTATGGAAAACACAATTTAGGTTAACAGACAAATCATTAAACAAGACGCCATTTTGAATCATTAAACGAGACGCCATTTTGAATCATTAAACGAGACGTCATTTTGAATCATTAAACGAGACGCCATTTTGAATCATTAAATGAGACGCCATTTTGACTCACTAAACGAGACGCCATTTTGAATCATTAAATGAGACGCCTTTTTGACTCACTAAACAAGACGCCATTTTGAGTCACTAAACGAGACGCCATTTTAACTCACTAAACGAGACGCAGTTTTGACTCACTAAACAAGACGCCATTTTGAGTCACTAAACGAGACGCCATTTTGACTCACTAAACGAGACGCCATTTTGACTCACTAAACGAGACGCCATTTTGAATCATGAAACGAGACGCCATTTTGAGTCACTAAACGAGACGCCATTTTGACTCACTAAACGAGACGCCATTTTGACTCACTAAACGAGACGCCATTTTGAATCACTAAACAAGACGCCATTTTGAGTCACTAAACGAGACGCCATTTTGACTCACTAAACGAGACGCCATTTTGACTCACTAAACGAGACGCCATTTTGAATCATTAAACGAGACGCCATTTTGACTCACTAAACGAGACGCCATTTTGACTCACTAAATGAGACGCCATTTTGAATCCTTAAACGAGACGCCATTTTGAATCTGGTTTAACTGCCCTTATCACTGACATCTGTTACAATTACTTTACTTGAGATTGAATGAAACTAAACCTTTTAAAACTGTAATCATTGTAATACCTGTAAATTCTGTTGGGGTTTTTTTTGTATTAAATTGAAATTATAATACGATGTGTTGTTTTTTGACTGTTCTGTGATGTAAAAATGTGTCGTTGGGCAAGACACTTCACCAAACATATGCTAGTTTACCATCTACCAATCAGAACACAGAATCAGCGTCACATGACTCTCCAGTTGATTTAAACATAAAAGGATGGTCAGATCCACAGACATAGCTAACCTGCTAGCCACCACGTTCCAAACAGGAAGTGAGTCGTGTGCGCTCTTCAGGCTCCACCGACTCCATCTCTTTGGTCTTAAATGTTCGTATTAATCCTCTACATGATCCTGGGGTTTTTATTTCACTTTTGTGTCTGTAAATCAACAGATGAACATTAATAACAGACACATTAGGTCCTTCTTTAATGAGGTCACTCCCGCTAGCGTTAGCAATAGGTTTGATTGACAGCGTTGCCAAGTGCTTGCTCCTGGGCCATTACCTTCAACAACCTCACTCCTGATTGGCTCTTTGGTTGCTATGATACTGATGATACTAGCGTTAGCAACAGGTTTGATTGACAGCGTTTCCAAGTGCTTGCTCCTGGGCCGTTACCTTCAACAGCCTCGCTCCTGATTGGCTCTTTGGTTGCTATGATACTAGCATCAGCAACAGGTTTGATTGACAGCGTTGCTAAGGGCCCGCTCCCTTCTTAAATATGTAGATGGGATGTGCTGTGCTCCTGATCTAAAGTGAAGAAGAGATGAAAACACTTTTTACACTTTACTGTATTTTAGTGTTTCGTCTTTAACGTCACCGATAATAAAACGAGCTCGAGCTGCTTCACGGCGTCTGGGACATGTTCAAAGAGACAGATTAAAACACTCAGGACACACTTGATTACCTCGTCTCTCTTTTACCTCGTCTCTTTAACGATCTCGGGCTGATTATGAGACGAGCCACTTCACGTTTTCAAACATGTAAAAAAAAAAAAACACTAAACAGTGATTTTCCTGCTGCTCGGCCTCATTATGAAGTGTGATTGACAGAGCCACGAGGGTCATTAGTCCAACCCCTCTGTCCTCTCACTCTCTCCTCACATCGTACTCTCGCTCTCCTCTCCATCCCCCTCTCCTCACTCTCTCTCTCCCTCTCTTCTCCCACTCTCTCTCCTTCTCTTCTCTCTCTCTCCCTCGTTAACCTCCTTCTCTCTCCTCTTCTCCTCCTCTTCTTCTTGCCCTCTCTCTCCTCTCTTTCCCCCTCTTCTCACACTGCCTCCTCGCTTCTCACTCTCTCCCTCTTATTTCCCTCTCTCCTCCCTCACTCGTCTCTCCCCACACTCCCCCCTTTACTCTCCTCCCCTCCTCCCTCTCTCTCCTTTCCTCCCCTCCTCCCTTTCTCTTCTCCTCTCTCCTCCCTCTCTCCCCTCCTCCATCTCTCCTCTCTCACTCTCCCCCTTCCTCCTCTCTCTCTCTCCCCTCCTCCTCGCTCTCTTCCCTCCTCTCCTCCTTATTAACCTCCTCCTCTCTCTCTCCTCTACTCCTCATTAACCTCCTCTCCCTCTCTCCTCTCCTCCTCGTTAATCTCCTCCTCCCTCTCTCCTATCCTCCTCGTTAACCTCCTCCTCTCTCCTCTCCTCCTCGTTAACCTCCTTCTCTTTCCTCTCCTCCTCGTTAACCTCCTCCCCCTCTTCTTGCCCTCTCTCGCCTCTCTTTCCCCCTCTTCTCACACTGCCTCCCCGCTTCTCACTCTCTCCCTCTTATTTCCCTCTCTCCCCCCTCACTCATCTCTCCCCACACTTCCCCCTCCACTCCTCTACTTTTCTTTCCTCTTTTCCTCTCTCCTCTTTTCTCTCTTTCTTTCTGTCTCTTACAATTCTCTCTCTCATCTCGCTCTCATCTCCCTCTCCTTATTTCTCCTTCCTCTTTCCCTTCACACTGTGTCGCTCTCTCCATCCTCTTCTCTCTCTCTCTTCTCACCTTTCTCTCCCTTGCACTCTTCTCTCCATCTCTTCTCTTTTCCTGTCCTCTCTGGTTTTCTCCTCCTCTCTCCCTCCTTTAGTTGGAGTGTTGTGAAGAGGCAGATTTAACATCACTTCTCACTGTGATTGTCACTGAAAGTGTGAGGTCTTAATATTAATATTAATAATAATAATACTGTCTTCCTCTCTCCCCTCTTTTTTTATTCCTCTCCTCATCTTCTGCTCTCTCCTGCTCCTCCTTTCCCATCTCTCCTCTTCCCTCTCTCCCCTCCTTCTCTCTACCCTCCTCTTTCCTCCCTCCTCCTCTCTCTTCTCCTCTCTCCGCTCCTCCCCACCTCTCTCCCTCCATCTCTCCTCTCTTCCCTCTCCCCCTTCCTCCTCTCCCTCTCTCCCCTCCTCCTCGCTCTCTTCCCTCCTCTCCTCCTCATTAACCTCCTCCTCTCCTCCTCGTTAACCTCCTATTTCCTCCTCCTCTCCCTCTCTCCTCTCCTCCTCGTTAATCTCCTCCTCCTCCTCCCTCTCTCTCCCCTCCTCTCCCCCTCTCCCTCCCTCTCTCCTCTCCCTACTCCGCTCCTCCTCGTTAACCTCCTCCTCTCTCCTCTCCTCCTCCTGTCTCCTCCTCCCCCCCTCCTCCCTCTCTCCTCTCCTCTCCCCTCCTCCTCCTCCCCTCCTCTCCCCTCCTCCCTCTCTGTCCTCTCCTCTCCCTCCTCGTTAACCTCCTCTCCTCTCTCTCCTCCTCATTAACCTCCTCTTCCCCTCCTCCTCCTCGCTCTCTCCCCTCCTCCTCTCTCTCCCTCTCTCCTCTCCTCCTCCCCTCCTCTCCCCTCCTCCCTCTCTCCTCTCCTCTCCTCCTCGTTAACCTCCTCCTCTCTCGTGTTAAAAGGTCTTAACGAGCGCAGCACATTACGTCGGGGCCGTAATGGTCCTGAACGACTTTGAGTTCACCCATTAACCTAATTTTACCACACGACCTCGCCTCCTCGTTACCGCGGCAACACTTCTCTTCTTCTAAATACGGAGCAACAGAAATTATTTAACAAAAAACATGCTTCATTTATTAATTTGAAACACACAGATTCAGTCAATTTTAAAGTACTCAAAAATGCAAAAATTGGATTAATATTTTAAGGTTGTTTTCTTCTCAAAAAATCGACTGGGAAAGATTCAGCTCGACATTATAAATGTTGAGGAAAGGTTCATTTCTGTGTTTTAGTATCGATTCAACTGAGTATCGAGTTTTGACACTAGTTTTAGCATCGATTAGCGTCTGATTTTTGATATTTTTGACGAACATAATCCTGAGTCGTCTTTAGTTTCTTTCTCACGTTTGACTGATCCATGGAATGTTTCACAGTGCAGCATTAAACTCATCTTGGAGGGTGTTGAGTCTAATTGAATAAATCCAAGGTGATAACTTTAATGCAGCAGTGTGGGACATTCCAGGTAAAGCATGAACATCTCTATGGTGACGATGTTTTTTTTTTTTTTCTCTGTGATGTTGGTTTTGTTCTGTATCAGATTTTGCAAAAGTATTTTTAAATTCTAGATATGTGTCGATGTGCTGCCACCAGAACAAGATCCAAGCAGTGGTGCAAATTAATCTCAGCTACGGTACAATTAAAATAAAATAAATTAAAATAAATACAAAAAATAAATTAAATTATAAAATTAAATAAATAAATAAAATTAGTTTGAAAATAATTAAAGTAAAAAATAAAATAATAAAATAAAATACTTTAAATAAAATAAATACAAACATAAAATAAATCAGTTTTAAAATAAAATCTATTTTTAAAATGTATAAAAAAAATAAAATGATGAAATAAATGTTAAAATAAAATAAATTCTAAAATAAAATAAATAAATAAATGTGATTTTTAAGAGTTTTTGGCACTTTGCAGGTGAAGCTGTAGGGGGCGACAGGAGAGGGAGCAGCCAGAGACGACAAGAAAACACCAAAGCAGAGAGTACGAACGAGATTAACCACAAACCAAACAGGAAAGTCACTAAAGAAACTAAAAAAACATGTAAAAAAGTTCAAATGTCGGCTTTGAAAGGCTGCTCCCTGAAATCACCTGAATCAAACGCAGACGTAAACGGAGCAGAGACGGACTTACAGAGGAGAGATAACGAGCCCTCGCAGCGTCCCGTGTTTGACAGAGAGCGCTCAAGACGAGGAAACTGGACGTCTGCAGACACAACCGGCGGCCATTTTGGATCCTGCAGCAGACGACGGACAAGAGGCAAAACCAAAAGGTGCCATGGAGTTTTACACAGTTCAGTTATACATAGTTTTGATTTTAAATGTAAAACTGATCATTTTTTTAAATAGTTATAAAAATACAAAGGAGCAAAAGACGGACACGAACCAGACACCGAACCTCAGCAAGAAGAAAGGCTCAGACTCTGGTGGGTATCAACAGTTTAATGAAATAATACAACATAATGTACAGTGTTAATAATAAAAACATGACTGTGATGATGTCAGTATAATAGTTAGTAAATATAGACAATAAACCGTACTATTGAAACTCATTTATGTCAGATTTAAACCACGAAAAGTATTATAAATCTACAATATTGTTCAAAAAAAATCATTAGCTGCAATAAATAAACAGCAGAATTAAAGACTTGAGTCGTTTTCGTGTCGATATCGTGATGAAATATCCGGGTAAAGTCACAAATGTGGAACCTGATCATTTCTATCAGTGACTCGACCCAAGAACTCGCTACATTACAACACAAACCTGCACTTTAGCTGTATTCACACGTCTGTATCAGCTAACCGGAGGCACTGCTCTGTCTGAACCTCTGTTAGACTTTAGCTTTCATTTAAACACAATCACGACTTGGACTTGGAAAACAACCACATGGATATCCGTTAGCACGTAGCCGGTTAGCACGTAGCTGGTTAGCACGTAGCTGGTTAGCCTCCGCGATGACTTTGAACTCTTAATATTTGAATTTTTCGGAAAAGTTTATGGAAAAAAATATGGAAACATAGATCAAGGTAAATTAAATCCTGTACGTCTAAAGCAGTTCATAATTGTACCGTTTGTAAGTTTCAGACAGATATTTGTAATAAAATATAAGTTGTCAAATACTGAATTAATACCTTCTCTGGTGGTGTGATGCTAACTGAGGCACTGCTCTGTCTGAAGCTCTGTTCGACTTTAATCTGACCATAAAGAGCTGAACTTACCTGAACTACGCCAGGTGAGCTGATTCGTGCTGTTAAAGACGTCCCTCTCAAATAACATTACAGTCCCAAGCTAGTTAGCATTAGCATTAGCATTAGCATTAGCATTAGCCAACTGTAACTCAAATTTTTGTCCAAGCTAAATTTGTTTTGTTCCAGAAAGCGCAGAGTGTGTGCTGCTCAGGTCTGTACTGCCGCTCCTGTGGGAAAGAGCTGCTTCAGGACGCACAAGGTCTGTGTTTAGGTTATTACATCATGTTTAGCCATTATTAAAGCTCCACTATGTAACTTTTCTATTGAGAGCCACTAGCTGCTTGTCTGCATGCAGATGTGGTATTCAACTTTTTTTTTTTTTCTTCAGTTAGAGCTGTTTTATTAAGGAAACAAAATGCCTTATATAAAAAAGTCTTCTTACCTGCTTGTCTCCATGGAAACAGACACGTTTGTTATGTCAGTAAAGCAGTACAGTGGAACATTCATAGCAAAACAATAAAATCTCAGTGTGTGAAATGTTTTTGTTCTCTCTTCACAATCTGTTTTTTTCTCATCTCAAGACATTAAACATGACTACTACTACTACTACTACTACTACTACTACTACTACTG
Organism: Periophthalmus modestus; assembly: GCA_019594935.1. Lineage (NCBI taxonomy): Eukaryota > Metazoa > Chordata > Actinopteri > Gobiiformes > Gobiidae > Periophthalmus > Periophthalmus modestus. Next base: position 186,907 of record JAIEZT010001297.1, on the reverse strand, counting down.
CTACTACTACTACTACTGCTGCTACTACTACTACTACTACTACTACTACTACTACTACTACTACTACTACTACTACTACTACTACTACTACTACTACTACTACTGCTGCTGCTGCTGCTGCTGCTGCTACTGCTACTACTACTACTGCTACTACTACTACTGCTGCTACTACTACTACTACTACTACTACTGCTACTACTACTACTACTACTACTACTACTACTACTGCTGCTACTGCTGCTACTGCTACTACTACTACTGCTGCTACTACTACTACTACTACTACTACTACTACTACTACTACTACTGCTACTACTACTACTGCTACTGCTACTGCTACTACTACTACTGCTACTACTACTACTACTACTACTACTACTGCTGCTACTGCTACTGCTGCTACTGCTACTACTACTACTGCTGCTACTACTACTACTACTACTACTACTACTACTGCTACTACTGCTACTGCTACTGCTACTACTAGTACTGCTACTGCTACTGCTACTACTACTACTACTACTACTGATACTACTGCTACTACTACTGTTACAGCAACTATTATAGCTACTACTACTACTACTACTACTACTACTACTACTACTACTACTACTACTACTACTGCTACTGTACTGACTAGAGAGTTGTATCTGGTCTGAGTGACGTGAATGTTCTGAGCTCCTTGAATTCTCTACATTTCTATAGGATAAAGTGTCACATCCTCCAGCAGAAATGTTCCATAGTGCATCTTTATATTTATTCATCCAGAACCTGTTTTATGCAGGTGTCCTGAGACGAGCCGCCTGTAGGTCCAGACCTGTGTCCCTGCTCCTCAAATACAAAAGTCACTCTCCCAAAACTGAGCTGCAGATGTGTCCCAGAGCGCCCCCTGTCCTCACCTCTGCCCCCGTCTCTGCCCCTGTCCCCGTCTCTACCCCCGTCTCTGCTTGGGCCTAAGTCTGAGGAGCTACTTCTGGTCCAGGGCCCACAGTTTGTGAATCTTCTGTCCAAAGAGCTCGAGCCGATCACAGAGGACACACGCACAGGTCAGAGAGGCTCAAACATGTGTCTATTTTTACACTTTTTGTTCATTAAACTCCAGATTATCACAATAATTCACATCTGTTTAGTTTTACTCATGGGTTATAATAATGAGGTTTATGCTCATGGATAAGTTGTAGTTAATGATTTTTGCCCCAGTTCCCCTTAAAAACTGATAAAAACTAGTTACATATACTTCTTCACTTTAGTATCATAGCAACCAAAGAGCCAATCAGGAGCGAGGCTGTTGAAGGTAATGGCCCAGGAGCAAGCACTTGGAAACGCTGTCAATCAAACCTGTTGCTAACGCTAACAGGAGTCACCTCAATTAAAGAAGGACCTGATGTGTCTGTTATTAATGTTCATGTGTCGATTTACAGACATAAAAGTGAAATAAAAACCCCAGGATCATGTAGAGGGTTAATACAAACATTTAAGACCAAAATGACAAGTCTCACAACAGCAGGTACAGAGAGAGAGACAGTTTTTCAAAAGACAAAAAAAAAAACTCAAAATAACTTACTTAGAAAAAAAAGATAGAAAGAAAAAAGAAAAAAAATTCTAAATAACAGAAAAAAATCAAAACCTCAAAATAAACTCATAGTAACTTTAAAAAAAACACCTCAAAAGAACTTTTAAAAAAAAGAAAGAAAGGAAAAAGAAAAAAACCTCAAAATGACAAAAACAACAACAGAAAAAAATCAAAAACTAAAAATAACACTTTTTTTTTTTTTTAACTCAAAAGAACAAATATAAATAAATAAATAAATAAACCTCAAAATAACTAAAAAAAAGTTACCCCAGGATCATGTAGAGGGTTAATACGAACATTTAAGACCAAAATGAGTCTGACAGCAGCAGGTACAGAGAGAGAGAGAGACAGTTTTTCAAATGACAAAAAAATAAATAAATAAAAAAGACTCAAAATAACGGGAAAAAAAAAACGAAAAAAAAAACCCTAAAAATGACAAAAAACAAAAAAAAAAAAAATCAAATAATAAAAGAAAAAAAAAAAAAAACCTCAATATAAACTCAAAAATAACATATATATTTTTTTTTTAAAAACTCAAAAATAACCCTTTTTTTTTTTTTATTAACTCAAAAGAACAAAAATAAATAAATAAACCCCAAAGTCACTAAAAAAAATTACCCCAGGATCATGTAGAGGTTAATACAAACATTTAAGACCAAAATGAGTCTGACAGCAGCAGGGACAGAGAGAGGGGACATGGTTTTTCAATAGAAACTCAATTGAAGTTAGCATTAGTTTAGTCCATGTAAAGTTGAGTTTGTTGCTGTGTGCAGGTTATAATGCTGTGTGGGACCCGAGTGTGGGCTCCATCATCACGTTCCTCCAGTGTCAGTGCTGTCGTCAGTGTGAAACTCCCTCAGCTGCTCGTGTGCTCTGCCCCACGGACCCGACCAAACAGCAGGTAAGACACATTTACGTCACGTCTAACGGTCCAAATCGTACTGGACGTGTTTAGTTTGTGGTTTTGACCTGATCAGCCGCCCCATAAAGCTCAGCCCGTCTCCATCCTGTCTGAATCCAGAGGGGTTTAGAATCGGACTATAGAGCGTGACAAACCTCCGTTTTAACTTGGGATCACACACTGTACATATAAATGGACTTAACCTGCTAGCCGCTGCGTTCCAAACAGGAAGTCATCATGGGCACACTTCCAGCTCCATTGACTCTGGAGTTATTTTGAGTAATTTTTTTTTTCTTTCTTTCTTTTTTTAGTTATTTAATTTTTTATTTTTTTTTTTCACATTTTTTTCATCATTTTGAGTTTATTTTCTTCATTTTTTAAGTTATTTTATTTTATTTTTTGTTATTTTTAGTTTTTTTTTTTGTTTGTTTTTTAGTTGTTTTTTAAAATTATTTTTCACATTTTTAAAAATCATTTTGAGTTTATTTTCTTCATTTTTTAAGTTATTTTATTTTTATTTTTTTTGTTATTGTTAGTTAATTTTTTTTTTTTTACATTTTTGTTATTTTGAGTTTATTTTTTGTTTTTTGTGTCCCCTCTCTCTGTCCCTGCTGCCGTCAGACTCATTGTGGTCTTAAATGTTCGTATTAACCCTCTACATGATCCCGGGGTTTTTATTTCACTTTTGTGTCTGTAAATCAACATATGAACATTAAAAACAGACAAATCAGACGCTTCTTTCCACGACGTCGCTCCTCTAGCGTTAGCGACAGGTTTGATTGACAGCGTTGCTAAACTATCCCTTTAAGGACTGAGCACATTATAGACTGTGCACATTTCTTTTTTAGCCATAAAAATCATGTTACAGGAAGTATCAGCATGTACTTTTACCTTTTTCACACAACTTCCTCTATTTTACACCTCTATCCATCCTTATTTTTCCTTTGATGCATCAAATAACTGACTGGGAGAATCCTGACGGCTCCTGCACGCTGATTGGTCGTTTTCGAGGACGACGTCAGCGCATTACGTTTTTACATGAAGCACAGTCGGTCGCTATAACTGTCACACTCGCTCAGTCCACTTCTTTACGCCGTCTGTGGTTGGGACGGTCCAAACACGGCCGCTCTTTTGTTTCACGTGTCTCTTCTTTTATTTTATTTAACCAGGAAAGTCCCATTGAGATTAAAAACTTCTGTTACCTCAGAGCGCTTCTGTTGACCTTTTTTTCCCCTCAGTCTTTGTAAAGTTTTGCCAAATCGTGTGGTTTTGGCTGGACAGGTAAACCTCAGTGTCTAGAGGAGAGAGAGTAGTGAGTCTGTAGAGCAGGGGAGTCCAACCTTTTTCACCGAGGGCCACATACTGAAACATATTTGAAACATATTTGCATTTCACACAGGTTTGACAGAGACATTACACTGTTAATAAGACTTGGAAGATCATTTTTAGGTCTGTGTCACAATGAAATGAGATTTTATTCAGGTTATAGAGGTAGAATCTCCTCAGTTTGTAGTAAAAATCACTTCCTGATGAATTGGGTGAGTTTAGGAGGAGGAATGAGGGCCAACAAAAACCGGTCTGAGGGCCGCATTTGGCCCCGGGGCCGTAGTTTGGACAGCCCTGGTGTAGTGAGTAGGAGGTCACATTTTTAGGCCTTAGATCGTGTTGTTGGTTGGAAACATAAAGCAGAATATGCTCAGACCTGACATTTGTGTCTAATAACTATGATGATCTATAATGCTTCTGCTCCACCCGAGAGAGCGACACCACCCACACCACCACACTGAACCTACTGCTTCTACTAAAACCACTGGGGCGTCATTTAGTTGTGCCGTGTGTGTTTTATTTCCGTGTTTTCTGGGGACGCCTGCTGCGCCCCTCAATCAATACCCACTCGTGTGTAATCCCACAAACCCAAAATCTCACGATCTCAGACCTCTTTAAATTAAACCGCTTAAGCCGATTTTGGTTGTTTTTCCTCTAATTTAAATCGATTCCACAAGTTTGAGCTGTGTCATTAGCAGCAGGTAGCATTTGTAATCTGATACTTTTTGGCATTTTGTTAATTCTCGTTCTTTACTTTGGGAGACTTTGGAGTTTAGAAACATTATCGTCTTTATCGGGGAAGAACTGGTTCATTAAGTGAAGCAAACGCCTCCTTAAAGGTCCTGTATTACACAAAATGAGCTTTAAACCATGTTCTAATGCTGTTACCTCCTCAAAAACAGACCTGGAGTTGTGTTTTGTGTCATTTATTATTAGTCTGTCACATCTCCAAAGCTCAAAACGCTCTGTTCCACCTTGTGATGTCATGAAGTGGTAGTTTTCAAGTGAACATCTACATTTTGTTCAGTAGAAATGGTCAATTCCAGGACTGACATGATCCAAATGACTCTAGTGAAGGTGTGTGGAGTTTAAAAACACAGCGGAGCACTTCCTGTATCACCACATGATGACATCACAAGGTGGAACAGAGCCTAAAGATGCAGGTTTGTGTGTTAAACATGTGTCGTCATTTTGGTCTTAAAATTCAGTTCAGTTTATTTTCGTAAAGCCCAAAATCACAGAAACAGTCGCCAAAAATGAAACAAAAACAGACAAATGAATCGACAGAAAACGAGCAAATGGAGAAGTGTCCCAGAGCGCCCCCTGTCCTCAGACCCTCCTCCTGCAGAAACCACTGTCCCAGAACATCCTCTGTCCTCAGACCCTCTTTCTCAGCACAGAAAAACTAAAAAAAAAAAAGAGAAAACTCGAGGAGAACCACAGAGAAGGTTCGTATTAACCCTCCACATGATCCTGGGGTTTTTATTTCACTTTTGTGTCTGTAAATCAACACATGAACATTAAAAACAGACAAATCAGGTTCTTCTTTCCCCGAGGTCGCTCCTGTTAGCGTTAGCAACAGGTTTGATTGATTTGACAGTATTGCTAAGCGGCCGCTCTCTGCTAAACCGGAAATATTGTTATCTTCAACATCGTCGCTCCTGATTGGCTCTTTGGTTGCTATGATACTCGTGGTTGGAATTCCTAATATGCATCTTGTCTCCATATTCGTTGCTACACCTGCTCCAGCCTCGATGAGCTTCATTTGGACCTGAACGCTGTGACGTCACACTCACTCAGTCACTTCTTTACACAGTCTGTGGGAATAACTTTAAAATAAACTAGTTGTTTTTCATGTTTTTTAAAAGAGAGACTTAAAAAAAACATTGTAAACCTCGTGACATTTGGACATTTTGCCTCCTAGTCCAGTTGGAGGTTGTTCTCACTCTCTGGTCTGTCCTTGTGTCTGATTGGTCGACTCTGTTTGAATGGGCTCGTCGCCGTAGCCTCAGTCGACCCCGGCCCCTCACATTATGTGTCAGTTACAGTTAAGGACGTGTCATCTTTATTGTTCGTTCTTTTGTTCTGCAGATTATAACCCTCAGATTAACGCCGAGCTGTCAGATTACCTGGATTAACCCCTAACGCCCCCAAAAATCAGGTCAAACTTTCAAACACAGAGTTAAGGCACAAGTTTATGGATTTACTCAAACAGGAAAGATGGGTTTATGTGGCACTGACCTTAAAAAACTTGATTTTGATACTCGATACCGCCTCCGATACCACTATTAATAATATAAACAGACAATATACTGTGATTTTCCACATTAAACGGTAGTACTTTGTGTTCTGTTGTGTGTTACATGTGTTAATCCTCAGTGCAGGAGGTTCACACTGGTCCATGTGACTTAAACTTGTGAAACAGACACATCAGTTTAAACAGAGTCAGATAAGACTCATTTTTGTCAATGGGACTTTTTTAGTATCGATACATGTGAAAAATGAGGATCTAGGTTTGATACTAGTTTTAGTCCTGGTTCAGTCCTGGTTTAGTCCTGGTTCAGTCCTGGTTCAGTCCTGGTTTAGTCCTGGTTTAGTCCTGGTTCAGTCCTGGTTTAGTCCTGGTTTAGTCCTGGTTTAGTCCTGGTTCAGTCCTGGTTTAGTCCTGGTTTAGTCCCGGTTTCGTCCCGGTTTGGTCCTGGTTTACTCCTGTTTTAGTCCTGCTTTAGTCCTGCTTTAGTCCTGGTTTAGTCCTGGTTTAGTCCTGGTTCAGTCCTGGTTTAGGCCTGGTTTAGTCCTGGTTTAGTCTTAGTTTAGTCCTGGTTCAGTCCTGGTTTGGTCCTGGTTTAGTCCTGGTTTAGTCCTGGTTCAGTCCTGGCTTAGTCCTGGTTTAGGCCTGGTTTAGTCCTGGTTTAGTCTTAGTTTAGTCCTGGTTTGGTCCTGGTTTAGGCCTGGTTTAGGCCTGGTTTAGTCCTGGTTCAGTCCTGGTTTAGTCCTGGTTCAGTCCTGGTTCAGTCCTGGTTTAGTGCTGGTTTAGTCCTGGTTTAGTCCTGGTTCAGTCCTGGTTTAGTCCTGGTTTAGTCCTGGTTCAGTCCTGGTTTAGTCCTGGTTTATTCCTGGTTTAGTCCTGGTTTAGTCCTGCTTTAGTCCTGGTTTATTCCTGGTTTAGTCCTGGTTTAGTCCTGGTTCAGTCCGGGTTCAGTCCTGGTTCAGTCCTGGTTCAGTCCTGATTTAGTCCTGGTTTAGTCCTGGTTTAGTCCTGGTTCAGTCCTGGTTTAGTCCTGGTTTATTCCCTGTTTAGTCCTGGTTTAGTCCTGGTTTAGTCCTGGTTTAGTCCTGGTTTAGTCCTGGTTTAGTCCTGGTTCAGTCCGGGTGTCCTGGTTCAGTCCTGGTTCAGTCCTGATTTAGTCCTGGTTTAGTCCTGGTTTAGTCCTGGTTCAGTCCTGGTTTAGTCCTGGTTTTGAAGCAGAGCGTGTTCTGGTGGGAGACTTTTGGAGTAATGCGATTAAACCCGGGGCTGTGAGGGGCGCTTCAGTCTGACGTCAAAACAAACAGAAAAACATGAACCAAGCGACGCAACATAACGGCCACACAACTGTCACACAACTGTCACACAACTGCCACACAACTGTCACGCCATTATAACGAACAAATCAACTGTTATCGTTTGATTGCACTGCAGACATTTTAAAGCCCTGTACTGCACATTATTCAGGCTCATTAGACTGAAATCACAATTAAAAACAGGGCTCAGCCGTTTGGGAAAATATCTAATTGTGATTTTTCTGACAAGCATTGGGATTAAATTAGATTTTTATGTTTTAAAAGGGAGACAGAGGAACGGCATCTGACACAGGGACGTTTCAGAACATGTTTGTACAGATCTAAACTACGACTATTACAGATCTAAAGCTCCAAATGAAGCTCATCGAGGCTGGAGCAGAGTTTCATATGTGGAAGTCAGATCGTGAGTATCATAGCAACCAAAGAGCCAATCAGGAGCGAGGCTTTTGAAGGTAACGCCTCTTCCCGTCCACACTGCTGGTTTAGCAGGGAGCGGGCGCTTAGCAACGCTGTCAATCAAACCTGATGCTAACGCTAACAGGAGCGACCTCGGGGAAAGAAGGACCTGATTTGTCTGTTATTAATGTTCATATGTTGATTTACAGACACAAAAGTGAAATAAAACGTGTCTGTATTACACAATACAATGGTCCCTGGTTTATCTCGGGGGTTATGTTCTAAAAATAACCCGTAATAGGCGAAATCTGTGAAGTATCAGCTTTATTTTTTACATTATTCTCTCTGTTTCTTGTCTGTAAAACCCCTCACCACACACTTTATACACTTTTCTCACACAGGCATTAACATTTTCTCACATTTCTCTCTCGTTTAAACACAAAGTTCAAACCTTCGTCGGTGCCTTTGTCGGTGCAGAACGTTTCATCGACATTGTGGGTTTGCAACAGCACTTCATACAGCAACATTTATGTAAATTTGACACATTCTGTCACAGTGGACCCAGTCAGCCAATCAGGACACAGAACACCAATGGTCTACACAATGTCCCTCAGCCAATCAGGACACAGAACACAATGGTCTACAGTCCCTCAGCCAATCAGGACGCAGAACACAACGCACGTTCATACTCGTAAAAAAATGCATGTAAAATTAGACAAAAAGGTGAACTGCGATATAGTGAAGCACAACTGTAGTTACGATTAGACTAATAAAAATAAATCTAAACCTTGTCTGTGTTGATGAGAGGCAGAAGGATCCTGTTTAATGACTCAGCGCTACTTCCTGTACTTTTGCACTTTACATTTTCACCTTTTCTTCACAAACTGCCACTGAACTGACATGATTAGACCCGACTAAAGTGTCAAAGGCACTTTAATCTTCGTGTCATCTGCCGTTTTATCCCTAAACGACCTTATGTTCTGTTGTTCTACGTTCTGCAGCGCCGCAGAACACCCACACAGAGACAGTTTATCATTAGCATTGTTTGAGCGCAGATTGTGTGCGTTCTAATCTTTAATATCCAAACAGGCCGGTTCACGCCTCAGTGCAGATTAATGCAGATTACGTCTATTTGAGTGGGTTCGCGGTGGTGTAATTCGCAGACAAAGGGAGTGGTGTCAGAGGGTGAGAGAACACATTCAAACGCCACGAAACGCAGACTCGAGGTGTCTGCTTCAAACTGTTTTACACTGTGGGACAACTCACTGGCAGAGGGGGATTCAGAGGAGATCCTGAGGGGATTCAGAGGGGATTCTGGGTAATAAAAAACCTTATTTACATAGTTGATGGTTCAGGTGCAGAAATGACGCTTTTAACCAACGGCTCGGCGTCACTGTGCGAGTATAAACGCCACGATCTGCTGTTTATGTCGAGCCACGAGTAATTACTACACACGAATCAATATCAGTGTGATTCCAGCTCCCACAGATGATTGAAACTGTTGCTGTGTCCTTAGGCAAGACACTTAACCCCCCTCCCCCCTGTATCTGCGTGCGCTGCTGTATGAACGTGTGGATGTGTGAGAGGTCTGAGCGTCTCCAACGTGGAAAAGCCCCAAATAAAAATGTTTTTCTCAAGCTGCGGGACAGTTTCCTGAGCAGCCCGTCCCATCTTCATCCTGCGTGAATGAGGAGGGTCTGGAGTGGGACCACAGAGCGTGACAAACCTCCGTCCCGACTGGGGATGGTCCAACCGCAGACGCTCGTTTGGATCATGTGTCGACACGAAACTCTGGAGGAATCAGAACAAAATATATCACTTCTTTTACCTCAGAGTTTGATGCTTCTGTTGGTGATTCTGCTGAAATCTGCTGCCTCGTGCATGAATCATCTTTAATATTTTTATTTTCTGTGTCTTCACTGTGTCGTCCGCACTTCCTTCTCCAGTTTTATTTTCTTAATCGTTGATACTCGTTGGATTCGGCAGCGTCACGTCGTCATTTTGGTCCAAATGTTAAAAAATGTGCTGCTTTAGTGTGATGTGCTCTGTCCATAGGGGGCGCCGTGATGATGTTTACGGCTACGTCAGCTCCCATTGGACACCGCAAATGTTCAAACTCAGAAATCCACAGACTTGTTTCTTTTATTAAGTTTTTTTAGATGAATATTGTGATTTAAAATGATGCACAGATTATCACGACAGACACAAACACAGTAGGTCTGATTTAAGTTCAATTAATTGAAGGCAGCAGCAGCAGCTCTTTACTGGATTCCAGCACAAACTAGTGTAGCATAACCTGTTAGCTCCTGTGCTAATTCCCTGTTTGTATGAATGTCTAATGCACCTGGATCTTTTCAAATACGTCTGATCAGTTCTTATCTCCGCTGATCCGCTCCAGCTGTCCTAACTGTCCGCACTTGGCACCAGGCTTGAGTTTTGTGGCTCGTCACACAAATAAACCCGATTTCTTACAGGGGGTCTCTGGAATTAGACGCTTAATCTGGCTATACGTGCCTGCTAATCTCCCCCTAGCATCCCTGTTTTAGCCGCTAGCAACATAATCCGGCTAATTCTGCGGTGTGATGCGAGCCCCACTTGTCACGACTTCACTGGGGGGCTGTCGAGTGGGTCTGTGGACAGATAATTAGCCGGTTATGCGATGCTAGGATGATAGGGCTAAAGATGCTAAAGTGCTTAGCTAACAAAGCCGCGGATGAGACGACATGCATCTCTCCCTGCACGTTTCTGTCTCATTTTGTTGGATTAAGTTTGGCAACAAGTCGATGACCTGTTGAGCTCGATACTTGGCCAATTGTCAATTTAGCCCAAAAAAGTAAAGAAGTTCAAGTTTAAGTGGCTAAAAACTCAAATATATTTACGATTTGAATGTAAAATGTGACTTTTGCTGAAGTTTATAGTTTGACTTCCTTGTTAGCGACATTCAGCTAATGGGATCCAAATAAATAAGCTCACCGTCGACTGCCTGATCTTTAAATATGTTTCATTTTAGCGTAACTCAGCAAAAACCTCAGAGATAAAACTAAACAGGAAGTATTGACGCTAACAGTGACGTAGCCTGTTGTGCACAGAGACTATTACACAATAGTTATGATTAGACTGGCTCAAATGGTTTTATTTTAAGTTATACACCAGACGGAAATTGGCCCATTCAACCTTAAACAGAACTTTTTACTGTACATTTCTGAAAATCTACAGATATTTAATGTGTCCCACTGAGGATGTAGCATGAATAAAGGTCGAGTGGTTCAGTCTAACTCATAATAATCACACAGATTTGAAGTATTTACTGAATTTGTGACCAGTCTCTGACCCTCAGTCGATCCTCAGCTTCGTCTGTGTTTTTATATGTGGCCCTTAATGACAAAGGTTTGGACACCCCTGTTATACACAAAACTTTGCAGTTTAAATATGGCTAATAAAAGTGACGCTAGAAACGTCCTGGGAAGTCATGTGTTCTGGTGAATGAAACAAAAAATATCTAAATATCTAGTAGGATTCTGTTCAAAGTTCACATGGCCAGAAGAAATGATAAAAAGACTGATAAACTAATACAAGGAGACGCAGGGAGGGCATCTGACACACACGGGAGGGCATCTGACACACGGGGAGGGCATCTGACACACAGGGAGGGCATCTGACACACACGGGGAGGGCATCTGACACACACGGGGAGGGCATCTGACACACGGGGAGGGCATCTGACACACGGGGGGAGGGCATCTGACACACACAGGGAGGGCATCTGACACACGGGGAGGGCATCTGACACACACAGGAAGGGCATCTGACACACGGGGAGGGCATCTGACACACGGGGAGGGAGGGCATCTGACATCTGACACACACGGGGAGGGCATCTGACACACACAGGGAGGGCATCTGACACACACAGGGAGGGCATCTGACACACGGGGAGGGCATCTGACACACACAGGGGAGGGCATCTGACACACACAGGGAGGGCATCTGACACACGGGGAGGGCATCTGACACACAGACATCTGAGGGAGGGCATTTGACACACGGGGAGGGCATCTGACACACAGAGAGGGCATCTGACATACAGGGACGTTTCAGAACATGTTTGTACAGATCTAAACTTCAGCGTTAGCAACTTTTATCCAGAAGAAAACGAGAGATTTTGTTGTTTCGCACTTAAAAAATGGTCCGACCAACTGTGTCCAACCAGGAAGTCAAATTATAAACTTCACCAAAAAGTTTCCGGTTATTATGATAAACTTTGTCTGTTTGTTTGTTAAAATCTCCAGTATAATGATGTGTGTGAAGTGTGTCGTCTGAACGCGCTCGCTCTGGTACATCCCTTTAACCCTCTCCGTATGTTCCTCTGTTCAGTCTGTGTCCAGGTCAGAACACACAGCCAAATAAATCTGTCACTTTTACATTTGTTCCTCGTTTAGAGCTGTGTTTTGGTCCAATCAGAGGCGGCGGTTCAGACGTGACCCCGGCAGACGATAGCTTAGCTCGGGCATGAGAAAGTGAAGCGTCTGCGAAGAAACGGCTGAAATATTAGAGCGGAGAGAGAGATAGAGAGGATACATTCTTCACTGATGTTGAACCTGTGTCACTGAGAGGCCAGAGGGGGCGCCGGCTGCTGTCGAAACAATCCATCAGAAACATGAGGCAGACGAGAGTCAATTTGAACGAGACCCACTGAACAAAATGGACTTTTTAGAGCTTTAACCCAGGTTCTTCGTTTCTTCTCACTGAGAGTCTGAAGTTGTGTTTGTGTGATTCTTGTTTGAGTTTAATCTTTAATCCACTATTTTCAAGACGCCATTTTGTCGATCTGCCCCCGTTTAACCTTCACTATGACACGCCCACTGTGACACGCCCACTGTGACACTCCCACTGTGACACTCCCACTGTGACACTCCCACTGTGACACTCCCACTGTGACACTCCCACTGTGACACACCCACTGAGACACACCCACTGAGACACACCCACTGAGACACGCCCACTGTGACACGCCCACTGTGACACACTGTGACCCCCACTGTGACACTCCCACTGTGACACGCCCACTGTGACACTCCCACTGTGAGACACCCCCCACTGAGACACCCACTGTGACACTCCCACTGTGACACTCCCACTGTGACACGCCCCCCCTGTGACACGCCCCTGTGACACTCCCACTGTGACACGAGACACACCCCCTGTGTGACACGCCCACTGTGACACGCCCACTGTGACACGCCCACTGTGACACGCCCTGTGCACGCCCGCCCCACTGCGACACTGCACTGTGACACATCCACTGCGACACGCCCCTGCGACACTCCCACTGTGACGTCCGCTCTTCCTTCTCCAGTTTTATTTTCTTAATCGTTGATACTCGTAGGATTCAGCAGCGTCGCGTCGACATTTTGATCCAAATGAAAAAAAAGTGCTGCTCTAGTGTGATGTGCTCTGTCCATAGGGGGCGCTACAGCATGCGGCGCTTTGTTGTGACGACATTTATCAGCTCGACTTGGACTTGTTTCTTTTATTAAGTCATTTTAGACCAGAGGTGCCCAAACATCTCAAACATATTTGAAGCAGAGGGCGACAGACGGTGATCAGTGCGGTGCTTTAAACACAGATTTGACAGAGCCGCTGTTCATTAATAAGACTTGAAACATTCACTTTAGGTCTGTGTCGCTCTTCAATGTGATGTTTGAGGATATAGTAGAAATAGTTTAATTTGCTGTTAAAAGTTCTGCTTATGATCAAATGGGCCGGTTCAGCAGGAGCCTGAGGGCCACATTTAGCCCCCGGGCCACAGTTTGGACACCCCTGTTTTAGATGAATATTATGATTTTAAATGTGTAAATTATAACAAAATGTTCCAGAGAGATTAAAACTATAGAGACACAAACACAGTAGGTCTTTATGTGTCTTTCAAATAAATGTCTTAAATAATACAAACTTTTAACTGTTGCCATTTAAATTTAATACTTACCAAAATGTCTCATGTTTTAATCTATATCTCTACATTTAACACTTTAACTTTGACTAACCAGGACTAAAACAGGACTAAAGTACTAAAGTACATTTTTACTTTAGTACTTGAAGTAGATTTTTTCATCTGATACTTGAGTGACTTTTTACCTCTGTATCTGTAACAAAACTCAGTACTTTACTTCATCCAGCCCTCGTTATGTACAGCAGAACGCCACCAGAGGGCGCCCCTAGCTGTAAAATGCGCTGGTTGGAGCTGATGGTTTTCTGGTGTGGATGACGTTGTGGTGTTGACTGTTACCTCGTGTCTCCTAGTGCCTGTACTTCTAAGGTGTGAACAGTTTGCCTTTAGTCTCTTAATGTCTTTAAGTCTTTCGGGCTCTGGTGGAGTTCAGGGTGGAGCGAGGTGATGGAAACTCCCTCAGATCCTCCTTTTTAAAGCGAGGATCCCTGTTCAAATAGTCCCACGGCTCTAATATTAAGCCCTCACTCGTCTGCCTCTCAAACTTAACCCCTCTGCACATGATGGATGACCCAGAGTTCAACAGGAGCAGGTCACAGGTGAAGAGATTACACAAACACGCCGATGTTTTGGGTGTGGGAGCTCACGCCGGCTAATTTTAGGGTTGTCACGACGATACTAAAATTACAAACTCGATTTTGATATTAAGGAAAAGACTCAATACCGATTCTGATACCATGATGATAGTAAAAACACTCTTTCTTTAGTCAATATATTGTGATTTTCTACTTTAAAGACCATTGTATTCTGCGTCCTGATTGGCTGAGGGACTGTAGACCATTGTGTTCTGCGTCCTGATTGGCTGAGGGACTGTAGACCATTGTATTCTGCGTCCTGATTGGCTGAGGGACTGTAGACCATTGTCCATCAGTCTCCTCCGTGTCTCCTGTACAGTACAGAATGTGTCAGACAAATTTACATAAATGTTGGATCGCAGTGTGACTCTGAAGTGCTGTATGTTTGCAAGTTTTCTCCCCGACAAAACCCACAATGTCGATGAAACGTTCTGCACCGACAAAGGCACCGACGAAGGTTTGAACTTTGTGTTTAAACAAGAAAGAAATTTGAGAAAATGTTAATGCCTGTGTGAGAAAAGTGTATAAAGTGTGAGGTGAGGGGTTTTACAGACAAGAAACAGAGAGAATAATGTAAAAATAAAGCTGATACTTAATGGATTTTGCCTATTGTGGGTTATTTTTAGAACATGACCCCCGAGATAAACCAGGGACCACTGTACTTTATTTCTATTCCCACATGTCTAATATCTGTGTAATCCCTCAGTGTCCAGGTAGGTTTCATAGTGATCCATTTATTCTGGTTTGGTCCTGGTTTAGTCCTGGTTTAGTCCCAGTTTAGTCCTGGTTTTGACCTGGTTCAGTCCTGGATTAGACCTGGTTCAGTCCTGGTTCAGTCCCGGTTTAGTCCCGGTTCAGTCCCGGTTCAGTCGTGGTTTAGTCCTGGTTCAGTCCTGGTTCAGTCCTGGTTCAGTCCTGGTTCAGTCCTGGTTTAGGCCTTGTTTAGTCCTGGTTTAGTCCCGGTTTAGTCCCGGTTTAGTCCCGGTTTTGTCACGGTTTTGTCCCGGTTCAGTCCTGGTTCAGTCCCGGTTTAGTCCCGGTTTGATCCTGGTTTAGTCCTAGTTTAGACCTAGTTCAGTCCTGGTTTAGGCCTTGTTTAGTCCTGGTTTACTCCCGGTTTAGTCCTGGTTTAGTCCTGGTTTAGTCCTGGTTTAGTCCTGGTTTAGTCCCGGTTTAGTCCTGGTTTAGTCCTGATTTAGTCCCAGTTTAGTCCTGGTTTAGTATCTGATTTGCAATACTTTTGACAAGACAATTTTATAATTATTCACAATTATGGACACATAGTAGTTAAATCCTCATTCCTCCAAGTGCTTGTCTCCATGGAGATATTACTCCTGTGCCTGAAATGTTCCACAGTACGGCATTAAACTCTTCAGGTAGCTTGAAAAATACACACATTCTCTCTCATACTAAGTGTAAGTGTGATCACCTCTCCACAGATCTGACCTGCAGTGTGGCCCAGTGGAGTCACCTGCTTGTCACCATGGAGACAGAGCAATAACATCTCCATCCCTCCAGCTGAAAAGTTCCCTAGTGCAGCTTTAGGATATAAATAGGTCTCAGGAGCAGGCTCACACCTCGGCCTTTAGCCCACACGTGTTGCCAGGTCTGCAGTGTTCTGTCGTATTGAGAGGAAAATCCCGGCTCTGTGTAATGACGGCGTTCTGCTTTGTGTCGGCCTCTTAGTGAAATCTGAGGGCGCTGACAGACACAACGCGCTAATGCCAAAAACAAACAGAGCCACTCCTCTGCGTGGGAATCACACTTGTGTTTGAGCAACGCACTTTCTCTGTAACATCACAAGAGACGTCTAAATATACAGAGCCAGGAATGAGCCAGGACTAAAACCAGACTGAAGTACGACTTAACCAGGTCCACTTTCTCTGTAACAGCAACGAGATATACAGCAACTGAACCAGGACTGAACCAGGACTGAACCAGGACTAAAACTGGACTAAACCAGGACTAAAACTGGACTAAACCAGGACTAAAACTGGACTAAAACTGGACTAAAACTGGACTAAACCAGGACTAAAACTGGACTAAACCAGGACTAAAACTGGACTAAACCAGGACTAAAACTGGACTAAACCAGGACTAAAACTGGACTGAACCAGGACTAAAACTGGACTAAACCAGGACTAAAACTGGACTAAAACTGGACTAAACCAGGACTTAACCAGGACTGAACCAGGACTAAAACTGGACTGAACCAGGACTGAACCAGGACTAAAACTGGACGAAACCAGGACTAAAACTGGACTAAACCAGGACTAAAACTGGACTGAACCAGGACTAAAACTGGACTAAACCAGGACTAAACCAGGACTAAACCAGGACTAAACCAGGACTAAACCTGGACTAAACCAGGACTAAAACTGGACTAAAGCAGGATTACTAAAAGGTCTAAACCAGGTCTAAAACAGGACTAAAACCAGATTAAACCAGGTCTAAAACAGGACTAAACCAGGACTAAAGCAGGACTAAACTAGGACTAAACCAGGACTAAACCAGGACTAAACCAGGACTAAACCAGGCCTAACACTTGTTCACATTCAGGAGCTAAGTGTTGTTGTGGTTCGGTGAAAATCACTTTTATGATCCTGTGGTTTACAGTCAACACTCAGAGAGAGAAAGCAGCGTCTGAGGAGACTCCAGTTACACCAGCTGTAGTTCTGATGCCACAATAAAGGATTTAACAACCATTTTATGGCACAAATGTGTCTTGTTCCGGTGTTGTGGGACTTCAAACAATCAGAGTCAAGTATTCATCACGGCGATCGGATTTTTCCTGATTGTTTCAGTGTTTAACACAGATTTATACATCGATTATTTTGGTTGATCAGATCTGAAGCACAGGCCGATATGGAGAAGAGGTGATGCAGAGATGGGACTTTACAGCAGTTTGATCCAGTCTGGAGTAAAACATCATCCATGAGTTTGTGTTAAAGTCTAATTGGACCATTTGGAATAAATTACCAAAAATGTCCCACATATCACCCCAGAAATATGAAAACTCTTTCTTTCTGGATTCGGTCGATGAGCTGGACTAGATCAGGACTAAACCAGGACTAAACCAGGACTGAACCAGGACTAAACCAGGACTGAACCAGGACTAAACCAGGACTAAACCAGGACTAAACCAGGACTAAACCAGGACTAAACCAGGACTGAACCAGGACTAAACCAGGACTAAACCAGGACTGAACCACCAGGGACTAAACCAGGACTGAACCAGGACTAAACCAGGACTGAACAGGGACTGAACCAGGACCCAGGACTGAACCAGGACTGAACCAGGACTGAACCAGGACTGAACCAGGACTGAACCAGGACTGAACCAGGACTGAACCAGGACTGAACCAGGACTGAACCAGGACTAAACCAGGACTGAACCAGGGACTGAACCAGGACTGAACCAGGGACTGAACCATGACTAAACCAGGACTACACCAGGACTAAACCAGGACTGAACCAGGACTAAACCAGGACTGAACCAGGACTAGACCAGGTCTTTCCCTGTATTATGTCCCTGCAGTCACACATCTCTGTGCTTGAGTAGTTTTCATGTCACTCCAGGACTGAACCAGGACTGAACCAGGGACTAAACCAGGACTAAACCAGGACTAAACCAGGGACTAAACCAGGTCTTTCCCTGTCTTCCTCTGCTCTAATTCCGCTGCAGTCACGCACCTCTTTGCTTGTGTACAGTTTTCGTGTCAGAACACAAAGCCGGCGGCCGCTGTCTGAAATGGGCCAACGCGACAACACCTCCAACGCAAACATCTTTTCATCCCGGCCACATAAAGCCGCCTCATTGTCCCGCTCTCACATCTCCTGACCTCCCAAACAGGTGGCTCTCCGAATCGCCCTGCGCGCCTTTGTTTTGGTGCGCCCGGCTTTTAATATGCGCAGACTTTAATGTAGGCGATGTGTTCTTTTATGTGGGGGATGAAAAGAGAGATTAACACCGGTGCAATAGTGCGAGTCGCTGCTGGTTTGTTTGGTTTGGGTTTAAAGAGACAGGTTTGTACTGAGACAAGTGACACCGCTCTGCTTTCACTGCGCCGTGGGTGGGAATGACTCCACAGGAAAATCATTTGAACATTTGAAGGCTAAGATTAAGTTTTTACTGCCTAGTTTTTACATTTTGTTGTTTTTTCTTTTTTACTTCCTGGTTGGAGCACATGTGACATTTATAGAGGCAACTGTCCATAACTGTTACCTAGCAACCATAATATACACAGGAGCCCAAACCTGTCTAAAGTACACAACAGTTATGATCAGACGCACAAAAACAAAAGACAACACCTTTATTTTGTTAAGTGAAAGTTTAAACTGTGTCGATGACATAAGTGCAGCTCAGTGCTACTAGTTTTTGCCACCTGCTCGTCTCCATGGAGATGTTACTTCTTTGTTTGTAATGTTTCACAGTGTGGCATAATTTAGCATTTATTCAGCCGCTCATGTTTTTATTGCATGTGTTCTTACTTTGAGTGCGCTCTCCTCTCCACAGATCTAATTTGTAGCTTCACCAGGTGGCGTCGCCTGCTTGTCTCCGTGGAGATGTTACTTCTTTGTTCGTAATGTTCCACAGTGTGACATAATTTAGCATTTATTCAGTCACACATATTTTTACTGCATGCGTTCTAACTTTGAGTGGGCTCGCCTCTCCGCAGATCTGTTACTCTCCGTGGCGATAGATACGCTTCACGTCAGACCCTGACGCCTGTCACCTGTCTGACTCCATGGAGATGCTATGGCTTTGCTTAGAATGTTCCACAGTATTGCCTCTATCGACCTTGCGTTCATTACAAATTTACCACACTGAAAAACACTTGTTCTTACTGCGAATGAGCTCGCCTCTCCGCAAATCTGACCTGTATCTTGGCCTGGTGGCATGGCCTGCTTGTTGCCATAGAGATGTTACTGCTTTGTATGTAATGTTCCACAATATGGCATAATATAGCATTAATTCAATCACACATGTTTTTCTTGCTGTGAGTTGGCTCGCCTCTCCACAGATGTGACCTGTAACTTGACCTGTGACTTGACCTGGTGGCGTCGCCTGCTTGTCTCCATGGAGATGTTACTGCTTTGTTCATAATGTCCCACAGTATGGAATAATTCAGCATTAATTCAGTCGCATGTGGTTTTATTGCATGCTTTTTTACTTTGAGTGGGCTCGCCTCTCCACGGATCTGACCTGTAACTTGGCCTGGTGGCATGGCCTGCTTGTTGCCATAGAGATGTTACTGCTTTGTTTGTAATGTTCCACAGTATGGCATAATATATCATGCATTTAATCACACGTGTTTTTATTGCATACATTTGTATTTTGAGTGGGCTCGCCTCTCCACACAGATCTGAGCTATAACTTGACCTGTGACTTCACCTGTGACTTCACCTCGTGGCGTCGCCTGCTTGTCTCCATGGAGATGTTACTGCTTTGTATGTAATGTTCCTCAGTATGGCATAATTTATCATTTATTCAGTGACACGTGTGTTTTTATTGCATACATTCTTACTGTGAGTGGGCTCGCCTCTCCACAGATCTGACCTGTAACTTGACCTGTGACTTCACCTGGTGGCGTCACCTGCCTGTCTCCATGGAGATGTCACTGCTTTGTCAGGAATGTCCCACAGTATGGCATAATTCAGCATTAATCAATCACGTGGTTTTATTGCATGGATTCTTACTGTGAGTGGGCTCGCCTCTCCACAGATCTCGTTTCGATACTGTCTGATTTTCGATTCCTCTGACAGCCCCACGCGGCGTCCTTCATAAATGTCAGATTTAATGAGCGTCGGGGTCATCACGGGTGAAACCTGCGAACACTTTGTCAGACGAGGGATGAGTCTAACCGCTGCTTTTGTGTTTGAGTCAATACGAGTGTTTGCTCTCCCATGATGCTTTGCTGCTCCTCCTGCAGTATTTGGACAGCTCCCATCAGACAGCCGGAGGGCGCTACCGCCGTTTCCACCGCTCCTCCTTTCATCCGCGCTCACGTTTTAAGCTCTGAACAAACCATTTTTCAGTCCGGACAAAGACAAAAGGCCTGTCAGTCACACAGAGCTTTACAGAATAATAAAGAGACAAATGTTGGAGCTGTCGCCGACGTGATTAATGAGTTTGTCAAAGCCCCGGCTAAAAGCTAAAGCTAACGCCAACATTAGCGCCTTAAGCTAACGTCAACACTAGCACCTTAATCCAGAGACATGGCAAAACTGCAGAGTTCAAGGCGTGAGGAAACAGGTTTTCTCCGACAGTTAGAGCCGTGTCGTTATGTTTTTACTTTTATGAACGGAAAAAAAATGAAACGAGGTTAGTAAAAAAATGAATAAAATCATCTGAGCGTCAAGCAGAGACGAGTTTGGATTAGATTCAAATGAATAATCCCACATATCAGACCAAAAAAATCAGAATAAACTAAGACTGAACCAGGTCTGAACCGGGACTAAACCAGGACTGAACCAGGACTAAACCAGGACTAAACCAGGTCTAAACCAGGACTGAACCAGGACTGAACCAGGTCTAAGTCAGGACTAAACCAGGACTAAACCGGGACTAAATCTGGACTAAATCTGGACTGAACCAGTTCTGTTCTTGTCTTGTTTTCCTTTAATTCTTAGTACTTTTCTAGCTCTTCTACTTGAGTAATACTTGTACTTGTACTTGTACTTGTACTTGTACTTGTACTTGTACTGAAGTATCAGTCGTGTTACTGCAGTAATACTTGTGTTTCCTCTTCTCTCTCTGAGTCTGAAGTGACTGGAGTTTTATGTAAAAATCTGAAATGATCTGGAGTCTTGTGTCATTTTGTGTCTGTTTAAAACACATTTTGTTTGTTCTTGACATTATTTTCATTTTGATCATAAATCAGATGTTACGTCCCGACAGTTACTCTTACTTTTCCCAAACACTTTTTTACTCTGAGTCATTTCTGGGAGCACTACTTTGTACTTGAGTAATATTATTTTGAAGTAACGTTACTCTTACTTCAGTAGTTTTTGGCTCCTCGACCTGAGGTTTAATCTCATCTGATCAGCTCCACTTTGACCTTCTCTCACAAACCTGCTCCTGCAGTTCCTCTTGTGGTCAATGAGGGGCAGTGTTTGTCCACATGTTTACAGCCCTCGTCTCCTTGTCTGCTCTCCTCCTCCTCCTCTCCTCGTCTCCTTGTCTGCTCTCCTCCCCCTCGTCTCCTCCTCTCCTCGTCTCCTCCTCCTCTCCCCTCCTCCTCTCCTCCTCTCCTCCTCTCCCTCCTCTCCTCTCCCTCTCCTTGTCTCCTCCTCCTCCTCTCCTCGTCTCCGTCTGTCTCCTCTCTCTCCTCCTCCTCCTTGTGTCCCCTCCTCTCCTTGTTTCCTCCTCCTCCTCCTCTCCTCTCCTTGTTTCCTCCTCCTCCTCCTCTCCTCGTCTCCTCCTCCTCCTCTCTCTCGTCTCCTCCTCCACCTCTCCTCCTCGTCTCCTCCTCTCTCCTCCTCTCCTCGTCTCCTCCTCCTCCCCTCCTCCTCCTCTCCTCGCCTCCTTGTCCTCCTCCTCCTCTCCTCCTCCTCTCCTCCTCCTCCTCCTCCTCCCTCCTCCTCCTCCTCTCCTCCTCCTCTCCTCCTCCTCCTCCTCCTCCTCCTCCTCCTCCTCCTCTCCTCCTCTCCTCCTCCTCTCCTCGTCTCCTTCTCTCCTCCTCCTCCTCCTCCTCCTCTCCCCTCCTCCTCTCCTCCTCCTCTCGTTGGATCGCGCCTCCTCTTTCGTCACTGGTTTGTGAATCTTCTTTTGAACAAGTGTAAAGTGTTTAACCTGAAGTCGCTCCCCCTTTAAATCAGGCACCGAAACAGACACAAGATGTGGGTCAACTTCACTTAATCCGACAAAGACCACGACCTGGAGCTTAAGATAATGACCTGGAGCGAAGACAAAGACCATGGAGCGAAGAACAAGACCTGGAGCGAAGACAAAGACCTGGAGCTAAGACAACGACCTGGAGCGAAGACAAAGACCTGGAGCGAAGGTAACAACCTGGAGCGAAGACAAAGACCTGGAGCTAAGACAACGACCTGGAGCGAAAATAAAGACCTGGAGCTAAGACAACGACCTGGAGCTTAAGATAATGACCTGGAGCGAAGACAAAGACCTGGAGCGAAGGTAACAACCTGGAGCGAAGACAAAGACCTGGAGCTAAGACAATGACCTGGAGCGAAAATAAAGACCTGGAGCGAAAATAAAGACCTGGAGCTAAGACAACGACCTGGAGCTTAAGATAATGACCTGGAGCAAAGACAAAGACCTGGAGCTAAGGTAACAACCTGGAGCGAAGACAAAGACCTGGAGCTAAGACCTGGAGCTAAGACAACGACCTGGAGCGAAGACAAAGACCTGGAGCGAAGACAAAGACCTGGAGCGAAGTCAAAGACCTGGAGCGAAAATAAAGACCTGGAGCTAAGACAACGACCTGGAGCTAAGACAAAGACCTGGAGCTAAGACAACGACCTGGAGCTAAGACAACGACCTGGAGCTAAGACAACGACCTGGAGCTAAGACAACAACCTGGAGCGAAGACAAAGACCTGGAGCTAAGACAAAGACTTGGAGCTAAGACAACGACCTGGAGCTAAGACAACAACCTGGAGCTTAAGATAATGACCTGGAGCAAAGACAAAGACCTGGAGCTTAAGATAACAACCTGGAGCTAAAGACAAAGACCTGGACAAAGACCTGGAGCAAAGACCTGGAGCTAAGGTAACAACCTGGAGTGAAGACAAAGACCTGGAGCAAAGACCTGGAGCTAAGACAATGACCTGGAGCTAAGATAAAGACCTGGAGCTAAGACAACGACCTGGAGCTAAGACAACGACCTGGAGCAAAGACAAAGACCTGGAGTTTAAGATAATGACCTGGAACGAAGACAAAGACCTGGAGCTAAGACAACGACCTGGAGTTTAAGATAATGACCTGGACGAAGACAAAGACCTGGAGCTAAGACAACAACCTGGAGCTATGATAATGACCTGGAGCGAAGATAACGACCTGGAGCTAAGACAACGACCTGGAGCTAAGACAAAGACTTGGAGCTAAGACGAGTTTAACAGTTTAACCTTTCACAATAAAAGCAGTTTTTTTGAAGAGACAGATATTTGTATGTAAAGACTTTTTTTTAGGTTTTAAATGGGGCTTATTATGCAAAACCTCTTCTCTGTTCGCACTTCCTTCTTCAGTTTTATTTTCTTCATCGTTGATACTCGTAGGATTCGGCAGCGTCACGTCGTCATTTTGGTACAAATGAAAAAAGTGCTGCTGTAGTGTGATGTGCTCTGTCCATAGGGGGCGCTACAGCATGCGGCGTTTTGTTGTGACGTGGAACACCGCACTTTTCTGTTCTCTTTGTTTTAAAATATCAGATTATAACCTTGTGTTTCTCTGATTGGTTAATCCACTTATAAATATATTTTTGTCTCGTCAAATCTGATCGTCCAATCAGATTTGTTCATTTCAGTGACACGAGCTCATTGGTCAAACGTCATTTTGAACAAAATCACATTTCAACCTGGAAAAACTCAGACGGACGCGAGAGAAAGGCATGAGTTGGTTTTATTGAGCGAGTTTTCTTTGACGCTCAGACCCCGACAGAACGACTCCGCGATGGGGGGCGTGGTTAGGGAGATGACGTTTAGGAGGTGAAGGCGTGTCTCCTCCTGGGGCCTGGACACTGGAGGTGGAGGTGAGGCCGAGGAGAGTGAAGACGATAATGCGGAGCAGAGGAGGTGCTGTGGAGGAACGAGCTGAAGCGGCGATGCGTCTGTGCTGGGAGTTTACAGGGAGCAGGTTGGATGAAAAGGAGGTGCAGCGGGGAGGAGTAATAGGAGGATGAAGGCTGAGGAGCAGGTAAACTCTGGAGGAGCAGTGAGTTTAGTGCTTCGCTCGTTGTTTCTGTGTGATATTTTTTCTCTTTCTTTTGTCCTCATAAGCAGCCATATTTGTTCTGATACGACAGAGCATGCGTGTCCCTGATTGGCTCACCCACCTGTCAATCACGCCCGTCTGTACTTAAGGAGATTGACTTTAAGTATGTGCAGAAGTGTGTGTGGATCTCCTGTAGTCCTGGTTTTACAGACAGAGGAGTGTTTGGGCTCCGTCTCTCTGCTCCTCTGATGTGGACGTGTGTTTATGACTCTGGAGCAGGAGGTGCCCCCGAGTGAAGCATCAACACATCTGACAGTACAAAGATGGCCGCCGCTCTGACGTATGTGTGTGTCTCTACTAAACATTTAGGTCCAATGACACGTCTTTGGTCACTGTGTACACTCCAGGAGATGGATGAAAGAGAGGAGAGAGGCAGGAGAGAGGAAGGAGAGAGTGGGAGGAGAGAGGAAGGAAGGAGAGGGGAGAGGGGGGAGAGAGAGGGGGAGAGAGAGAGAGAAAGAGGAGAGAGGCCAAGTCTTTGGTCACTGTGTACACTTCAGGAGATGGATGGAAGAGAGGAGAGAGGGAGGAGAGTGGGGGAGGGAGAGAGGAGAGAGGGGGAGAGAGGAGAGAAAGAGGAGAGGGGACAAGTCTTTGGTCACTGTGTACACTTCAGGAGATGGATGAAAGAGAGAGAGGGAGGAGAGGAGAGAGAGAGGAGAGGAGAGAGGAAGGGAGGAGGAGGGGGGAGAGAGAGGAAGAGAGGGAGGAGGAGGAGAAGTCTTTGGAGAGAGGAAGAAGAGGGAGGAGAGAGAGGGAGGGGAGAGAGGAAGGAGAGAGGGGGAGAGAGGGAAGAGAGAGAGGAGAGAGAGAGAGGAGAGGAGGACAAGTCTTTGGTCACTGTGTACACTTCAGGAGGATGGATGAAGAGAGGAGAGAGAGAGGAGAGAGGGGGGGACAAAAGGGGGGACAAGAGGAAGTACAGAGGGGGAGAGAGAGAGAGAGAGAGGAGAGAGGGACAAGTCTTTGGTCACTGTGTACACTCCAGGAGATGGATGAAAGAGAGGAGAGAGGGAGGGTGGGAGTGGAGAGGAGGAGAGGGAGAAAGAGAGGGCAAGGTGGGAGAGGAGAAAGAGAGGCGAGAGAGAGAGAGAGGGCGACGTGGGAGAGGAGAAAGGGAGAGAGAGACGTGGGAGAGGTCAAGTGGAAAGAGGGAGGCAAGGAGAGAGGGAGAAATGGAGGGCGAGGTGGTAGAGGAGAGGGCGTGACATAGGAGAAGAGAGAGAAATGTGGGAGAGAAAAGAGAGAGAGAGCGGATGAGTGGGAAGAGGAGAGAGGGGGGGGGACATTTGTTTAGCAGATAATATCAGACAGTGTGACGTCTGCAGTTTGCTCCAGAACTTTACATAGACGACCGGAGGCTGAGAAAACGTTCACGACCTGGAGAAGTAAACGCTTCTACACTGAGATACTGATCCTCTGCAGCTGAAATCATCAACATTCCTTGGGGGGTGAAGCTAACTGGAGGCACTGCTCTGTCTGAGGCGCTTTATTTTTTAACACAATCTGACCATAAAGAACTGATTTATCTGAAACTACAACAGATGAGCTGATTTGTGCAGTTGAACATGTCCCTCTCAACTAACATTACAGTCACAAGCTAGCATTAGCATTAGCATTAGCATTAGCATTAGCCAGCAGTTTTTAAGTGAGTCACTCTCTCTTTTTACTCCTGTCTCTCTCTCTCTGCTCCTCTCTGTCCCTGTTTGCTCAATGATATTTGCTCTTCGGATAAACACCTTTTGTTTGCTTCCTGACAGCTGCCCCCCCTCCTCTCCTCTTTCTCTCTCTCTTTCCCTCTTCTCTTTCTCTCTCTCTCTTCCCCTCTTCTCTGTCTCTCTCTTTCCCTCTTCTCTGTCTCTCTCTGTTTTTTTTCTTGTATTTAATTGGGACAGTGTTAATGAACAGACCCGATCCCACCTGACACATTTAACACTTAATACTTTACACATGTGGACTTTACTCTTGTGCTAACTTCTAGACTGAAAATAAATGAATTATAATATATACATATATATATATATATATATATAATGTAATATATTTTAATCAGACCTATTCTGCAGAATGGACTTTTCAGAGCTTTAATCATGTTCTAGTTGTTTCCCTTCACCACTGAGCCTCTGAAGTTGTGTTTGGAGTGATTCATGTTTGAGTTTAATCTTTAATTTCTTATTTTCAAGAAGCCATTTTGTAGATATGCCCCCATTTTCACCTCGATCTGTACACGCCCACTGCGACACGCCCACTGTGACACGCCCACTGCGACACGCCCACTGCGACACGCCCACTGTGACACTCCCACTGTGACACGCCCACTGTGATGTTTATGTCAGTTGTCCCTCACTATATTGCAGTTCACCTTCGTGGTCTCGCTGTTTTGCAGATTTTTTTTAAATACAATTTTACTTGCTTTTTTCTGGTGTATGAACCTGCATTGTGTTCTGCGTCCTGATTGGCTGAGGGACTGTAGACCATTGTGTTCTGCGTCCTGATTGGCTGAGGGACTGTAGACCATTGTGTTCTGCGTCCTGATTGGCTAAAGGACTGTAGACCATTGTGTTCTGCGTCCTGATTGGCTGAGGGACTGTAGACCATTGTGTTCTGCGTCCTGATTGGCTGAGGGACTGTAGACCATTGTCCATCAGTCTCCTCCGTGTCTCCTGTACAGTACAGAATGTGTCAGACAAATTTACATAAATGTTGGATCAGTGTGACTCTGAAGTGCTGTATGTTTGCAAGTTTTCTCCCCGACAAAACCCACAATGTCGATGAAACGTTCTGCACCGACAAAGGCACCGACGAAGGTTTGAACTTTGTGTTTAAACAAGAAAGAAATGTGAGAAAATGTTAATGCCTGTGTGAGAAAAGTGTATAAAGTGTGAGGTGAGGGATTTTACAGACAAGAAACAGAGAGAATAATGTAAAAAATAAAACTTCACAGATCTTGCAGGATAATCAAAGTGCGTAAGTTTGCTTCACATCTTCACTGCTGCAGAGAGTTTCAGACCAAACGGCTCCACATCATTATTTGTGTTTTGATGATTTAACCTGCTTCTCCTGGTTTATTTGACCCACTTCTCCTGGTGCATTTGACCCTCTGCCCGTCACGTACAGGTCCCTCTGGTCCTGATGAGTGTTTTGGGATGAGTTTTATCTGCAGTTTGTGTTTTTGTGATGACAGGAGCAGATACAGACTCTGGCTCCACGACTCCGGCATCTGCAGATAAACTGAAGACACTGATCCAACAGTACAGCCTGAAAAACACCAAACACTTTTACTTTTTTAAATACAACTATCAGAGAACTGTTACTATTACTGCTATATTCTATTATCTCATCACTCTGGCGGTGTTCTACATGCATCTCTATGGTCGAAATGTTCAGCGGTTACCACGGCAACGCACACTTTGGCAAACACTGATCCGAGCGTTCATCGTCCTGTTTGAATAACTGAAAAAATGTTGGCTAATGCTAATGCTAATGCTAATGCTAGCTTGTGACTGTAATGTTAGTTGAGAGGGACTTGTTTAACAGCACAAATCAGCTCATCTGTTGTAGTTCCTGTATAAAATCAGCTCTTTCTTGTCAGATTGTGATAAAATAAAGCTCAGATTAAAGTCTAACAAGCCTCAGACTGAGCAGTGCCTACTGTTAGCATCACACCCCCGGTAAAAGTATTAATACAGTATTTGAGAACTTATATTTTAATACAAATATCTATCTGAAACTTACAAATGGTACAATTATGAACTGGTTTTGTCAGATAGGATTTAATTTACCTTAATGCAGGAGCGTTTTTTCACCGAGGGCCACAGGCTGAAACATATTTGAAACATATTTGAAACATATTTGCATTTAACTCAGGTTTGACAGAGACATTGCACCGTTAATAAGACTTGGAAGATCATTTTTAGGTCTGTGTCACAATGAAATGTGATGTTATTCAGGTTATAGAGGTAGAATCTCTTTAGTTTGTAGTAAAAATACTTCCTGATCATCAGGGCCGGTTTAGGAGGAGCATGAGGGCCGACAAAAACAGGTCTGAGGGCCGCATTTGGCCCCGGGGCCGTAGTATGGACAGCCCTGCCTTAATGTGTATGTTTCCATTTTTTTTCATGGACTTTTCCAAAAAATCCAAGCCATCGCGGAGGCTAACCAGCTGCATGCTAAGTCAAAAAACACATTTAAAACATAAGATTCAGGGAAATGCTTTAATAAGTCGGTTGCCATTAGTTACCACGTAGCTGTTAACTCTGAGCTTTCAAACTTTTAATATTAATTTTGTTTGTAAATCTGTGGGACAAATGGATGTTTCTTGTGGTGTGTGCTGAACTGCACAGAGAGTTACACATGTTCTGAAAAAAGGATAATAATGCAATTTTGTGTTTTGTTTTTGAAAATACGCCGAATTAGAAGGAAGAGTTATAATTTAAAATGACCCTAATTATCTTTTGAAGTGAAATTTCTGCCTTTTTGTGGTTCACTTTAAGCTTCAGTCTCATTTTGTTGGATACATTTACAGGCTCGTTTTAGCACGTTCGTGATGCATTATTAAAGGGGACGTATTTCTTGTAGTTCTTCTCTCAAACTGAAAACGCTCTGTCCCACCTTGTGATGTCATCATGTGGTGATACAGGAAGTGCTCCGCTGTGTTTTTAAACTCCACACACCTTCATTTCTAGAATCATTTGGATCATTTCAGCCCCAGAATTTACTATTTTTACTGAACTAAAGGTAAAAAAAGAAGCTGTCAACTTGAAAACTACCACTTCATGACATCACAAGGTGGAACAGAGCGTTTTGAGCTTTGGAAATGTTACAGACTAATAAAAAAACACAACTCCAGTATGTTTTTGAGGAGGAAACAACATTATAACATGACTTAAAGCTACAAGAGTCAGTTTTGTGTAATGTAGGACCTTTAACTCAGACTAAATGAGATCATTCTATATCTGGACATTTACCCTGATTGACCTTTGACCCTTCTCCTCTCTCCTCCTCCTCGTCCTCCTCATCCTCCTCCTCGTCCTCCTCATCCTCCTCGTCCTCCTCATCCTCCTCATCCTCTCTCTCCTCCTCCTCGTCCTCCTCGTCCTCCTCGTCCTCCTCCTTCTCCTCGTCCTCCTCTCTCCTCCTCCTCCTCTCTCCTCATCCTCCTCCTCTCTCTCCTCCTCCTCCTCCTCCTCTCTCTCCTCCTCCTCCTCTCTCCTCGTCCTCCTCCTTGTCCTCGTCCTCCTCTCTCTCCTCCTCCTCCTCTCTCCTCGTCCTCCTCCTTGTCCTCGTCCTCCTCTCTCTCCTCCTCCTGCTCTTCCTCGTCCTCCTCTCTCTCCTCCTCCTCCTCCTCCTCCTGCTCCTCCTGCTCCTCCTCCTCCTCCCTCCTCCTCCTCCTCCCTGCTGTGTATAGATGAGCTGTATCCTGTCTCTCTCTTTTGTAATGACCTCGTTTAAAAAGCATTAGTGAGCGGAAGGGGACGTGTGGCCTCAGCACATCGGGGTGGTTCAGCCGGACTCCAGGTGCTAAAGGGACTCAGATCTGGACTCAGATCTGGACCAGGATCTGGACTTGGATCTGCACCAGGACTGGGGTCTGGTCTCGCCCTTCCTGCCGCAGCGATGTTATCTCCAGGGAAGTTTACTGTTGGATCTAAACAAACATTTGAGGTCATAACAGAGCAGACGCTGTCCACTTAAGTCCACACGCGCTCGAGGAGTGACCCGATACGATTCAGACGCTGTAAACTCTTTAAGTCCAGTTGTACAGTTCAATAAATCCCCCAAATAATAAAACAGCACGGCCTCACTTTTACAAACAAACTTATACTTTCATAATGTTTCATTTTATCAGCCTTGGACCTGGTCATAGACTGTGCATTTACATGGACATAGCTAACCTGCTAGCCGCCGCCGCCATTAGCATTTACACGCTTCTGGCTTCAATTCACTTTAAATGGAAAAACTGCTGCTGTCACACTCGTCATTTTGGTCTTAAATGTTTGTATTAACCCTCTACATGATCCTGGGGTTTTTATTTCACTTTTGTCTCTGTAAATCAACATATGAACATTAATAACAGACAAATCAGACGTCTTCTTTCCCCGACGTCGCTCCTGTTAGCGTTAGCAACAGATTTGATTGACAGCGTTGCTAAGTGCCCGCTCCCTGCAAAACCAGAGGTGCGGGCGGGAAGAAGCGCTACCTTCAACAGCCTCGCTCCTGATTGGCTCTTTGGTTGCTATGATACTCACGGTCGGAATTACAAAATTAAAGTTTGTCCCAGATTCGCCGCTGAACCTGCTCCAGCCTCGACGAGCTTCATTTGGAGCTGAAGCTGTGAGTGACGTCACGATGTCACGTCTTTACACAGCCTGTGGTTCTGGTGGAGGATCTGCCACCTCCTTGTCTCCATGGAGATGTCACTGCTGAAATGTTCCACAGTATGTCATTAAACTTATAGCAAGCGTTAACCGTAAATTACAGTGTTTTTTTATTGGGAAAAAAAACATGTGTTCTTACAGTGAGTGGGCTCGCCGCTTCACAGATCTAACCTGTAACTTGCCCTGATGGTGTCACCTGCTTGATACACAGATGGATAGAGACTTAATAATAATATTTAATAAGATTTAATAATAATGATAATAATAATAATAATAATGATAATAATAATGATAATAATAACAATAATGATAATAATAATAAAAAAAATATGATAATAATAATAACACCAATAAAAGACACCGAAAGCACTTTACATCTATGGATTTAATGCCATACTGTGGGACACTCATGGGCAGAGCAGTAGTATCTCCATAACGACGAGCTGACTAAAGGTTACACAGTGCACCTTTATGAAGCGCATTAAGAATCCACAGATACATGATCCACAGATGTTGAAACTTCTCATTATTATTATTTTGGGATCGGCTCCACAAACTCGTCTTAATCTTATGGTTTAAACTGACAACCATCTCGTCTTTGGGATTGAAAAATGGCTCCGGTTTCTTTCCAGTTTTTGTTTCATGTGGATAGATCTCGTAATTACAGCGATATTAACCACAAACACAAATCTGACGGTTAAACCACAAGCCTCCAGAGTTGGGACATCGCTTGAACATCACCTGTTGTTGATGCTCGCTGCTTTTACCTTTGACCCAAACCAGTATCATTGGCTCCGCTTCCCTCCACAATCCTCCTCCATCCTGTTAGTCCTAATCCACCATGATGAGATCTCTTTGAGCACCTTTACAAACGGCTTCGCTAACGAGATCGCGCTCCTCCACTTTAGCCCGGGCCAGATTTACCTGTGTCCTGCGCTAAACAGACACCTGAACGCACCACGGGGATTACGGCTATTCGTCACCGCCTTAAACCCAAAACGATCAACCCAAATCCTCTCGATAATCCCTTTTAAGGAGCGTAATCCCGCGGTTTACCTGCTTCGAGAGTTCACAGGACACCCAGGGCCCTGCCGCCACCTCCACTGCCCAGAGACAAGAGGCGCGGCTGGGGTCACGTCAGGGGAAGATGACCCTCCCGACTGCAATATCCTGGATGTTTTTGTTGGTGGAGTTTAAGCCTTTCGTAGTCTCGCTGTAAATAACTGGAGCTATTATAGGAGAGATTAAAGTCAGAACAAAAAACAAAAACCGATGGGGTTGTTGAGTGAGGATGTCGCTTTCAGGTCCAACCAGGAAGTTCACACGTGATTTGTAGCTTCGTTTTTGTGCCGAATTCATCAAAAACGAGACAGTTGCCTTTCAAAAGTGCATGTTTAACCATAAATTGTGTAAAAAATGTGAGATTTCATGTGAAAATCTGATACTTATCGATATCAAAACTAGTATCGAAACTAGATACTCATTTTTCATAGGTATCGATACTAAAAAGTCACATTCAAAGGATAAAAATGAACCTTTCCTGACCACATAGACGCACTCATATAACACACACGGAACAGAAAACTCCTAAAGTACTTCCATTTAATGTGTAAAATCACAGTATTGTCTAAAGAAAGAGTGTTTTTATTATCATCGTGGTGTCAGAATCAGTATTGAGTCTAGTATTAGTTTGAAATTATAGCATCTTGACAAAACTGTAATGTAGTCATAATTATCTTAACATAGAAAAACCTCCTGACACCCAGAAGTGACGTCACACTTAACAATTGTAAAATGGTGGAAAGAGTAAAGTGTTCCCTGGTTTATCTCATGGGGGTTACTTTCTAAAAATAACCCGCAGTAGGTCAAATCTGTGAAGTATGAGCTTTATTTTTTACATTATTCTCTCTGTTTCTTGTCTGTAAACCCCCTCACCACACACTTTATACACTTTTCTCACACAGACATTAACATTTTCTCACATTTCTCTCTTGTTTAAACACAAAGTTCAAACCTTCGTCGGTGCCTTTGTCGGTGCAGAACGTTTCATCGACATTGTGGGTTTTGTCGGGGAGAAAACTTGCAAACATACAGCACTTCAGAGTCACACTGATCCAACATTTATGTAAATTTGTCTGACACATTCTGTACTGTACAGGAGACACGGAGGAGACTGATGGACAATGGTCTACAGTCCCTCAGCCAATCAGGACGCAGAACACAATGGTCTACAGTCCCTCAGCCAATCAGGACGCAGAACACAATGGTCTACAGTCCCTCAGCCAATCAGAACGCAGAACACAATGGTCTACAGTCCCTCAGCCAATCAGGACGCAGAACACAATGCACGCTCAAATTGCATTAAAAAATCCCCGAAACATTGAGGCTACAAAAGGTGACTAGTGATATACTGTACTGAAAATTTGTTCTCAAGTAAAAGTACTTTTCTAATGTACTCCATTACAAGTACAAGTACAAGTGCTGCTACTAAAATTGTACTGTAGTGTCACGATACTAAAATTTCAAATACTAAGGAATAGACTCGAGACTTGATTCTGATCCCGATAAAAACACTCGAGTGATTTTCAACATTTAAGTATTTTCTTACTTTTTAGCTCTGTATCTGTACTTTTACTTAACAAACCTGAGTAGTTGATGCAGCAGTGGTGAGGAGAGCAGAGGCACCTCACGTCTCCTCACGCCTCCTCTGAGCTGCACCGTGAGGCCTGCGCTGGGGGAGGTGCACTTCTTATTTCAGACAGCAGGCGGCGCTACTCATCAACGCTTCAAGTCCATGGTAGGAGTCTTGATTTGGACAAACCCAGACCTGCACAAACTCCCATCTCAGTCCTGATCTGTCTGTCACTTTGTCACATCGGAGCATGTTTGAGAGTCTGTGAATCGTCCTAGTTTCAGTATTACTTTTCTTACATTTTCAACTCTTTTATTTAACAGAAAGCAGCTGGAGGTAATCCCTCCGTCGTCCAGGTAGGTTCCAGCGCAAAAAAAAGACCAGTCTCTTCAATCTCTTCCTCCAAAGTCTTGTGTCTGCGCCAAACCACATGCCTGAACTGACAGAGGATCAGCTGTGGACGTCTCCTTTAAAACCCCCCGCAAATCTGTGCCTCTCCACTGATCTGACTCGTACCCTGGTCTGCTGGTGTAGGCCTGAACGATTCAGGAAAAGAAAAAAGATATATATTTGTGATTTATGTTTTAAAAATAGGATTCTAACATTTAAAACATGTCCAGAAGAAATGAAAAAAAGACTGAAATCTGAACTCAAACTAATACAAGAATCACGGGGAGGGCATCTGACACACGGGGAGGGCACCTGACACACGGGGAGGGCATCTGACACACACGGGGAGGGCATCTGACACACGGGGAGGGCATCTGACACACGGGGAGGGCATCTGACACACGGGGGAGGGCATCTGACACACACGGGGGAGGGCATCTGACACACGGGGAGGGCATCTGACACACGGGGAGGGCATCTGACACACAGGGAGGGCATCTGACACACACGGGGAGGGCATCTGACACACAGGGAGGGCATCTGACACACAGGGAGGGCATCTGACACACGGGGAGGGCATCTGACACACACGGGGAGGGCATCTGACACGGGGAGGGCATCTGACACACGGGGGGAGGGCATCTGACACACAGGGAGGGCATCTGACACACACGGGAGGGCATCTGACACACAGGGAGGGCATCTGACACACACAGGGAGGGCATCTGACACACGGGGAGGGCATCTGACACACGTTTGTACAGATTTAAACGACTTTATTATCAGTTTTTATGCAGAATAAAACAGGAGATTTTGTTGTTTGTGGGGGAGCCTTTGAGATTTGCACATTTTCAGCCCTATGCACAAAAAGCATCATCTCCACGGAGACGAGCAGGTGTTTGACAAACCTAAAAAGTCCCGGAGTGTGTCTTTAAGCACAGTTCATGTGGGTGGAGGTGAGTTTAAAGGTGAGCTCAGGCGGCTCTTACACTCGCCGCAGTAACAGCTCTGGACTCTTAATCACCTGCCGTAGATTGACCTGTGTCTCCTAAACTGGACTTAAACCGGCTCCACGTAGTCCTGATCCGGTCCTGATCCGCCCCTGAGCCGGTCCTGATCTGGTCCTGATCCGGTCCTGATCTGGTCCTAATCCTCACCGGGACCGTGGCTAAAGCTGCTGTTTTCAGACTTAAGGAGAGAGCCGTGAGTGCAGAGAATCCCACCTCAACCTGGATCTGCTGGAGACGAGCCAGAGGAACGTGTACTGAGGAGAGAGGGAGGGAGAGGAGAGAGAGAGGAGAGAGGGAGGAGAGAGGAGGAGGAGAGAAGAGGAGAGAGGGAGAGGAGGAGAGAGGAGAGAGAATCCCACCTCAACCTGGATCTGCTGGAGACGAGCCAGAGGAACGTGTACTGAGGAGAGAGAGAGAGGGAGGAGAGAGGAGAGAGGGAGAGAGAAGGAGAGAAAAAAGAGGGAGAGGAGAGAGAATCCCACCTCAACCTGACTCTGCTGGAGACGAGCCAGAGGAACTTATAGTGAGCTCTGTGGAGAGAGGGAGGAAGGGAGAGGAGGAGGGAAAAAGAGAGATAAGATGAGGGAATAGAAGGGTAAGAGAGGAGGGGAGAGAGA
This sequence comes from Periophthalmus modestus, assembly GCA_019594935.1. Lineage (NCBI taxonomy): Eukaryota > Metazoa > Chordata > Actinopteri > Gobiiformes > Gobiidae > Periophthalmus > Periophthalmus modestus. The sequence continues at coordinate 151,585 of JAIEZT010001297.1, read as the reverse complement.
AAGGAGGAGGAGACAGTGTGAGGGAGAGGGAAGGAGTAGGGAGGAGCAGAAGGGGCAGAAAGAGGGGGAGAGAGTGAAGGGAGAGGAGAGGAGAGAGGGAGAAAGAGAAGGAAGAGGGTTAAGTAGGGAGGGAGAGAGAGGGAGCGAGGGCCAGACATGAAGGGAGAGGGCGATACCGAAAAAAGACAACAAACAGAGAGGGAAGGAGAGCAGAAAGAGAGAGTGTGAGGAGGGAAGGGAAGGATGGTAGGAGAAAGAAAGAAACAGGAATAACGAGAAGAAATGGAGGTAGAGTTAAGTAAATGGAGGGAGAGAGTAGGAAGGATAGTGGACGAGGGGAGAGAGGGAGGAGAGATAAAGTAGATAGATAAGTGAGGGAGGGAGAAGACGGGGGGATGTGTAAAGAGAAAAGGATAAAGGGGGAGAAGTGGAGGAGAAAGAGAGAGAGAGAGAGGGGGAGGGTGTTTTGTCCTGACGACAGTAGCTCCTCCTCAGATTAAAAGTAACTGGATTTAAAGTGTTTGGACTTAAACTTAAGGACGTTATTCTCTGTAGAAAAACAACTTCCACAATAACACGAGGAGCTTTGTGGGAGGAGTTTGTGGGAGGAGCTTGTGGGAGGAGCTTGTGGGAGGGGCTTGTGGGAGGAGTTTGCATGTTCTGCCTGTGTCTTTGTCTTAACTTAAAACAAACTAAACCCTGCACTTTAATCCTCTGTGTGCAGGACAGAAACAGAATCAGGGGTTTAAGTGTGTCTGCTGTTGCATGTTCTGACCAGTAGAGGGAGCACGCAGACAAGAGCAGGTCTGTCAGCGCTCCAGACCTCCACTCTATCTCTCCATCCTCCTCTCTATCTCTCCTCCACTCTCCATCCTCCTCTATCTCTCCATCCTCCTCTCTACCGGACCTTCCTCTGGTGCTGTTTTTACGTTTTAAGTTTTGAAGAATTTCTGACCACAAGATGCAATTAACGAACTAGTTCTCAAGGAGATATTCATCAGGACTAAACCAGGACTAAACCAGGACTAAACCAGGACTAAACCAGGGCTAAACCAGGACTAAACCAGGACTAAACCAGGGCTAAACCAGGACTAAACCAGGACTAAACCAGGGCTAAACCAGGACTAAACCAGGACTAAACCAGGATTAAACCAGGACTAAACCAGGATTAAACCAGGACTAAACCAGGACTAAACCAGGACTAAACCAGGATTAAACCAGGACTAAACCTGGACTAAACCTGGACTAAACCAGGATTAAACCAGGGCTAAACCAGGTCTAAACCAGGACTAAACCAGGACTAAACCAGGACTAAACCAGGACTAAACCTGGACTAAACCAGGATTAAACCAGGGCTAAACCAGGTCTAAACCAGGACTAAACCAGGACTAAACCTGGACTAAACCAGGACTAAACCTGGACTAAACCAGGATTAAACCAGGGCTAAACCAGGTCTAAACCAGGACTAAACCTGGACTAAACCAGGACTAAACCAGGACTGGATTATACTCTTGTTAAAGGTAAAACTTACTGTTTGTTCAACACTAAAGACTAAATGTGATTCTGATACAAACTATGAGGTGAAACATTTGTTTGTTTGGACATTTAAACGTGTTTCTCTCTGGAGAAGCTCGTTCTTTCACGTGTTTGTTTCCCCACGAGATCAACTTAAAGGAGTCAACAAACTCACTGCCTGAACAAATACTTTACATTTTAAAACCATTAACACTAATTTCAGCGTCTAAACTGTGATACGAACAACGAGGTGCAAATGGACCACAAACATGAAACTAAACGGGTCCAGAGTTCTCACAGACTGAAGGCCCGGATCTGTCTGTAGAGGAGGTTAATACGAACATTTAAGACCAAAAAAGTCTGACAGCAGCAGCTACAGAGAGAGAAGCCACAGTTTTTCAATAGAAAGTGAATTGGAGCCAGAGCCCATCTATATATACAGTCTAGCTTATTTCCAAACATCACAATTACTCACTTTGATGAGTTTATAAGCAGGTTTCACAACTCTCAGAGACCAGAGCGGAGTTTTGCCTTCACAACGAATAACCACGACTAGCATGCTAACACGAACTTCCTGATTCTCGGACAATAATCAGTTCACAAGGACATATTTTGACCCCAGGAGCTGCTTAGACGCTTTATTTCGCTGGGACAAACCGCACTTTGCTCAAATATATGGCCTCAAAATATTGTTAACAGAGTTTTTAAGAAACTAAATAAAATCTCGACATTTTTTTTGACATATTTTCCATTTTTAAACCAGCGTATTTGCCGATACAAACAGTCGGACTTCAGAACATTCAGCTTTAACAGTCCTGTTTCCCCTTTGTACTTTAAAAGCATCATTAAACCACATTCACTTCACTTCATGTTTATATATTTGTGTTTGGGCTGAAGGCGTAATCCATGTTCCCCATTAGCTCTTTAAACTGTATCTTGTGTTTGCTCCGCCGTCGCTCGCTGATGCTGAGAGCGTCTCGTAAAAAAGGTGTAAGCCGCGCGTTCGTTTTTATAGATAAGTTGGCAAAGTTTGAGATAAAACGCGAAATCCCTCCTCGTGCTTTAAATATCTGCTCCGAGGATTTATTTGGCAGTCGCCTTTATTCCCGTTCCCAAAAAGTGTCTCGGAAAAGTCCGCTCTTACGCAAATGTTTAGGTTACAACTTTATGGATGTGAGAATCCCGCACTGATAAGACCTCGGCTCAAAGCTCCGAAACTGGAACAAACAGAAGAGCGGAGATGTTACAGCTTTGACCAGAATGTTCCACAGTGTGTCTTTAAACGTTTTACTCTCCACAGACCTGAGCTGTAACTAGGCCTGGAGATGTTACTTGCTTGTCTCCATGGTGATACACAGGTTTAATGTCATAATGTGGGACTTTCTGAGTGACGCAGTAATATCTTGTTATTATGTGTTTTATTTTACTTTTTTTTTTTTTTTTTTTTCTGAAATTTAACTTAATTTAAAGAGACGGTTTTCTGCAAAACTGATAGAGCTTTGAACCATGTTCTAGGACTAAACCAGGACTAAACCAGGACTGAAGCAGGACTAAACCAGGACTAAACCAGGACTGAAGCAGGACTAAACCAGGACTAAACCAGGACTAAACCAGGACTGAAGCAGGACTAAACCAGGACTAAACCAGGACTAAATAAATCAGGACTAAACAGGACAAAACCAGGATTAAACATGACCTAAACCAGGACTAAACCAGGACTGAACCAGGACTAAGCCAGGACTAAACCAGGACTGAACCAGGACTGAACCAGGGGTCTAAACCAGGTCTAAACCAGGACTAAACCAGGTCTAAACCCAGGTCTAAACCAGGACTAAACCAGGACTAAACCAGGACTAAACCAGGTCTAAACCAGGTCTAAACCAGGACTGAACCAGGACTGAACCAGGTCTAAACCAGGTCTAAACCAGGACTAAACCAGGTCTAAACCAGGTCTAAACCAGGACTAAACCAGGACTAAACCAGGACTAAACCAGGTCTAAACCAGGTCTAAACCAGGACTGAACCAGGACTGAACCAGGTCTAAACCAGGACTAACCAGGACTGAACCAGGACTAAACCAGGTCTAAACCAGGACTAGTTGTGATTGTTGTCGATGGTTAGTTTCATAAAAACACTGTGGAACATTCCTACATTATTCATGTTTTTTAGTTTGATGTTAGATTTTTTTTGTACAGAAATGATCTTTATGGCTTTTGGTAAAACGGATGTTGTTCAGGGCTTTTACCACAAGAGGCGCTGCACCTGATTTTTTTTCATTCCTCTTTTCTCACCTTAAACTTTAACCGTTGAGACTCGTTGGATTCGGCAGCGTCGCGTCGTCATTTTGATACAAATTCTTAAAAATGATGTGACGTGCTCTGTCCACAGGGGGCGCCGTCGGACACCGCAGTTTTCTAATGTGGAAATCGGCGGAATAGTTTCTTTGATTAAGCTGTTTTAGATGAATATTGTGATTTAAAATGTGTAAATTATGACAGAACGATCCACAGAGATGAGAACCATAGAGACACAAGCACATTCGGGCTGTCGTTTTTCTCTCGTTCTTTTTCTCTTCACTTTTGGTTTTCTTCCACCTCTCGTTACACAAACAACAGAACAATTGAAACATTGTGTATTCAGATGCATTGTCATTTACACAATTTACGGCTTTATTTTCATCTCCAATTTGAAGTCAGTTTGAACACTTTTATTTTATTTACAGCCAAAGCAAAAGTTTCTAAATCTCTCTTTGAACTGTTATTTTTCACATATTTCTGAGTTTACGATCTGCAGTGAGCTCCATAACTCACGCTGGTCGTTCAGCCGTAACTCTTGTCCACATTTATACTTAGATTATTGGGTTTGCGTGTCTGCGTTTCCCTTTTAACAAACTGCTCTCTCCGTCTGACTCGTTCCCAGTAAATAACCCTGGTCTCCCGGTTCTGGGGCGTAATCCCGGGTTTTCGCAGTGGGATGATTGGGTTTGTTGATGCTTTTATCCGCGGCGTTCGGAGGAGCTGGATTGGGTTTTTATGTGGTAGATTTAGACTTGGGAGTGCTGGGCTCCAGATGTGCCGTGGAGCGACTCGTTAATGTCGCTTTGGAAACTCAACTTTTGGCCCTCGGTGAGAAAAAGGCACATCGACGACACCGGATCTGAGAGAGACGTCGAGGCACGAGAGAAACCGCAGTGTTTTTTTTTTAAATAAGCATATAAATCGATTTTTTTAGCTTTTTCTACCTTGTTATAACGTTGTTTCCTCATCAAAAACATGTCTGAAGAGGTTTTAGATGTTTGAGTAACTTAGCGATCTCTCAAAGGCTCTATTCAAACCCTCCTCCTTTCTGTACGAGGCTCCGCCCACAAGTCTACATCACCCATTCTCCCACACGACAACTCTCCATAAATACACAAAAACATGATACAAAACTGTAAACTACGACTTCACAAACCTGGTGTATGTGCAGTAGTTTCATTAGATGCAGTTGATTGTGTCGTGATAGTGGCTCTGAAGGGGGAGGGGCTTAGTACAGAGAGCAAAGAGAAGAGCGACTCAGAGCGACAAAAGTGAAAGTGAAACTTATAAAACACGTTAATACATTGTTTTGGCCGAATACAGTAAATACCTCCTCTTTAATAGCCCATAGAAGTAAATACCTCCTCTTTAATACTCCATAGAAGTAAATACCTCCTCTTTACTACCCCAAGACAGGTCTGCTCATCACACAACTCTGTTCAAAGGAGTCAAGACTCCAGCACAGCTCAGACACAAGAAATACCAGAAATACCAGAAATACAAGAAATACAGGAAATACAAGAAATACAGGAAATACAAGAAATACAAGAAATACAGGAAATACAAGAAATACAGGAAATACAAGAAATACAGCTCTGAAATAAAACACAAAAGCCACAGGATTGACTTGAAAGGAAACTGTTCTTTCTGCTTCAGTAAATTCTATAAATTGTTCCAGGTTGAAGAGGCTGAATAATGAGGTGCTCCTTCAGACGTGTGTGCAGTGTCCTGTCACTCTGACCCCTACACACTGACCTCTACACACTGTCACGCTGACCTCTGACCTCTACACACTGTCACTCTGACCCCTACACACTGACCTCTGACCTCTACACACTGTCACTCTGACCTCTGACCTCTACACACTGTCACTCTGACCCCTACACACTGTCACTCTGACCTCTACACACTGTCACTCTGACCTCTACACACTGTCAATCTGACCCCTACACACTGACCTCTACACACTGTCACTCTGACCCCTACACACTGACCTCTGACCTCTACACACTGACCTCTGACCTCTACACACTGTCACGCTGACCTCTGACCTCTACACACTGTCACTCTGACCCCTACACACTGCCACGCTGACCTCTGACCTCTACACACTGTCACTCTGACCCCTACACACTGTCACGCTGACCTCTGACCTCTGACCTCTACACACTGTCACTCTGACCCCTACACACTGCCACGCTGACCTCTGACCTCTACACACTGTCACTCTGACCCCTACACACTGACCTCTGACCTCTACACACTGACCTCTGACCTCTACACACTGTCACGCTGACCTCTGACCTCTACACACTGTCACTCTGACCCCTACACACTGCCACGCTGACCTCTACACACTGTCACTCTGACCCCTACACACTGTCACGCTGACCTCTGACCTCTACACACTGTCACTCTGACCCCTACACACTGCCACGCTGACCTCTGACCTCTACACACTGTCACTCTGACCCCTACACACTGCCACGCTGACCTCTGACCTCTACACACTGTCACTCTGACCCCTACACACTGCCGACCCTACACAATGTCACACTGACCTATACACACTGACCTCTGACCTCTACACACTGCCACTCTGATCTCTACACACTGCGGACCTCTACACAATGTCACACTGACCTATACACACTGACCTCTGACCTCTACACCCTGCCACACTGACCTTTGACCTCTACACCCTGCCACGCTGACCTCTGACCTCTACACCCTGCCACGCTGACCTCTGACCTCTACACCCTGCAACACTGACCTCTACACCCTGCCACGCTGACCTCTGACCTCTACACCCTGCAACACTGACCTCTGCCACAACCGAACTTTTAGTCAACTTCAATTCTCTTTTAAAAACAACTTTGGCTGCCCGAAGTGCTTCACGTATTAGCATTTATACGTGCTTTAAAGATTAGCCTTATATGTTAGCATTATATATTATCCTCATACATTAGCCTTATATATCAGGCTCATATATTAGCCTCACATACTAGCCCTATATATTAGCCTTAAATATTAACCTTATATATTAGCCTTATATATTAGACTCATATATTAACCTTATATATTAGCCTTATATATTAACCTTATATATTAGCCTCATATATTAGCCTTAAATATTAGCCTTATATATTAACCTTATATATTAGCCTTAAATATTAACCTTATATATTAGCCTCATATATTAACCTTATATATTAGCCTCATATATATTAGCCTTAAATATTAGCCTTATATATTAACCTTAGATATTAGCCTTATATATTAACCTTATACATTAGCCTTAAATATTAACCTTATATATTAGCCTCATATATTAACCTTATATATTAGCCTTATACATTAGCCTTATATATTAACCGTATATATTAGCCTCATATATTAGCCTTAAATATTAGCCTTATATATTAACCGTATATATTAGCCTCATACATTAGCTTTATATATTAGCCTCATACATTAGCCTTATATATTAGCCTCATACATTAGCCTTATATATTAGCTTTATATATTAGCCTCATACATTAGCCTTATATATTAGCCTCATACATTAGCTTTATATATTAGCTTTATATATTAGCCTTATACATTAGCCTTATATATTAGCCGTATATATTAGCCTCATACATTAGCTTTATATATTAGCCTTATACATTAGCTTTATATATTAGCCTCATACATTAGCCTGATGTGCCTGTTGCTGGAGTTTTTGGTTTTGACTGATAAAAAAAACCAGCGTTTCATCTGTTTAAATGTATTGTTTTAACCTCTGCTTTGACCTCACGTCTCCACTTAGCTGAGCACACGGGCTCAGGACTCAGAGTGATGTTTGAGACTTGAGCCGTCGTCTAATGGACATGTTCATATTAATCCCTCCTTCAGTTTAAAGTGTGTTTTTGGAGCCAGTCCCCAAAGCGCTGCCTTTTACTGGATCACATAAAGCTCCAGAGAATCAGCCAAACCCAGAGTCTGCAGACAACATTTACTCACCAACGAGAACAAAAACACATCAGCAAGTCTGAGTGAAAGACGCTACCTGCTTATTCTGCTCAAAACCTGCTCACCCTGGAGTTTAGATCTGAACCAACGTGTCCTGAAATGTCCCTGTGTGTCAGATGCCCTCCCTGCGTCTCTGTGGGGTCTAATTCTGCACAAACACTGTTCCCCCTGTAGTTTAGATCTGTACATGTATTATTTCGCCAGTTCAGATTTCAGTCTTTTTATTAATTCTTCTGGACGTGTCTGAAATGTGACCTTTGACCTGAACACTATTAGTAAAACATAAATCTGAAATCACAATCATATTTAATATTTTTGTAATGGTTCATCCCTGATTTTTACTGTTTTTATAACATGATAAACAGAATTATCTTATTTTCTGGACTATAAGTCACACTTTTCTCATAGTTTGGGGGCGACTTTTACTCTGATGCGACTTATATGTGAAATTATTAAATATATAATTTCAGCGTAGCGTCTCTGATTAACTGTTGAATATCTTTAAAAAAACAGACACGTGTTGAGTTCTGTCTGTGCTTCAGCTGAATAAATATAAATGTTACGTTAGCGTGATGCTCTGATCTTCAGCCTGTTGTTCTCTATTTGTCTTTAAAGATAAAATGTCTTGGTCTTGGATTTTGCAAAAGAAATTTCCCCAAAAATGCGACTTATATATGTTTTTTTCTTCATTATTACACATTGTTTCACTGGTGCTACTTATACTCCAGAGCATATGTGTGTCAAACTCAAGGCCCATGGGCCAAATGTGGCCCGCTACGTCATTTTATGTGGCCCATGACAAAGTTAATTAAAAGGTCTGACTGTCTTAAAATATCAGTTTATCAGGAAATACAGTTACACAGCCATTTTTTCACATCTTTGCAAATACATATGCAATATTTGTAACTTGAATAAGTGATAAATATAGAAATGGTTAATTAAGAAGATAAAAAAATAAGTTGCATTTATTTTTCATTACATTTGGTTATATTTATCCTACAGTTACATCTGGCCTTTGAGAGCAGCCATTTTGTTGATGTGGCCCTCAGTCGTGGCCCAGTGGTCCACAGTTACTCCTCACTTACTTTATGCAGACCAGGGTAAAGTTTGGTCTTCACAGTAATACTAACAACTAGCATGCTAACAGTGCACTTTGTAAATGGCTTCATAATACTTAGACGCGGACAATACACAGCAGACTTATTTTGACCCCAGGAGCTGCTTGGCCGTAACAAACACACAAAACCCAAAAGTCTCTCGTTTGCGTTGCTCGTCTTATCGTTGCGACTTAACGCCTTGGTGGAGGTTTTCATAATGATCGTGATAGTTTGGTGTTTGTGTGTTTCAGATGTGGTTGTCTCCGGCCTCTGTGTGGTGCTGTTCTCACATCCTCCTCGAAGCCTGAGCTGCAGAAGAAGAAAAAGGGGGAGGTACAAAATGGCCGCCGACACGTTTGCTACTGTTTTAACTCAGTTTTGTGTTTTTATTGTTTGTGTAAATGTACTAACTTTACTATATAAATATAACACGTCTTTAGTTGCCTTTTTGTTCTTCTCTTTGGATTAAAATGTAAAAAAAAAGAGGTTAATATTAAGGTGAGAATAGTTAATGTTACAGAGATATCAGATACTTTACCTTGTCACCAGGAGGCCCCGGGGAAGACCCAGGACACGCTGGAGGGACGATGTCTCTCTGGCCTGGGAACGCCTCGGGGTCCCGCTGGAAGAGCTGGAGGAAGTGTCTGGGGTGAGGGAAGTCTGGGAGTCCCTGCTTAGACTGCTGCCCCCGGATAAGCCAAAGAAAACAGATGGATGGATGGGATGGATGGATGGACACCTTGTTACCAAAGACAGCATTTTCCATGGGGCTCAGAGTGATGGCTTAATAGGGCCGTTGCCGTAGCAATTAACTATTAAATGTGTTATTTGTCTGGCAGGTCCAGGTCACCCCTCCCTCTGTTGAAATCCTCCGTGTTTTTCAGTCCCCTGTGATCTTTTTGTCTTTTCTTTTTCCCTCATCAGCAGACATATTAATTTTGATACGCTGAACTATGCTTGTCTCTGATTGGCTAATCCACCTGTCAATCACGCCCAGACTCACAGTTTTTATAGAGAAGTGTGTAATCTGTTTCCCCGGCAACAATATATGACTTTTAAAATGGGTGGAACTAATTAATACAAAGTCACAGCACAAATACATGATAAAACCACAGATTACACAACTATACTTAAAGGTTCACTGTGTAACTTTTCCAGTGGAGGTTGTGCCACCTGCTCGTCTCCATGGAGATGTTCTTGCTCTGGTTTAAGTGTGAGCGGAGTGAAGCTGTGAACTATTCTCTGTCTTTGAAATGTCAGAGTTGGGTTTAGCTCCGTCGTAGGAATGCAGTTTGTTTTTGTAAAAGGATAAAACGATTGAATCTTATCTTTCGTCAAAATGTGGACAGGGTTGCCAGATCCTGCTGTCACTTTTAAGCAGAGTTCACGTGGAGTGGACAGTGCGGCGCATTTTTCTGAAATCCTGAAAGAGTTTGGACAGGACAGATCAAGATTTCTGTTTGTACAACGAGTGAGACGAGACGGTAAGAGCAGAGAGGAGCAGAGAGGAGAAGGAGGAGCAGAGAGAGGAGAACAGAGGAGCAGAGAGGAGAACGGAGGAGCAGAGAGGAGAACGGAGGAGCAGAGAGAGGAGAACGGAGGAGCAGAGAGAGGAGACGGAGGAGCAGAGAGGAGAACAGAGGAGCAGAGAGGAGAACAGAGGAGCAGAGAGAGAGACAGAGGAGAGCAGAGACAGAGAGCAGAGAGACAGAGAGGAGAGCAGAGGAGCAGAGAGGAGAACAGAGGAGCAGAGACAGAGGAGCAGAGAGGAGAAGGAGGAGCAGAGAGGAGAACAGAGGAGCAGAGAGGAGAACAGAGGAGCAGAGAGGAGAACAGAGGAGCAGAGACAGAGGAGCAGAGAGGAGGACAGAGGAGCAGAGAGGAGAACGGAGGAGCAGAGACAGAGGAGGAGCAGAGAGGAGAACAGAGGAGCAGAGACAGAGGAGAACAGAGGAGCAGAGACAGAGGAGCAGAGAGGAGAACAGAGGAGCAGAGAGGAGAAGGGAGGAGCAGAGAGGAGAACAGAGGAGCAGAGAGGAGGACAGAGGAGCAGAGACAGAGGAGCAGAGAGGAGAACAGAGAGGAGCAGAGAGGAGAAGGGAGGAGCAGAGAGGAGAACAGAGGAGCAGAGGAGAACGGAGGAGCAGAGAGGAGAACGGAGGAGCAGAGAGGAGAACGGAGGAGCAGAGAGGAGAACGGAGGAGCAGAGAGAGGAGAACGGAGGAGCAGAGAGAGAACGGAGGAGCAGAGAGGAGAACGGAGGAGCAGAGAGAACGGAGGAGCAGAGAGGAGAACGGAGGAGCAGAGAGAACGGAGGAGCAGAGAGGAGAACAGAGGAGCAGAGAGGAGAACGGAGGAGCAGAGAGGAGAACGGAGGAGCAGAGACAAAGGAGCAGAGAGGAGAACAGAGGAGCAGAGATGAGAACAGATGAGCAGAGAGGAGAACAGAGGAGCAGAGAGGAGGACGGAGGAGCAGAGAGGAGAAGGGAGGAGCAGAGAGGAGAACAGAGGAGCAGAGAGGAGGACAGAGGAGGAGAGACAGAGGAGCAGAGAGAGAGCAGAGGATGCAGAGGAGCAGAGAGGAGGAGCAGAGGAGCAGAGAGGGAGCAGAGGAGCAGAGGAGAACGAGGAGCAGAGAGAGAGAACGGAGGAGCAGAGAGGA